>JAWWLZ010000139.1:24632738-24645971 GCA_035041345.1 Poliocrania exsul | reverse complement strand
CCCCCCCCCCCCCCCCCCCCCCCCCCCCCACACGAAAAGACATCTGGCCTGGACAGAAAACAGAAGTGTCGTTGTAACCTGGCAAAAGTGGGGAGTGTGAAACGTTACCACCCAGCCTGGAAAACGGTCTAGGCTACTTCCCCTCTCTCTGAGGAAAGCTGTGCACAGCTGTATTGGTGGATGTGTACAAACAGATACAATAGGTCAACAATGCTATTTTGTTCCCAAGGAGTGATGGAATATGTTCTGCCTCCTCTAGATCATTGGAGTTCATGGATATGCCAGGTCAATTGAGATGTAAACTAAGGCGGATTAGTTGCCTTGAATTTATTAGTTGCAGTATATGATTGTGTTCAGGTATTTAAGACTGGGGAAAAAACCCCATTCTGAGTACTTCGCAGGTAGGCAATGTCTTCCTACTTGGAGAATATCTCAGCTGGCCCAAAAGAATTGCTTGGGATTTCTCCCTCAGTAGTCCTGCCCTTTTACAGTAGTTTTCTATACAATATTGACTTAGAGGAATTCATGACATATGTTCAGTAGTTGTTTTAATTTCTCTGAGATATCCCAGAAGACAATGCTGGACTTTTGCTCCTCTTCACTTCTAATTTGCTACGTGGTTCTGTCTTGTTACAAGAAGACTTACTGCAGTAGGTGATGAGTTATGCAAATTAAGTGCCATCTGGTCATCTTTGGCTGGGATGTGCTTTGTGGTGGAATATTTTCCCCTTGTTTTGGTTGAATTATTACAGCACCCAAGCTCTCAGTTCAGAATGAAAATGGGATGGGTACCCTGTCAGATCTCAGGTTAAAATTGCAGCTGTGATGTGCAGTTTTTTACTTTATTTTCTGTAAATAAATATAACATAACCTGTAACCAGTGAGGCCACAGCCATTTGGTGTTATCAACAACAGTGGAAAGTTTCAAGAAATACAATATATTCTGGTGTTTTCTTGTTTATTTCTTATTGCTCAAATGACTGAGGACATTAAATATGTGATGCTGAATGGGACTTCAGACTATTTACTTATTTCATAGGAAATGTTTTAAAATTGGTAGGCTCAGGACACTTGAGTTGTAATTTAAGATAGTGTGATGGAACTTTTAAATGTGAACTCCCTTTACACAAATACAGTGACCAAACAACATATCAGGATCTGCTTTGACTGATGATCTGCTTTAACGATCTTCATAATTTTCACCCATTTTAGGAGAAATTGTTTGTGTTCTCTATTACTGAACAAGCTTGTAATTAAATTAGGATTTTTATGACCTTTCCTAATTAGTTTACAAAAGTGTGATTATAAATGCAGTTGATTGCAAGCAGAAAACCCCCAATAACCTACATCAGGAAAAAAAGCTCTAATGTAACAATCACTTCAGAGTGTAGTAAAATAAAGTGCTGGGAAAATAAAATTTTGTAGAATATAAAGGATCTCTATGGCATGGAAATGTGTACATGTCTAAGTTGTGAGGTTTCTGGAATATATTTTCATAAAATTAATAACATGGTCAAGTGGTTTAACTCTTATGGTTTCCTGAGGCTATTGCTATTTTATAGGGATTAGTCCACTGAATATCCAAAGTTTCTTATTTTTATTATTCACATTTTACAGTGTGGTTTATACTAAACTGACCCTTGTCAGTTTTGGTAGACATTCTCTTTCTTTACTGTCGTGATTCTTCTTTATGTTATTACTCAATTACCTATCATGGTAAGTTTGATTTTTGAGAAAAATAACCTGCAAATACAGGGTTTTCTTTTTATTAGTCAGGCCTCCCGCACATTCAGTTTCTGCCTTTTTTTAAAAAAAAACACAGTAGAATCACAGTGCTTATTAGTTGTGCACTCTGCTTTCAAAATAAGAGTTTCTTTAGAGACTATGTTTGCATCCTTGAACTGGCAAGCACAGCACTTGCCCAGTTTTAATCACATCTGCTGGATTTCAGTCAAATCTCTTGGTGCTTAAAGGTCCTGTGTTTAAGCATCTCGGTTGTGATTCCAGGATTAATTTAATAAGGTCCAGAATGGTCTTGCATTTAAGTACCATCTACTTCTGGTTAGAAGGGATCATTTGGAGCTTCTGTCACTTCAGCTGTTTTTTTGAGGGTTTGAGGCTCCCAGCTCTGCTAATGTAATGACAATAGGCAAGTCACCCAGCTGTGGTTCATATAGAAGGATGCTGCATTGCCAATACTTTTACAGGATGTTTTTTGAACTTCTTCTTAGTCTAAGCTTCTCTCCCTTTTCCTGTGCTCCTGCAGTTGGATATTAATATATATTAAAATTTAGGATTTCTTTAAAAGATATTTTTGAGTGCAATGTGAATACATATTTCTTAGAGGAGAGTTGGTGTTCTCATGCCTTTGGTATTACTCCTTTATCTATCTTGACTTAAAAACAAAACAAAACAAAAAAAAAAAAGGAAGGAAGAAAGGTTTCTCTGACCCTGAAATTCCAAATGCCTGACATTAAAAGAAAGGACTGGGTTATCCCATAATCTATACTGGCACTATAGTTGCTAAGTAATTTAATGTGAGTGCTGTGGAAATGATGATGTATGCCATCAATGGCTGTGAACACAGCTGTGTTTCATCATTTCTCTGTTTCCCATGAGACTGAGAACTATCAATGACTTTTACACATTTGATGTCAGCATTTGGGTAGGTCTGAGGTTTAATTATTTTGTGGAGTTTTGCTTCAGTCATTCTTGGTTCCCCCCATTTCTTATGGTTTTCATTCAGCAGAAAGTGAGGCCTCGTTATTTTAATAGCTAACAAAGAGAAATTTCAAAGAAAAAAGTCTGCTTTGTTCATAGGAACTGAGATATAAAGTGACAATATCACACTTTTTGACAGATTTTGCTATTCTGTCATTCATCAGTTCTATTCCTGACTGACAAGGTATCCCACATCTGGGGTGCTCAGCCATTGCACCATTCCAGACTAACTTTTACTTGCCTGTGAGTTGCCACTTCTCTAATTTTTTTTTCCTTTTTCTACTGCTTCACTTGTCCTCAGAGGTTTTTCTTTATTTACATATCTTTTTTACCTTGATGCAATATTAAATTAATATTAATGTAATATTAAATTAATATTACATTAATATTAATATAAAATAATAACTCTCTTTTTTCCCTATGAAAGTTCTCCTAATCCTCACCTCAAGCTGTGGGAAGAAGTTCCTTCAAGCTACAGCTCACTGACAACTTATAGTCCCAGTGACAAGGGTTCTCATGGTGCTACACTAAAATGATGGAAAAATCTGAAATGATATGGCTCTGAGGTTGCTATACATTGTATTTCGAAGTTACAGGCCCAAAAAGGGCTTAATTCAGTCATGATGTGGGGCCAAAGGCTTGATTCCAATCATTGTAAGGCACTGGATACAGTCCTACCCTGTTCCTGGTGTTCTGTAGGAGCTGCTGTGCCAGATTGTAGCACACACATGGCACTGTGAAATGTTCTGCTGGAACTCTTATCTAGATCAGGCAGTGATTTATCCTTGCTGGATGATTTAAAGCATTTCATATACTTGTATATATTGCTGTATTATAGACCAGCTCTGTTTATCAGCTTCTCATACACAAAGGAATAAAACTCTCATGCACTTCTCGTAACACCTTTGCAATGTATATCACAAGTATAGCATCATTTCAGCTGAAGTCAAACATGTCCCTCCTGTGTTTTATTTACATCTGCTTATTGGAGTAAGAATAAGTATGTTCATTTATGCTTCACCATATTTTAACTTCATGTTAGACTGCATGAACAATGTGAGATCTCCACAGATAAAAGAAAAGGGGAAAACTGTGTACATAAGCATTTTTCCCTCAGTTTTAATGTTGAATATTCCTATCTCGAGCCATTTATTCAGGGAAAAAGTAGAATACTTCAGTTATATGTAGACATATTTGAAATCAGTGCAAGTAGGAAAAAAAAAAAATCTCAGTTCTACTATCTTGGTGATCATTTTTTAATACTAATTCTGTCATTTATAGCAGAATTACAGTTTCTGACTGGTGTTTTGTGTTGTGGTTGTTTTTTGTTTGTTTGTTTGTTTGTTTTAATAATTTCTACCTTAATCTCTCTCCTCCTTAGTCCAGAAGTCCCTAGTTTTGTCTACTTTTAAGTGAAGAGTGCTTTTGATCTGTAATGACATCAGGCTGGATATTGGGCTGTATTGTTTAGTATGTGTTGGTGCAAACTTAATATACAGTACTGGGGAGATGATACAAACTGATGGGATGGTGTGTACTAACAGAGCTCAGTTTTGAATCTAGTAATGAACTCTCTAAGTAAGCATTGCAGTTTGGGTGACTCCACAAAGCACATCTCATGTGACAGTTGTGATGTTTGGGCACTTTAGTGAAATGTATGAGATCAGAGGTAGATTTTTTAGTAATTGCATCACATTTTGTGGCATATATTATAGACATGAAAAAAGGCAATAAACAGTATTAGGTTGGGGGTTTTTTAAAGGGTTACTGGGCTTTGGTCCAAATAGTAGGTATAATTTTACCAAGCTCTTTGTAAATGTCCCTAAAAAATAATTACTTCTGTTTGTTTTTTGCTGGAGCATAGATGTATGTCTCCCCAAGTAAGCCCAGAAAGAGACATAGAAATCTCTATAATATACTAGGATTTGACTTGCAAGGAGAAATGAGTTATTAAAAGAAATAGAAGAAAAATGAAAGAAAACCTATGTCTTTAATGAATGGAATAAAGGAGAAAAGAGAATGTTGATTTAATCTATTGATTTGCTGTGAAGTAAAAAAGAACAGATGGTTTCTGTTAGGTCCCTGGATAAAATTCAGTAGGCGCCACTAATACTTACGGACTGGTGACTTCTGATAAGATTGAAAATTGATGTCTGCTCTATTGTTACCAAATGGATATGGCAGGTTATGCTGCTGGAGGTGACTCATTTCAGAATACTTTAATACAGAAACAATATCTCATTTTCCTAGACTGAAACAAAAACAAGAAATGTTTTGCCAACAGTTTTCAGCTCCAAAGACATGTCAGCCATGAAGAGTTTAATACTTTAGCTAGGCAGTGGAACACATAAAACTCCTTTGTTGTAGGTCTGAATCCCTTTGGATGCCTAGAAAAATGGTAGATTATCTTTATTTGCCTGATTTCTGTTTTTCTATCACCTCTTTGAATGTCTAATTCAATAATTATCTACAGAGGTGCTTGGGGAGATGTGATTACACTGTAGAGGTGTTGGAAGCGAGTCCATTTCAACATTGGCCGTTTATCTGACTGCCTCTCCTTTGACAGATCCAAACATTAAACAGATCACGTTTAATGGAAGTTCAAAGGCTTTCCCTAAAGGTTCAGAATTCTCTGTGATCAAGGAAAAAAAGTTTCTTGTTTGCCTTCTTGGAAACTACTCAAAGCAACATAATTCTGGAATTCATAATTGTCCCATAGTGCTTTTTGAGAGAGCTGTGCAAAGTTTGTTGAGGTCAGTGTAGAAGTTCCCAGGTGTCTGGTCGACTTTCAGGCAAGGAGAGCAGAAAATCCATGCAGAACACCCTGTGAATGCAAACAAAGCACACATGTGATGTGCATTTGTTATACCTGCACATGCATCCACATGTGTCTCTATATATACATACATACATTTGAATTCTTGCTTTCATTGTGAAATCCACTTCAGATACCTCACTAGTAGGCAGGATCTTTCTGCAAAGTGACTGAAATCTTTACTTCACACTTCTCTTACAAGGAAGCCTGAAAGGCCATTCTCCTCAGCCTTCTTGAGATTTTTGGCATGGGGCTTTTATGTATTTAACTGCATGCACATGCACTCACCCACTACATTTACTGTCTTGCCTTCTTGCTGTTTCTGTGCCTCCTGAAAGGTGCCATAAACTGCATAAGAGAAGTATTCGAAATAACAGAAATACAGGTTTGAAAACTGTGTTTTCTTGATGAAGTGACTTCTAAGTATATGCTTGGACTTTTTTAGTTTAGCAGTTTAATTTTTTTTTTTTTTGCAGTAGCAGGTGCTCTAAAAGGACAGATAATTCAGATTTTGATATCATACACAAAAAGTTGTCATGGCAACTGTGGGACTCACCTGCAAGATGTAGATTATAAAACATGGTATCTGGACTCTAGCCTGGGACAGATTAGTTCTTACTTATGGGTAAAATTTGTGGAGAAGAATAAAACCTGTAAAGGGCTGTAAGGCTGTTAATGAGAGACTTATGTAGCATAAAAGGATGTACCCTTTTAAAGACTTGAAGAAAGCAAGAATTTGAGAAAGGGCATGGAATAGTTTTGATGTGATGTCTTAGGTATGAGCTAGTCAATATTGTCTATAAATCTCCCCTTTCTAATTCATCAGGTCAAAAATTATATCGACCTCCAGAACATTGCTAACTAGTTAAAATGAGTCTAAAATATAACCCAGCTGATGTGTAATAGGCATTATAGACTTGAAATTAAGTCAGATGAATGGAAACATAATTTAATTTTCCAAGTTTCTTTTACTTTTAAAGTTTTTTAAGTGTTTTGCTGTAACAGATTCTATACAGAGTGGTTGACTCTCAGCTGTAAGGCAGATTGAAATCTCTAAAGAGTTTTCTTTGAGAAGCAAAAAAAACTCATTGAGAACTAGGCAACATTCCCTAATCTTCTTAAGAATGCTATAGGATTTTTAGTTGCTCTATGACCAACTTAGAGACACATCTGTATCCTCCTACAGGTGCTGGTTGTGGTCTTGTGTCAGTATTACACATAATCCCATACTCAAGTTAAAGCCATTCATTTGTCATGATGAACTCACTGAAATTAGTAAACAGAGAAGGAATTATTCACATGCTTATTTTAAAATCAAACATTCTTAAATTTTGAAGGACAAAAAATACTAAAACCACCCAGTCAGACTCTCTGTACAATTCAGGCATTAATCTGTGTTTTCTACAGTGCTTCTGGAGCTCTCTGGAATCATAAATATGTATTTTGTAAGAATTTCTGATGTTGAATTGAAGGCTTCAAGTGACAGACAGTCCATAATGGTTGAATGCTTAACCTTCCCTCCAAAAAAATGCACTTCTAATTTCTAATCTGAATTTTTCAGAGATTCAGCCACTGCATCTTGTGTTTCATCTGCTTGGTTTCAATAGCCTTTATTATTTCCTTCTCTAATAGCCATCCGAGAACATCCATGTTCTCTAACCTTCATTTTGAAGAAAGCATATTGACTGAATTGTGAGGCCTTGAATAATTCTTGTACTTCCTTTCTTAGCCCGTTCCAATTTTGTTGTGTTTCATTTGTGTTTGCTTGCTCTTCTAAATTGGGAGCAATGTGTCCTGTCTGGAGAGAGAACTTTCTGATGAGCAACAATGCATGACGCTCAGAAGCATGAGCAGTTTGGTTCAGATAAGGACATAAAACTCCAGACGTGTAAACAAACCTTATTCCAAACTCCTCATGCCATTTCAAATATGTAGTATCCGTCTAGACTTTGCATGAGAAAAGCTCCCCGATGTTGCAGCAGAGATGCAGTAGAAGATACAGAAATGGAAACAAAAATATATGGGAATGACAATAGTTGAGCTCACAAGTTTTGTACTTCTCTTTAACAATGAGAGTGGGTCCCGTTGTGTCCTTTTGACTCCTGGTTTCACTAACAGCTTTTGAGACCACATCACATCTTGCAAGGGTGGGTGCTGTGATGACAGAAAGCTGAAACAGCAACAAAGAGTCATTTTAAGTTCTAGCTAGAAATGCATTGAAAAGGCACACGCTAATCTTTGAGTACTCATTTACAGCCTAAATCTGTGTCAACAAAGTAGCTTTATATTGACAATATGAAGACAGTCAAATGACTTTGCTGTGGTCTATGACTAATCTAGGACAAATTGCAGAATTATCCAAGTTCTGGCATCCAATGTTCCACAGGCAGAAACCCTGTCCACCTGTTCTACCTTTAGAGTTTGTCCTCTGTACTATTCATATCAAATTTGCACTAGAAACTTGCCAAATTGACTGAAGTTTCCTGCCAAGAATATAAATATATTATCACGGGTGTCTTGGAAGGGTTTTGATATAGCTTATGGTTTCAACCAGAGGTTCAATCAGCTTTCCACTGGGCATCAATTCATGCAGCTGCTGCGATCTTGGAAGGTATAATGGTATCGGTGCTCCCTGCCGGGCCCTGAAGGCAAGGCTGCCATTCTCGCAGCTGCCACCAGATGGCAGCATTTACTGTGCGCAGCCACGGCCGCACCCGGGGCGCTAAAACGCCTTCCTGGCCTTAAGGAGTTGGTTCCTCTTGTTTTGGCTGAGGATTTGGACTTGCAGTGGTCATCAAGACGAGATTTTCTGATAATACACGGGATAAGAACAGTCTCCCTCTGATGTGCTAAAAGCAGGTAGCATCCCTCCACAGAGCGGAAAATTTGTAGAGCTACATTCTTGTCAAATTAAATCAGTGAGAAATACAGGTAATGCCAGGATCCTGACTGCTTCCCCAGTGCTGGAAAAAGGTTTGGAGAGAGTCAGAGAACGTGTCTGGCATGCTGATTCCTTGGCAGACAGGCCAAACAGGACCTGAGGAAAGTTGTGTCAGGGGAGGTTTAGGTTGGATATTAGAAAAAATTTCTTCACCCAGAGGGAGATTGAATACTGGAACAGGCTCCCCAGGGAAGCGGTCACAGCACCAAACCTGCCAGAGCTCAAGAAGCATTTGGATAATGCTTTTGGGCACGTGATGTGACTCTTAGTCCTGCACACAGCTAAGGGTTGGACTCTATGATCCTTGTGGGTCCTTTCCAACACAGGATATTCTTGATTCTATGAAAGCAAATGCTGTTGGGGAAGTTAGGGACCAGTTCTTTGATAGATTGAGGAGTTTGCTTTCTTTGGGTGAAGTAAAATTGTAACTTTAGTGTTCCAATAAGTATTTATGGGGAAAGACAATGTATAAATGTAGCAACCATTAATTGCTATTAGGCTGTTCAATTAAAATGTTATGTCTGTGTACTCCACAAGGAGTGTGTGTATGTGTGTGTCTGGCTTTGCTCCTTAGAGTCAGTTTGGGATCACATACATAGTATTTCAACATATGATGTGGAGTTAATAGGTGAAGCTTAGGCTTTCACATTTCCTTTATTTTATGGTTGAAAAACTATTTGCATACACTGTGCAAAAATTTATAGTGTTGTTTCAGTAAACTCCCTGTTCTTGCAATCTTTTTATTACTAAAATGTAATTTATGATAACTTATACTTCTAATCAAGAAAGAACAGTCTCTAGAACTTAACCATGGAGGTGATTAACTTACTATTTGTTTTAGGAAAATATATTAATATCTAATTTATATTTAGATGTAGCAAAATCTATTTCTATTGAGAAGAAATAACTATCTTTCACGTTTGAATTATAGTAACCTGTGGGCACTCATTTTTCTCAAAGGTTTACACCCATTGTTTTAACCATTGATATATTCCCGTACTTTTTGGGAGGTATATTCCATGCAAAGTTAGATGCTAAATAGTGCAGCTTGTTTGCAAACAAGCTTGAGACTATAAAAACCCCCCAAATGAATAAATAAACAGAAACCGCAAAACAACAACAACAAAAATCCCCAAACAACCACCAGTGTCCTTTTGGCAAATATTGTTACTGAAGTCATAGATAAAAAAACTGAGATATAACCCTATGGTTATGAAAACAGGCTGGCCATGTGTTGAAGAGCCAATTTTTTTCAGTTCCTTTCCTATAAGTAAGAACAGTGGCATAAAATGTTATGTGGTATTTCCCATTGTGATTCTTCAAGGCTGACCAATGGCATAGGATGGAAATCATAGCTTGGAGCAGTAGCTGCAGCCATGTGGGAGCATTACCAAGCAGGAATTTTGTACAGGTGATCTCCTGACACCCACTGTCCTTCAGAACAAATGTCCTCAGGCCAAGCTTTCAAAACCAGCTCAAAATTGTTATTCAGTGAATTATAGGTCTGGCTTAAGTGCATATTGAGCATTTGTCTTACAGTCTTTTTCTGAAGGCAAATAAATAAAATTTCAAAATCCAAAGATGCTTCCCAAATACCTTATCAAATCAATTGTAATTAGCTATATAATCTTATGCAGAGAACATCCTTAGATATGCTTTGAGTTTTCTAATATGAACAAACACAATACTTTTTTTTCCAGCTGCTTAATCCACTTAATGAGAAGTAATGAGTAAAAGGGAGAGCTGGCTATTCTGATACATTTCTTTTGTCGTTGATTATGACAGATGACAACTGGGAATCACTGGCTATCCCTGCATATCACCCTCTCAGGAGCTATTTATTTGCACCGGCCTTTGAGCTGTTAGTAACCAAGATGATACACACACCTCTAAGTTAATTACAGCTCACACTTGGAAGAGAGATACTTGCAACTGATTTTTTTTCTTATTTATTTTACTAATTTGTGAGGCTTTTTATTAAAGGCTTACATTTCTTTTTCTTTTGCTTTAGCAGTGGTAATGTATGTGACTAATACAATGGTCAGTCCACAGAAGGGTGTTAAGTGGAATGCTTAGTGTCCTTTCACAGGGACCAGGTAATCTGCAGGGAAAAGCACCATTAGAACAAGAATTACAAACAATTTTCATCCTAATGGAGATTTCTAAAGGATATTTTCTGCAAGTAGCCTGGATGCTAGGAAGCAATGTTTCATTCAAGGATGAAGGCAATTATTAGTGTCAGTCCCTATTGATGCATGTTGCTACAGACCAGCTTTGTCATCCTGGGCTGAAGCCGTTGATGCAAGTCTGGTTTTATGCTCTTTGGTTGCTACTGCAGAGACCTTTGAAGTATCACAACTTGAAATACCACAGAGCTTTTCTATGCCAATCCAGCTTACTTATGGGAAAGGGAAATAAAACCAGTACAGATACTGCAGTTGGCAACACTGACATCATCACCAGTCCCCTTTCAATTCCTCTGACAGCTTTGAATCTCCTTTGCTCGATTGGTTGGAAATTATATTAAATGCTGATGAGGCAGCATATATTTCAAGTCACCAAAGCCCTGTCAGTTATTCTCAAGCAATCAAACCTTTCTTTAGGGTACAGGTACCTGACATGAACTGCTCATGATATGGTACCTGATCCCAGCCAGGATCTATATCAATACTGCTGCATTCCTGCTCTGTGGAATTGGGCAAACTGCAATATCTTTCATTCCCCTCCCAAAACGGGGTCATGAACTGAGTTTTTATAGCTGTAGGAGACTGTATGTCTGAGCAGAATCTTAATGTTGGGGTGTTCTTCTTCAAAGTGAAGGGTGTCATAGCTTTAAGATTCCAAATTTAAATCTTATGGAAGCTGAAGTAATAGAGGTTCAGTGACTTGTATACTCTTTCAGGTTCTCACCTACATTTTGTTCTTAGTGAAAGCTGCACTTCTTATACAGGGGAAAAATAGCTTATTATTAGATCAAGTTTAAGGAAAAGCATTATGGAAGGAGACAAATACCCTTGGTGACCCTTTATCTGTAGCAAGGGTGTAGATACCTGTTAGTGCACGTTGTTTGCTAAATCATTTCCATCCACACAGGTTTGATAGGGTTAGTGTGTAGCAACTCTGGAAATATCTGCTGGAAACATTTATTACACTTCCTCTCACAGACATGCCTCTGCCTTCCCTTGAATCATATTTTGAGCAGGACAAAAACATTGATTTTAAGACCTGAGATAAAAATGGATGAAAAAACATTATCAGGAAACAGATTCTCTAGACCTTTTACCAAATTTTTATGAAGTATCAGATGTCAAGTTAAGAAATAATTCTGTTTTTAATGTAAAACTATGTCTTTGGATTATTGCTGCCTGATTTTCTGAACCAGTAGCACTATTTCTTGGAAATAACAGTAGGATAAATGATCATTATATTTCATAGAGCATACACCATCTGAATTGCTGATCTGCATGCACCCCTGAAATCTATAGGAGAATAAGTTCAGTCCAGGTACATTCACATTGTATCTTCTATTCAGTTTAAGACTTCAGGTTTCTTTTAGCTTTTCCTTACTCATCTAGCCATATTTTTGATTGTGAAGCACATTCCTCTTTACATCTGCAAAACTGACTTTGCTCAGAATTTTCTCTAATGACTGTTTTACTACTTCCTATGTCAGTCTCTTAGTAGAAAGTAAGAGAACGTCAATAAAAATATGCTGTATAAAACCCCTTTTAAAGATAATAAGACACTTTCAGTAAAAAATGTCTGTCCCAAGGGAAATTTTAATCAAGATAACAAAAAGCATAAAAATAATGGATTTTTTTGAACTAAGTGCAAGTTTATCTACAACTAGTTTGGAATACTTTGAGAATGTTTCTTCAGGAATCACCTCATTACTTCAGTGGAGGGACTGTGTTAGGTATGTCTGAAAAGACCAAAACCCATTTTGGATGTGGAGTGCAGAAGTGCAGAGATCATCACACCCATCAGCACCGTATTCTGGTTGTTTTATGTTTCAGTTATGTAATGTTTAAATAAAAATAAATTAAGTGTTAAGTAGAAAGCCTTCCTGCTCTAGTGCAAATAACAACATACTCCTGGCATGACAGTATAGCAATTGTTAGCTCTGTTCTGGAGATGATCTCATAGTTGGTTTAATCAAAAATGGACATAGACTCTTAGAGGGCCATAGTTATGGAAATTGAATCCTTTATCGTTTTGCCAAGAACTTACTTTCTTTTCCTGAGGGTCACATTGCAAGGCTCATTTTGTTGTGCTAGGGTTTTCTGAGTGAGAAATCACACAGATTTTGATTGTGTAGCCTCGGAGGGCTTTTCTCACATGGGCTGGGATGAATTAAGGAAATGAATGAACTAATGTCATATCATACATGCCTATTTTGTCCCTTAGCTGTCTGTACCTTTTTTACCCCTTTCTATATCATCTTCTTAATATTTAGTCAAAATTCTTACAATTCAAGAAGCAGATGTGCTTTCATACGGTGTATCTTGGTGTACATGTTAGGTTATATTTTGATATGGAATATATCTGGAGTATGTTTAAATAGAGGAGATGAACATTATTTTTTTAATACTATTACTTTTCTTTAAACAGTTAACAAGTGTTCAGAAGAGCTTACTACAAACAAAGAGTTTGTTTTGGGTTGCTTTTTATTTTTTTTAACTTTAGAAAACCCTGTAGGAATCCACAATCAAAAGCAAGCTTGTAAAAATCTCTCTTTACTCGAGTGCTCATAACT
>JAWWLZ010000139.1:24532902-24619998 GCA_035041345.1 Poliocrania exsul | reverse complement strand
ACATGACAAAGTAGGGAGTGACAGTTACTTGTGTTGCATAACTAGATACAATAGTTCCTCATTTGTCACCAAAAAAATCAATTAGCATTTCAAAAAGGCATTTTGTACTTTGCAGATGAGACTGGCATTCCAAATGTAATGTATAATCTGTAAATCAGAAGTTAATTTTCCTGATGTATGATGTAATTTTCTGAGCATATCTAGAGAAACACGTTTAATACTAAACTTTCCTCTGTGTTTTTTTTTTTTATTACTGCTTTTGGAATAATGGTATCGCAATTTTTATTATTTATGGAGAATGATAATCATTATCAAAAAATAGGAATCCTATGTTCTGTGCATCTGTAATTTGTAATATGTGAATAGGTTACTTCATTATTATCACTGGCAACAACACCATCAATTCTTATTGTTTTCAGGCTTTATTAGCATCAGGCCAAATATTATGGATTATGACAGAGTAAGACTCTTTAAGAACATGGGTAATAATGCATTGCAGGGGCACAAATGAGCAAAAAGGAACTGTTGTAAACTTTGGGTAACTGTCTGTTTTAATCCAATCCTGTAAACTTGCAAGTACATGTTAAATTTTACTCATGTGAATGGTGAAGCTACTGATTGAGACCTGAATTATCCACAGAATGGGAGTATTGCTTTAAAGTGGGCACTGCCAGTCTATGACATGGAAGGCACGTGTAACCTGTGAAATATCTCCACATATTTAATGAGATCCTGCTGAAGAAACGACTGAGTATCCTCCAGTCAGGTGTTACCATGGTACAAACCTGCTTGATGCAAGCACTATTTCCTCAGTGCAAGCAGGGCTCTGTTTCCAAATAGCTACTGCCTAAAAGGGGACTGATGATCCCATCCAAAAGGACATGATAAAGAAGACCCTTGCCCAGATCCTCATCCTAGGAGATGTTCCAAGCCACAATGGTACATGTGTATTGATACACTGTGCCTTTGATGCTTAGCTGGAACAACAGGACTTCTGCAGTTTCGAAGTCCAGCTTTGCTTTAAATGCTGTTCACTGGACTAAGTATTTGTCTCCCTTAATTCAGAACATTTAGTTTCCTGGCCTCCAAATAGGAACTCTCAGAAAATTAGATGATTCAGAAGGCTTGAACTTAAAATACAATGAATATCTTTGAGAGGAAAATAGAACATGGTAGGGTAAAGAAGCATCTCTTTAATGAGCTGACGGTTCACCATCTACCAAGATGCTGTTGTTATGTAGCTCACTAGAGGGCATATGACCATACTTTATAATCATGAAGATAAAGGAATTCTTATTAGATCGGGGGGAGGAAGGAAGAATGAACCAGGTATAGCTGCATTGCAATCAGAAAATGTTAGAACTGCACCCACGTAATTCAATTGCTCATTCGAGTACCTTGTATGGAAAAGAAGTTTAGATTAGTCTTGCAGTATGCATGTTGTGTCTTTTCTTTACTAGGGAACGGAAGCAGCGGTATGCTGTGCAATTTACTCTGAATTCATTTTATCCTATTCTTTTTTCTTACTCTTTTTTCTTGCTGTTTCTCTGGGGAAAAAATGTGGATACCATGCTGATCCCTTCTTATACAAGCTGCCAGAATAAGCAACTCATATATTCACCATAAATATTTCAGAATATCTAGTATTTCTATTTGTAACCACTTAATCTTGTACACATGTTAAAGGAAATAAATTTTTAAAAACAATTATTTTAGATTTAAGTTTTCTGTAGGCAATACAACCTAGCAGGCCTGGTTATTTTTAATATGCCCCTACCTTGGAGCTTTAAATAGAGGCATTTGGGTCAGTTGTTTTCATCTGCTGTAAAAACAACCCCTAAATCTCCTGAATTTCCTAAGTATTTCCAGTTGCTTTCAATTTTGGGGGTAAAAAAAGGCATAATCCAAATAAGTCTAGCAAAACCAGCTTCCTCCTCATTTTTCTGTCCTGTCTTGTATTATGCCTGAGTGCAAAGCTCTTTCTTCTTTATGGCTGTAGCAACTCCGCTGTTGCTGAAGTAAGAGAACACAGGTATAGCATCTATTAGTTAAGAATGGTATAGTAGCTGTTAGTGCAGAATGAAATATGGCAGAGGACATTGCTTTGGGAGTCCTGGTTCAAATTCCAGACTACTTCTCTTAGGTTTGATTTACTTCAAACTCTTACTGGTACAAACAGAACTTCATTGAGAGTAGCCTTTGTTTTTCCATCGTATTGTTCCTCATCATCTCCTAACTCCAAGAGCCAGATCTAAAAAGGAGCAAACAAAGAAAAAGAGGTCCAGCAATTCTCTTGGACTTGGCAGTGACGAGCACTGCAGAGACACTCTAATTTTATTGTTTGGTAAGGTTATTTGTTGCATCTCCCATACATGTCTAAAAAGGCAAGAGGTGAAATGTTTATGTGGTCCACGAGTGGCCATGGGAACCTGTCAACTCCTGTCTGGCATACAGTTCAGTTGAAACACATCTGCTAATTTTTTCTCCCTGCTCCATGTTACCTCTCATGGCATTGCTCTCTGTTTTTCATTTGTGTGCTCTGGGTACCAGTGTCTGGTCAGCATCCAACCTCACCTAAACTTCCAAGGCTTTTTAATTTGCCTTCCACCCCTGATGTGTGCACTGTTATATCTCTGAGCTCACTCCTCCGCTCAGCCACTGAGTCACCCTGGATCTGCCTTTGCACAACTCGTGTGGCTTTTCTTTCCTACACTGTTAATGGCTTTGTGAAGTGATAACTGTACGTTTCATCGGGGGAAACATCATAGTGCATCCAAACAGCGAATGTTAAAAACAGAAGAGAAATAAAAGGCTGCATTTTCCACATGTAATAGCTAAAAATTAGAATACGTGATCCTTTTAAATAATTCTTCAAGGTTATCTTTTGCAACAGTGCCTACAGAAAGCCTCTGAAAGATGATGTGGTTGAGACAGAGGAGAGTAGATAGCACTATGGCCTTAATTATAGTGTAAAAAAATGTAAAGCATAAGTATATGAAAACCGAATAGTAATGGCTGTATATTTCTCCCATAATCTTCATATTCCATTTTAAATTGCTGTCTGTTTGGGTGACCTATGGCAACACCTGGACTACAGGCTGCAGCATAGAGTGCAGAGGTGGTGTTGGAACACCTGGTGTGAGCTTCAGGCTGTGGCTGGTAGCAATCAAGGTGGGGCGGCTCTTAGTCCAGGGCAAACCACAAAACATCTTGACTAGCAGGGCAGGTTGACCTGCTGTGTTCTGCAGCCAGCATCCAGCCATCCTGCTTACAAACAGCTCTTGTAGCTCAATAAGACACTACCATGTGTTCATGTAGTCATATCCGCTGTCCGGAGAAGGAATGTGAAGCTGGGTGGCTTGGCAACAGCAACATTAAATAAAAATCTGCTCTGGGAGATGGGGACAGTTGTCACAGAGCCTCTGTGAAGTTTATTTGTCATGTAACAAAAGTCCCTGGGTACATTCTCCATCTCATCTGCATTGAGAGAAAACAGCTGGGGTTAAGCTGACGCACTTAAAAACTGTATTTGAAATCGGCTTGTTACCAACCTAGCTGATACCAACCAATCCCCTACATTACCTTACATTCTGAATCTTTAAATACAGCAAACTTGATTCTGTTCAGGCCATAATTAAGAAAAAACAAAGCATAAAAGGAAAGAAAGCAGCAGTCTTTTTGCTGAATGAAACAAACTTGATGTATCAAACTAGCAGGAATGTTTTTTTTCCAATATTGTTTCCCCTATTAAAGAAGAACCCCATTCTGCATCTGCCATGAAGATTTGGATGGTGGGTTGAG
Source organism: Poliocrania exsul (assembly GCA_035041345.1). Classification (NCBI taxonomy): domain Eukaryota; kingdom Metazoa; phylum Chordata; class Aves; order Passeriformes; family Thamnophilidae; genus Poliocrania; species Poliocrania exsul. Next base: position 24,616,197 of record JAWWLZ010000139.1, on the reverse strand, counting down.
ATCACACTGAAAGTCAGGGTGGCCTACATCAGAAAAGTTGCATTTCACAGAACATTTGCTATTGATATGTTGGGAAAGTGTCAGACTTGCGGGAGGACTGGAGAGTATTTGCATGATACATTAATAAGAAACAGTTTAGTATACTCGATTACTAAAGCATGGTTAATTTTGAAGCCAAAGCCCACACATTCTTAACTTTGTTTCCCAGCTGAAGAGCCAGTCGACTCTTAGATATTGTATGGGAATCAGTGTTATTCTTTGAAAGCAAACCCGGTGTTTAGAAAATCCAAAATTGAGCTAACAGCACAGCATATAGGCATCATACAGGATGTTATTTTAAGCTGTAATGGAGAAATGTCAGTACACATGATATCTATATTTGCAGCATGTGTGTTTTGAAAAAACAGGTTGCATACGTTCTTACTTTACAAGTCCTGCAAAATTGAGATAGTTTCATTTGTCTTGGGAAGTTTGGTGTCTGACAGGAGGACTCTCAACAATTCTGAGAGGCTTTAAAAAATGTAGGGCCATATGTTCTTCTCCTTCGGTGTTGATAAGGGGCTACTTTTTGAGAATGCTTTCCTCATTCCAGGAGCATTTTGAAAAATGATTTTCTGAACTGCAGAGTTTAACTGGATTTAACCAAGTTACTGTATAACCCCCCTACTGAACTTGCCTTTTGGAAGTGTTAGTCATCTTTCCCACCTTGAGAAAAACAGTGGGTTTATAAGGAACATATGTACTTAGAGCTGATTTTAAATATACTATTGTCAAAGCAGTCCTGTTTCCTATGTTCATTTGAAGAATTAGAGCTAGAGTAGATTAAATACATTCTCAGTTTAATCAACACAAGCAAAAAATAATACAACCTCCAAGTCAAAACCAAGGGTGGTACTGTTACTGGATAATGAAAAAGCTGTCAAATGCTGCTGTGATTAACTGGTCACCGGTAAATTCAATGTTAAGGAACTGCAAGGTAATTTTTATAATGTTGAAGTCAGAGCGAGAAAGTTTGTGTCTAAGTAAGCTCTTAATCATCTTGGGGTTTTTTCGGTTTGTTTTTGTTTTTTGAGGGAATATTCTCTCTCTGGCAATTATTGCATGGTAACAGGCAGTGGCTTTCACTCAAGCAGCAGAGCTCCACTGCCCAGACACTGTGCTGAGCTATTTTCTTGTAGTTAGTGTAACTGTTGCTCTTGGGTTGTATATGGTGTCCTCTGAAAAGTGCCCTAGATTCTTGCTTCTTTTTTTGGTTTGTGTTTTTTATATCTCTTTTTAAAAAATACCTTCTCTGATAGTAAACATCTGGATTGCTTTGATGATTTGTTACTGCCAATATGTGTTGTGTGTGGTAGCAAATAAAAAGAATAGTCTCAACCATTAACTGGGTCACATAATAGTGCCAGGGAGGGAATTTGGGAGGGGGTTATTTCCACAAAAATGCTCCCTGTTTCTGCCCTAGAGATACTGAGTTGATGATCATCAGTAAAACAGTGAGAACATAGGTCACAAAAAAGGTTGTAGTAAAACCATCTGAATCTTAAACAAACAAACAAACCACAAACAAACATAACCAGATATATCAATAAACCCATATTATTTTTTCTTTGATTAGAGTCATGAGGAAAGGCTGAGAGAATTGGGTTTGTTCAGCTTGGAGAAGAGAAGGCTTCAGGGTGACCTACTTGCAACCTTCCTGTATATGAGGGAAGCCTACAAGAAAGATGGAATTTACAAGAACCTGTACTGACAGGACGAGAGGGAATGGCTTCAAATGAAAAGAGAGTAGGTTTAGATTAGCTGTTGGGAAAAAACTCTTTACTATGGGGGTGACAAGGCACTGGAACAGGTTGCTCAGGGAAGCTGTGGGTTCTCCATTCCTCAAAGTGTTCAAGGCCAGGTTGAGGAGCTCTGAGCAACCTGGTCTAGTGAAAGTTCCTCTCCATGGCAGGGCAGTTAGAAGAGGATGATCTTTAAGGTCCCTTCTAACCCAAACCATTCTGTGATTCTATGATTCTATTTATACTTCTCTCCCCACTGTAAGCTGTGCCTAGATTTTATCTGATTTGCTTCTTGTTGACTCTTTAGTACTTATTACCTTTCCCTATTAGTTTTTGCTCCCTCCCTAATAATTTAAATTCCACTGTTTTAATAGCTTAATATTTAATTTCCTCACTAATATTTTTCACAAATTTGAAGTCACTAGTAGCACCTTTCCTTGCAGTTGAGTACTTCTGTGGAGATTCCAAATCTGTCATTATCCAAGTGGGCAATATGAGTGATTTTAGTACCTACTATGTCAGGACACAATATTTTAGATTATGAACTAATGCTTCAAGCTTCTAGGGAGGCATAATGAATCTAGTCTGAGCTGAAAGAATCAGAACCATGAAATGAGAATCATTCTGAAACTGAATTTTTCTATGTTACCGTTAATTCACTATGTTTTGCTTGGGAAAAAAAATGGAAAGTCAGGTTCAAAGATCGAAGTCCATATAGCTTTCTACACACAAACTAGCATTTCATCTAGATTATACATGTAAATCAAGTTGCAGCTTGCTCCTACGACATAAAAAGCAAAGGTCATATGATGGAAATAAAGGGAAAAACATGTAAATCTGTTTGTTCTGCATTTCTTGGCAGCCAATATATTCAGTATTCTGGTACTTGTTATGCAGAAAAATAGAGCTGCCTATTGTGGATTACAGCAAAAAAGGCAAAGGACCAGTTCTGTTCTTCTTGTAACTCCATCAATGTCAATGTACTTAAACAAGAAATTCATTTAGCAGGGGGCTTCAAGTCACCACGTGAGGTTCAAGTGCCAACTTCTAGGACTCAGAAAAGTTGTGTTGAGTAAGGTCAGCAAAAAGGTTTGATTAACTCTTTCAGCTGGAAAACTCTGGGACAGAGCCGGTCCTGGAGCACAGTGCAAGGAAGAGCCAAGCCTTGGGAAGGAAGCTAAGGCTGAGGTTTACATAGTCATTGTCTTTGAATTATCAAAGGCCACAGAGGGGTTGGGTTGCCAAATGCCAGAATGAGAGTAAATTTAGATACTCCCAGGAGTATTTGTGTTTTGAGCAGTGAAGCAAGGTCCCTTCTCTCTATCAAACTGGGCTGCACACCAAAGAGGAGAGGCTCTCCTTCCTTCCCCTTCTCATCTTTTTTTGTCATTTTCTTGCACTGAGAGAAAAATGGAGAAACAACTGCAGCCAGGGAACTGAGTGTAAATATACACAAAGTAAAATTGTGTTCTGACCTGTAATTATTGACCTTCACAGTTGCTGTCCATCACCTGTGCAATTGTCCAGGAACGCAGCCTGCATAGGTCATTGAGTGACTATCCTAACTTTACCTGTTTCACAGATTTCAAGGGGGAAAATAGTCACACAATTCTCGATATTGTTCCTACTTTATTTAGCAACTAAAAACACAGTTTATAAAACAATATGGACTGAACTAATTTTATTTCTGCCCACTTTCAACAACAGATAGAGCAAAGAAATGAGGCTTCTTTTGTGCTACCTTGAGGTTCTTCTTTCTCTGCTAAGAAAGATGGGGATAATAATTTGTTCTTTTTTTCCCCCATTTTTGTGAATATTGCTTGTGGATTGCTATTTTTCTTTTTTGTCAGTAAATATCAGGTGCTCTGAACTGCACACCTAGGTGGTCAGAAAGCAGTCATTAAGTTGGCATTGCAGTGAAAAAAACCCAAAACCTAGAAATGAAATGTATTTGCAAAACAAAATGTTCTCATTTCTCTTCAAAATTACTTTTCATTTCAATATCTTCTATACTTATATATTACCAGTTACTGCAAGTATATTGTCATAAAAGGACAAAGTTGATCAGGAATGACATTTAAAACATTATTTTATTGAGAAATGAGATGTCCCTTTTTTGACAGTTATTTATAAAGTCTACTCTTTTTTTAGAACACAACCCAATTGCAGAGGCAGCTCATAAGTGATCAATATCAGTTTCTTATTTTATCAAATACAGTTGGATTAACCTCTTAGTAGGACAGATTTTGAGTCTACTGAATGAACTAACCATTCATCATAAGTTCTTAGATTGCAGAGAAGAAACTTTTTGCCTGTCATATTATCTCCTGATTCTAAAGCAATATACTTGTGCTATAAAAACTGAGGGTGAGGGCTGGGGAGAAAGTAGAGCAGTTTATATTTTAAAATATTTATGTCTTTTAGTTATTTTCTTAAATAAGGATGGGGAGTAAAATTGAACAATCATATAAAGAAGGAAGCAACCTTACTTTTTTGCAACGCAAAAAAATCTTACTCTGGGAATGGGATATTTATTGCAGCCTCTAGACACACCATCCTAGCTCCCAAACAATTTCTTTAGGGTATTTAATTTATTTAAAGAATATATTTTTACATTTGCTCTTTCATACAGTCTTCAGCTGTGACTGCATTTATCAGAAAACATGAGATAAATGTGATAAACAACAATCAGCTTTGACAGTCCTTATTATAGTTAAGGTTACACAATGGTTTCCATTCTAACCCTTTTCAACTTCATAATTTTCGGCTGCTTTCATTCCTGAGAAGGGAATTTTCCTTACGGTTATTTTTCTTTGGAAAGTTTGAGTAACTTGTCTCCAATATTGCCAAAAATATTTCAAAGAAAATGGGTGTATGTAGACTTGCTAATTATAGATATTTTTCTTGTTTTAACAACTCTTCAACATATGCAGCTGGGGAAGGGAGGGAGGCTGAAATTTCAGCTATTTCCATATCAAGTCAACCGCCTTTCTGGGCTACCGCGGATCTGTGTTTTGGTTTGTGAGTTGTGATTCTCTGGCAAACCACGCGCTGAGCATTCACAGCAGAGCTCGCATTACGTCTTCTCATGGCGCTTGGTGCTGGGAAGTGCTCTGGCAGGGCCAGCGGGAGTCCTGAGCGCATACACGGGAGGAGGATAGGAAAACACTGCCTGGCCAGTGCTGCTCCTCTCACTCTGCACATGTGGCTGGCTCCCAGCAGGGAGGTTGGAGGGTTTAACTTGTGGCCTCCCAGGTGCAGGACCGAAACCTTCACTGTGTCTTGCTGAAACCTTTCCTTTTGGAAAATGCTTCTTTCTCTAATCAATGCTAATATAGATATAGGTTTGGGAGCACAGTCGGGCAGCGATTGGTTTAGTGACGTGGTGAAGATGTTTTGAGGAAGACAGTGAAATGGCTTAAAATAATTTAAATTGGCTGATTATTGCATTGGTTTTTGATGTAACATTTATCAATGGTTCTTAATTTTGCTGGCTGGTGGTGTTTCCTTTGCTTTGTCATCCTCTCAAGAAGTTGGTTATTCCCTCTCCAAAGTCTTAATTGTTCTCAGAGAGGCTGATTGAAGTCCTGGACTGTGAGCAACCAAGCTAGTCACAGCGCTCTGTGTTGTGAATTAACTCTGACACTGTCCTGGACTGTTTTGATGAGGAAAGGAAGTTATTTATGAGAAATAACAGTAACATTCAGTACTCATCTTAAAAAAAAAAATATCAGCAGGAGAAAAATTATAAATAAGGATTTCAAAACAGTTTTATTGCATCATTTGCCTTCCTGCTCATGAGGAGCGTGGCATTAGGAATTAGACCCAAAAATACAGAAATCAAAGGATGTGATATTACTTCTCCTATTTCCGTGCCTGGGGTTGCACGCTGTGAGCCTGCCCCTCCCCAGGCTGCGGTTGTGCCTCCTGCTCCGGCTGCAGCTGGGGCCACCCGTTGTGGCTCAGCTGGGTCAGGCGGCAATTACACCAGTGGCTGTGCTCGCTGACAGTTTTGGGGAGAGAGTAAGCTTTGGAGAGGATGAGGTGAGCTGGGCCCTCTTGATGTGGCTGGGCTGGACAGGCATGACATCAGCAGGGGGATGCTCTGCAGCCGGCATCAAACCTCTGCCAGGGTTTGTTTGTGGTGACAGTCCAGTGAGTGCTGGCTGGCTTGCTCTCCTCCCTAGGCATGCTGGCACAGCCAAGGAGCAAAACCCAGCCACTGCTGCCAGCACCTCCCTACGCCACCCCTGCACTGCGCTGACAGCATGTCCCACAGCACGGAGTAGTAAGGGATGAAGGCTGAGGAGGAGGAAGAGTTTTACTCTCTTGGCAGTCTGTCCCAGCACCTGCAGAAGGGTCTGTTGTGACGCTTTTGGGTCACTGGCTTAGGGCTGCGGCTTTCACACATCATCTGTCAAGAGGGAAAGAGGAGAAGGAGTGGGACAGTTCTTGGGGTATGGGTCCCATCTATGGGCTTTAATGCTGGAAGAAACATGGCGTAAGCTCTAATGAGTGGTTCCCCTGATAAAATACAGAAATATTATCTGTGGAGAAGAGTTTTGTGGTAGCCACAAGGCTGCATTAGTCTGGATTTCTGGACCTGACACCACCTGTCATGCCTTCAGGCCCCAGTTTGTCCTCCAGGTGTTTTGCTGGGGCCACAGTCAAAGGACCTGAGGCATTTGGTGGAAACACTGGAGTGAGGCTATCCCCTTCCCCTTGGTCCCCATCCTACCAACAATGTCTGCATGCTCTTGTTCTACTGCCATGCAAAGCCTTTTCTGTTGAGGGGTTTTGGTTGTGGTCTGAATATCAAAATGGAGAAGGAAAGAAATGCACCGAAAAATCATCCCCATGGAGACCCAGAGTACAGAAGGGAAGATGAAGCTCTCTAAATGTACTTTTCTAAAAAAAAAATAGATTATTGTTGAGCTGTAATCTTAGCAAAACCTGGTTATTGTTTGATGGTTCTGAATGAATTGTTTAGTCAGAAATTAAATAAAAGACAGATTAGGCCCCAGGAGCAATGCTAAGAGAGATTTGGCCATATCCAAATTGTGAGAGTTGCTGTAAAGGGGCAGTGGAAATTCAGTGCAGCTGGTGAACCTAAAAAATAATAACAAAAACCAATACACCTCTGTCTAATAGAATGTCTTTCATATGACAAGTATTCCTAAATGCTTTATATAGAATTAAAAACAGATTTAATTTGAAGTACAGGTAATTTTGTTTGTTTAAGGGAAAGGAAAACATAGGACATTAGATGGAACTAAAGCTGGTGTAAATCAAAAAGGGTTCAACCAAAGCCATGTATCTTAAAATCTAGATGCTATAAATTACACATGATTGTAATCTGGCCCATAATATTTTGTATTTACGGTGTGTAATTTTGGCCTTTTTGAGGGGGTCAGGTAAAGGCTCTTCTCATTATCATTCTCTTTCCTTATTGTTCTTAAATTGAGTATATTAATTTCTCATGTTTCTTCATTTCTTACTTATGCTTTGACTTATGCTAAATTCTACCTTTTCCAAATATTTCCTCTTTTAAAACTTTCAGAGTCAAAGGTGAGGGAAGCAAGATGAAAAGGTTACTTTTCTTTTCCATGATTTTCCTGCTCCCTCTCCCTACCCCCAAATCCTCTTCTCCTCTCAATAAAACCGGAAAAACCCTACAATTAACCTGATGGAACTCCCTGACAAAGGAAAATTAATTGATAGAAGAAAAGCAATTAAAATTTTGATATTTTTCAGTGAAAAGACCACAATTTAAATAAGTTGTGAAACTGGAAAAATTCTACAAAACCTTTGTTAGTTTAAGGCCACTTGATTTTCTCATTAAATTTATAAACATGTATAATTAAAAGAAACACCAAAGCACTTGTGAAACAGAAATGTATGTTTGGAACATTTAAACCTCCAACGCTTATTCAGGGTATGAATACCTAATTTAGAAATAAAGACAGTCTTTACTCCATGGTGTGTCTCCTCTTCATGGGTGAAAATATGACAAAAGAAAACTTATTTTTCTTACAGAAAGCATTCTAATTTAGCCCTGAAGAGATACAAATGCATATTTCTGTATTAAAATAAATATGGAGTTTATCATTAAAGAAGAACTGGCTACTTATGGCCCACTGATGTAGTTCTCGGTGTTTGCACTGGGGGTTGCACTGGAGGTTTCACTGGCATTTGATGAACATGGCCGTGTTGATTGTCTGGCTTCTGTGCATGGGACGTAACCAGCACAGCCTCTCCTGCCTACTGGAGATCTTTGAGAAGAATTACCAGTTAATGCTAAGCATGGGGGTCTTTGGACAATCTGCTTCCTGAGTTAAGGCATAAGTCCAATTGCTGGAGGATCCCAGGAAGATTTGTGGTTCTGTGTGCAATGGTCAGGAACAGTTTCAGTCTCTGTGATACGGTACTTGATGAAAGTACCATTCCACATGTTATATAGAATTTGTCATCGACTGCAGTTTTTCAGAGTAATTCTGCTTCCATTATTCTATGTGGTTATCTGCAAAAATCCTTCTGGATGTAAAAGACCGTATTGCTCTGAAATGTTTGATTAACCACACACAAAGAATGTGGGTCTCAGCTTCTCCAGAACAGGCATCTGAACTTAATGGTAAACTGTCTTTCTGCCTGATGTGTAGTGTGACAGTCTTTGCTTAGTGCACCATTGCTCTTGACCAATGTTTTTTGTAGCGGGTTCCCCTGGTATATCCCCCACAGCACTTAAATGTTGTAGAAGTTCTTGGTGTATCTCAAAATCTACATTGTAGTTTCACAGTCATAAATCTGAAAAGTAGAGGTGCTTCTTGGTATTTTTGCCTCCATAGTATCCTATTGGCATAGAAATTGTGAAATAATTCTGTTTCCTTGAAGGACGTCAGAGTTGCTGCAATGAGGAGCATAGGAAATCTACACCTTGGTGTGGAAGTCTGTATTTGACCAGTTTGAAGTAGATGTGGTATGGGTTGAATGCTAGTAAAAAGTGGGTAAAACAAAACAAATCATACCCCGTCCCCAAACTACTGAATAGCTTGTTTCTGTACAAGTATACCTATGTATCATGCTTTGGTTAAGGGAGAGGCATGGGGAAAAAGCTCCTTTTCAACACAGATTTAGTGTCCTGCTCATCTACTTCTGATTTTTGTGGTCTTGAGCAGCATGTTGGTCTGGCAGCTGCTGCCCTGCAGTGAAGTGGATTGTTGCTTCCTCTGGAGGGAAATGTCTGTCATGGTAATAAAACAAAACCTGTTTCCATTTCCTCAGAGATGATGCACACTATCCTCCCTTCAAAGCAGTGAGTTACAAGATAGATCTTGTCTTGTTGGAAAGATACTAACTTCCATTCCCTCTAAATTTAAATTAGTGCCTGGAAACTTAGTTGAATACGACTGATGAACTTCATACTTAGCTGAATCTGGACTGATTGAAAAAATGACTTTGGGGTGCCTGTTCTTAGCTATCTGAAAAGCTTTGATTATTCCTCCCCAGATTTCTTCAACTTTCTAGAGGTTACAAATACACAGGGATTTTTTAATTTGCATCTAAGAACTTGGAATGTGGCTTGCATTTTTCATTTTTTTAATTTAATAATTTTAGTAAGATAATAATATATATATTTAGTTAATTTAGACAGAGTCTACTTACTATCTGATTCCATAGATTCTGTGTGCCTCTTCTAATACCACAGATGTCCATTTATTTCAAGAAGAGCTGAATGATATTCACATGAGGTCATCACATTGCATGTTTATTGTCATGAATTCTCTTTGCATGTCTCATCAAATTATTTTGTTCACTTTGTAATCATCCCTTATTCCAAGAAACTCTGGTGAAGAATACTCCACCACTGATTAAAAAGTTGTGTTCCTTCCTGGGTAAAAGAAACACAGGTGAGATTACACCCAAAAAATCGTAATTTAATTGGGATTGCTATTGTTGTCTCCAAAGTTAACAAATACAACAGTTAATAGATTCAGACCCCAATTAAACATGACATCAATTCTCAACTGTATATAGCATTTTGGAAAAGTGTGCCATTTGAAGTGTGAATTAACACACCATCCCATATATTTTGATCAATATTCCAGACCCAGCTATTACTTTATAAAATGTTTAGGACATTTTGCTTGTCCACCTTCTGCAGTAATCTTGCAAAACCTGCCAACCTGATATTTTTACAGATTTGTTGCCATCTATGAAGGCTAAGGCTCTATGGTGGCATATATGGAGAATACCAGGAAGAGAGATGTGAACTGTACCTTCAGTGATGTCTGCAGTGTATTTATCCTCAGCAAGAAAACAAAATGTGACTAGGGCAGTTGACAGTAACAAGAAGAGGAAATACAGAATTGACTTGTTATTAGAAACCAGGGAACTGTTGCCAGTTTGTGTTTCTCTATCTCAGCTTGATCCTACATGAATGGGTGGGTGGATGTCAGCCCTCCTATGCACATGTATGTACATACACTATGGATGGATGTTTGAGCAGTTTGCATGTTTCTTTGTGACTGTGATTTTACCCGTTTTGTATGTTGTGTATATATGGGTCTCTGCCAACTTTCCATGAAATTATCTGTTAGAGCTTTTCCTGAGAGCAGTTTGACTTTGGGTTTGGGAGGGCTGAAGCACCACAAGGGCTAGGTGTCAAAAGCAAAGTCAATAACAATCAGAAAAGACTGGCCTATATCACTTTCCCGTGAAATTGCAAATTTCTTTCTAATATTTTAGAAACCTTTCCTTACAAATGTGTTCAGGAATTATTGAGAATTAAGTCTGAACGGTGATTTGAATTTATTTAAGGCTGAACAGAGATATAAAAAAGAGAATGTTGGAATGAAGGCAAGCTTGGTTTCTGTTTTTTTCATTCTTCTTGCCAAGCTGTGTAAAGAGAAAAAAATTAATTCTGAACCTAATTTTCTGAAATCAAGTGCAATAAATTTTCTTCCAGTTTCAAACCCAGTAAACATGAACTCATCTGAAGCCTGAGTTAGAGAGCAAATGCTATGCTCAGTAGAAGAGTTTATAACCCAGTCTTGGGGCCAACATGCCATTTCAGTTGTTGCTCAAAAAAAAAAAAAAGTAATAATCTCCTAAACTAAGAGATCATTAGATAAGAAAGATAAAAACAAAAAGTCTGCCTTGGGAGATAGGATTAAATCCTCCCAAATAGTTCTAAGGTTTGAACAGTGGAAAAAAACACAAATGAATCCACTCTTCACAAGATGTCTATTTTTAGATGTCTATGTTTAATATTATATAACTCATAACATTAGGACACATTACTAGTAGTCACATGTCACTAGCTAGACAATATTTGAAAAAACTTACCCAAGGTAGTGTGCTCCCTGGAGCATTCCCTGCAGAGAGCTCCCAGGCCCCAGGAGGGCTTCTGCTCAGTATGAGGGAGCAGCAGCACTGGAGGCCAAAACAGTGTCTCACTCCTTCCTAGTTTTTCTTACTTTAGCCAACTGCCTTTTGAACAGCAGTTAATTGAGAATAAATGACATCTCAGGTGCACATTTTTCCTTCCACCCCTTCTGCTATGTAAAACTGTAGAGCAACTGGAAAGGACTGAGAGATTAGAGGAACGACCCTTCAGAAGAGAGGGAGAACACAAAAGTTCTGTGTACTGTTCCCAGACAAGGTAATGTTTGTACATGAACATGTAGGACAGCAAGGACACTACTCTCACCACCCTTTGTTCCCTCCACCCCCTTTTCATACGTCCAAGGGAAAGATAAGGGCTTGTAGCTGCTCCACTGCAATAACAAAGTGCCTCATGGTGATGTTCTCTGTTCTGTATGAGACCTTTTGCAGGTAATAGGGAAAAGGTAAGAGCTGAGCTTGCCACAGTTCTGCTAATTTTATGCTCTATGTCCCTGTTTACCTTCCTTTTTGTGAAATGCAGTGTTTTGGTGCTGCAGCAAGGAGATGCCTTGAACCATGTGGGTGTAGTTCGTAGCACTTAGGGGGTGGTTTACATCAGTCAATATGTGCTCAAGCCAAGAAAAATGAGAAGGTGAATACAAAGTCTCTCGGATTATGGTGGCACTGTGGCCCTGGGAAGGGTTAGGTGTGGGAGCAGTGCAGCATTCGCGGCTGGACGTGCCCTTTACGTGGGCAGCAGACTCTGCTGGCTCGGGGACCAGATGTGGTGGGGATTTGCCTGGCAGCCTTCGTAGCCCTGCGGGAATAACGGGCTTTGCGCTTCCGAGCGCTTCGAGGACCTGGAGCACCTCGACACGTGTGTCAGTCTGGCAGCGCAGTGCCGGGAGGGAGCCCGCGGGGGGACGGGCACGGCGGGGAAACCCGTGCGCCCGTCGGGGCTGAGCCCCTCGGCGGGGCCGCCACCGCAGGGAGCGAGAGACAGCCGGGAGCGAGACCCGCTCCCCGGGCAGAGCCCGCCCGGGGACAAGGGGGCACGGAGGGCACGAAAATCGCTGTGCACTGTGTCCCTCCTCGGGGCTGGGGAGAGGCACCCGCTGCCGGCGGCTGCAGTAATATGGGGACCAACGAGAGACCGCGGAGACCACCGAGTGCGAGGGGGAGCACGCAGGAAGCCCGACGGGGGCTCTGCCTCTCCGCCCGGTCCTGGCGCTCCCCCCGCCGCCGGATGCCCAGAACCCCTCGCCCCGCACCGGCCGGGCTGGAGGAGGAGGAGGAGGAGGAGACCGAGCGCTTTCACTCCTGCTGACTGCAGAGGCTGAGGCAAAAGACAGAAAAAGGAGGAGGGGTATAAAAAGTAAAGAGGGGGGAGAGAGTGAAAGAAAACTAAGCCCAGCTTTTGCCGGTGCTCCTTGGATTGGATCTGGTTTGAGTTTCCTCTCTGCTGGCTTGTGCAGCAAGAGAGGAGGAGTGGGGGAAGTAACTCCTCAGTCTTCCTCTGTAGCTTAAGCAAAGTGCTGCTGCCTGCACTGGCGGGGAGCTGCCGTGGGTGCAGTTGCCTCTCAGCTTATTGCTCTCAGTTACTAAAGAACTGCCTGGACTTCTCGAAGACCTAGAAGAAAACAGACATCACTTCACAGACCTGATAGTTACTCAGTGCCTATAGACTTGACATATTTGTTTGGTTTTTGTTGTTTTGTTTTTTTTTTTTCCTAAGGAATCCTTTTTAAAAATTATTTTTCTCCTCTGTCTCTCAGAACAGCAGTTCCTTGAGTGTGTGGCATTGAAACCCATTGCTTTGTTAACAACTTGGGGAAATATTTTAAAAACTTTTTTTCCTCTCTTCTGTTTTCTTTGCCAAAAAAAAAGAAAAAAAAAAGAAAAAAAGGATAATCCTTTTGGGGGAGGGGAGATGATCGTGCTGATGTGGAATAAGTGCTCCTGCTGTCTCTTCTTACTAGCCGCGGTCCTGATCGTGGAGAGCTCCCAGCTAGACAGCTCCAGCTCCAAGGTGAACTCCATCAAGTCCACCCTGATGGGGGAGGCTCCAACTCAGGCAACCAACAGATCTGCAGGCATTCACCAGGGACTGATGCTTGCTAGCAGTAAGAAGGGCAAAATGCTAGAGCAGATGGGAAAACCTCCCAAGCACTATCACCGGCAAGGAGAGGTAGGACATCGCTTCATTGCTTGAGTGTCTATCCATCTGTGTGCTCTATGCAAACAATTGCTGATCTTCACCTCACATTGCTTTCAGAGTTTTAATATGTTAAATTAATTAATTTACTTCTTCAGGGGTGTCTGGGACAATATCATCTCATAATTGGTGTCAAGAACTTTGAAAGTGGGAGTTGGGAGATGTTAAACCGTTCATTTTTCTCTGTAGGGTTAATAACTGGTGGAGGAAAGAGCAATCTAAAAAACTATTATCTTTAGCATTTCTTTGTTTGACTCCTTCAAAGGACTGCTAGAAGTAAAGGAAGAAATTTCTTGTTAACTCTCAGACAGTAAATGAGTTGAATCTGAGTAGGTGAAGAAAACTGTTCACAGCAGCGAAACTTGGTTTTAAAAATCACACCTACCAAAGTGATCTCTGGTATCTTGCTCCTTGGTGAGAACAAGAAAGCATGATATCTCAGCAGTATAGTTTCAGGTACAGTCATTTGTTTAATATGACAGAAAACAAATTCTAGATTTCTTGTCCAGAATACGCTTCACTGGTTGTGGGAGTTTTGTTTGGTTAGGAGAGTTTGAATGTATAGAAGACTGAAAAGGTTACAGAAACTTTATTAAAAAAAGGAAAAAGTAAAGACCCTGATTTTCTTGTGCAGTTTTCTTTTCTCCCTACCCTTTCTGGAAACTTGGAACTCTGATAGAAGATAATATTCATTCAGCTACCTTTGTGGTAAACTGTAAAGCAGCATTTTAAGCCATCAGTCCTCTACTTCTCTCTCAAGTCTCAGCTTGGATGTTGTGCATATTGTGCATTGTGATGTTGAGGGAGGTAGATTTCTTCAGAAAATACAGATTTTATACTATTTGGTATTATCAGTATCTCTAAATACGCTGGTTTTCATAAGCAACATTGTAGCAGCAAAGGGAGCTGCCAACGTTCAGCACTAAAAAGGCAAAATACTTAATGCCTGAGGAGTCTGTATCTTGCATTTTCCTTAAAGCAGCAGAGAAGTTAAAATTCAAGTAATTCACTGAATTTGTTAGTGTTTCACATCAGCTTTCTAATAATTGATTGTTATCATTTGGTTTTGTATGCAGGCGTAATAACAGTAGTAGTAGTTTTGGGTTTTGTATGTGAGAAATTTGTTTTTAAACTCCTCCAACCTTTCTTTCCCTAGCTACTCAATTGTCTTATAATCTACCAAGAATATGGTTGCCTCTCCTTACCTTTGAGCAAAGTTTAGTAACAGACACTGTAATGAAGTTTCATATTACTTAAGAACTGTGCTCTTTTCTACTTCACATTGTTAACAATTACCACGTTGAATTACCTTGAGGAAATAGAGGAGCCCAATACACCTTCTTATATATTCTCCTTACATTTTATTTTGTTTTCCACATATTGACAAAATGTCAATATACAGGTCCTATTTTCCCACTTAGTTTTGTGAGGCTGTGCTGTACAGCCTTTTGGGGAAGATTTGTCCGTTTCCTCTACGTACATCATCCTAAGCACTTCAATGTGTATTCAGAACAGCGTTGAGACTAATTGGTTATAATTCACCCAATTTCTGAAAAACAAGTTGTACTGCCCACCAGTGGCATTTGCAAGATTTGCCCCTAACTTGCCAACCTGAACTGGGATTTGCTGGGGACTTCTCATTACTGGCATGAACTCACAAGGCATGCATCAAGTGAGAGGCAGTAGTGTAAGTATCCGTAGTGGTAGAAGAGATGTCATGCATGTTAACATGTCATGTTTGTAGCACAAGCAAAGACCCCTGGAGAATTGGTGGCTTTGACTCCCAGGGAGTGAGGCCTGACCTCCCACCAAGGGCTGTCAGCGCTCATTTCACCCTCTCTCTCCGACACTCCATCCCCAGATTTTGCATGGCCTCTCACAAATGTATGTGGAAATTATGTAGATTTGATCCCAATAATTGTAAATGCTACTTTTGGCTGTCCATCTGAAGCAACACAGTTAACACAGAATTGCATTAAAAGGCGGAAAAGACAAATAAAGACAAAAAATGAAAATTAAAGAAGAGAAAAGGGGGGGGGGGAAAGAAAAGAAGTCTCTTTTGTGATAATGTTCTCTCTTTGGTGATACTTCCAGTTGCAGGGTTGGTAAGCCGCAGCATATTTTGGCAGCAGTGTCATGCATATCAACCTATTAAGACATGACATTTTCATAATTTTTTTTTTAAGTACTCTTTTATTAGGTTAGTGCTTGATTTGTTTAGATTACGGGTCTTCATGCTGAAGTGCACCATGCCACTTGCAAAAGAACAGGCATATGCTTTTATTTCTAAAGCAATCAGTTGAATTAGTGGAATTTATAATGTCTTAAAAATAATATTACCTTTTATATCTTGGCAACATTAAGGGGTGAGTTGAGTGTCTTGTTTACAACTAGGGAATAGTTTTAATAAGTACCAAGATATGCACGTTAAAGGAAAATTAATAGAATTTTGCTGTTGTGACAGCTTTCAGCTGTGCTTTCAACTCCGCACATACACACAATGCAAAGCAGAGGACTCTCACTAAAACTGATGAAAGGACTATTAGCTTGTAACCTATTTGCTTTTCAATTATGTTAATTCTCAGGACTAGGAGCAACTTGGGGGTCTTTAATCAGCAATAAATCAACAGATACAATAGTTCATGGCTTATCTAGAGTGTTGATGTATTTCAGCTGGTAGTTACAGTGCTTCTGCCCAGAAAGGGAAGACCCAGCGCTCCTTTGTCAGGCAAAGTTCCAGTTCAAATTAATGAAAATACATGAGCAAAGCAAACTGATCTGGCTTGCAGAGAGACAGGAGGAGCAAGTGTGGATTTTAGTAAGACATTTTTATGTCTTTCTGAGGAATATGATTTATTTTCTGTTCTTATTCCCTTTACTGCCTTGGATCAGCAGGGAATGAGAAGCACTGATGTGCTAAATCGGTGAGATTTCTCTCTCTTCAGTGTTCTTCACTGTCACTCTTATTTTTCCCTTTCTGCAAACTGTTAATGTTTTCCCAGTTTCACAGAGAATCAGAAAGTATCTGTAGCATTTGCACAAGGGAAAAAATTACTCAGAAATAGGACTGTACAGTGCATGTTAATCTAGGTTACTTTGGGGGATATCGACATTATATATTGTCTGACATCAATTTCCATTCAAAACTTGATTTAGAGAAATGGCTTCTAGGGATATCTAATACCTCACTAAAGTAGGCTCTCTGGGAAATTGTTCTGCATATATCATCTCTCCAGATAAATGTGATACAGTGAATAGGGTCATAATTGGCAATGAAGGTGGATTAATTTTTCTGCGTGTTAGCTATAGCTCTCACTCTGTTCAGGCAAGCTCTCCCAAGTGAGCGCTCTAGCTCAGATACAGAGATGCAACTTGAAAGGAAAAATACCACATATCAGTAGATGTGATTGAGAAGCATAGCCATTCTGTAGATTCCTGGTTAAAGCCTCTGTAGTCTCTTTAATTCACTTCACCATCTTTTTGACTTCTTGCGTCTGGGTTATAGTCCCTTTTTTCCTCTTAGGCTTGTTTCTTCCATCAGTGCTGGGATTTGCACTCCTTCACACTCAGCCACCTTTAATGATCTAGTAGGCTGTAACCTACCAAACTTTATTTCCAACTGTTTTCCTTCCAACTGTTTTCCTTCTCCAATCCATGGGTGCTATTATCTTCTGCCCTTTCCATGCTCTGGACACAAGCCATTGTTTCAGTTCTTTCCCTGGCAAGATGTGTCTCCTATTCCCTTTGCTGTTACACAGCTGTTGGGGTCTGTGCTTCCCATTGGTACTGTCCCTCCCCTGTGCACATGATGGGAGCAGCAGCAATGGAGAGAACTGGGACAGCTACCAGAGGGGACCAGCACAACTTTGGGGCTAAGAGATAATGAGGTCTGGGAAATGGAGAGAGAAGTGAAAAGCTGGATCAAGTTTTAACACTGCAGAGACACAATAGATGGCTATCAGATAAGCCTTAGTATTCCAAATGCACTCAGTTTAATGTTAAAAATGTATTTGTTTTTTAAAACTATTGCAGCTTGAGCTAAGAGGTTTGAGACCACAGAAGCCAAACCAAAGAGGCATTAATTCATATGACTAATTTGATACTGATCTCATACCTATTAACACAAGGACATACATGTGTTTCTTGGACAGGATGTAGTTACCCACAAGGACTTGGTAGAAAATGTTTGGATCATACTTTGTAGCAAGTAAAACAGCATGAGATGTAGTAATTGAATGCAGTGCCCTGACAATGATACAATAAAATGTACCAAAGACACAAAAATTGTAACCACAATATCTTAAATAGCTAGCAACCAAGACAGTATAAATTATTTCTCTATGGCATTACAAATATTACAATACCTAGACATTACATCCAGCAATAGCTGTTTTTTAAATTATTATTAGTAGTAGTAGTAGTAGTAGTATTAAATAAATACAGAATTGCTAAATCTGCAGGGGTCACCAGAGAATCTATTCTTTGCTCTTGCTGTTTGCTGTTAGGAATCTGGGTGACATACTGGTTTCCTGACAGCAGTCTTGCTAAGCAGCTGAATGGCTGGTCTTTTAATTGCAAAAACAGGATGCAGAGTATTATCTCCTTCCTGGGTCATGCTTGGTGTTCCCTTCAAATTCATATTATTAGCTGATTTTTTAATATATAGCAAAAGCTCCCTTTAAAGTAGCTTTACTACAATTATTTCCTATTAACTTTGCAGCAATGCCTAGAAAATTTCTAGAACTCCAATGTGCTGCTGGGTGTGCAAATACTTAGGAAGAATCAGTTTCTCTCTGGAAAGTCTGTCAGAGTTTAAGGACAACACAAAAATTACGAAGCATGATTACATTTTGCCCTCAGAAAAGTGAGTTTGATTAACTCATTATGTTTGATTAACTGATGTTTTGCAGATGCAAATATAGCACAAGTTTCACTTTGATTTTAATTATCTCAACACTGGATGTGTCTTGCAAGCACTTCATAGCTCATGGTTTGTCAGTTGAGCCTTTGGTCCTTTTACAGTTGTACTTACAAATGCCTCACCCTGAAAATGTCATTTAGGAGGAATTTAACTCTGCAAAGGAGGAGCCCATGAAGCTTCTGCTTCTGTTTGCTTTCTGAGCGTTGCTTTCCTTTCCAGGTTTTTTATATCTGTAATTTTTTTGAGTATATCCAAACAAAAGGTTAGTTTGGAGAACACTTTCAAAGCAGAGAGCTCCCCTTCCTGCCTGGGCTTGCCAAAGTCTCTACCAAGCTCATGCCACCCCTCATATGCACACACTGGTTGTGGCTGGAAAGAGTCAGGGGATAGTGGGGCAGACACGGATCCAGCAGCCCTGCTTGGCCCATCCTTGTCATGTTGCTTGTCACTGTGTCCCAATGCTGTGGAGCTTCATGTCAGTTTTAACATTACAGTCATGAAATATTTACGATAGATTTGAGGAGCTGAAGTCTGTATGATGCTACAGAAGTGGTGAAGAAAAGTAGAAGCCACCATTCTGATTTTTCTGCACCTCTAGAACTCCAGATGTATTAAGAATTTTAGAGGTTTTTTTATTTTTTGGTGAACTGAGGATAATTGTTTTAAAATCTTTGTCTTTCACTGCTGTGTTCTAGGCTGTGTTTCTGGTACTTTTAGATTGGAACCAGCTTCTATGGGCTTCATTTCCATGAATGTGAAAGGTTAATACAAAAACCAGGAAGATCAGAAGGTTTGCTTTGTTATTCTTTCAAAATTAATTTTGCCTGAAAAGGTTATCATATATTTTAGAAAACGTCGACCCTCATCTCTTTTTTTTTCCATCAAGTATAGGATATGCAATGACAGTGCGTGTCCCCAAACCATCATGTTTCTTCAGTATGATTTTTCTCTTTTTGATTGAAGGGCAGATTTATTTTAATGGAAAAATTCCTTAACACAAAAGCAATTTTCAAATTGCAATGAAATGTGAAGATCTATGAATTTATGATACTTCTAAGCTAATTGCAGAATCCTTTGTTCCAGAGCTACAGAAAACAGAGGGAGACATGACTTAAAAGGATACATATGTTCATACCAAATGACCAAAGCACAGCAATCTTCATGAAATAACGAGTTTTCTTCATCTTAGTTACAGTTTTCTTGGGATCGGCCTTGAATCCATCTATGATTTATAAATTTGTATTCACAGAAACAGAACTTAAGTTATGAAAATAAATGGATATAAACACATAGTGGGAACACGGAGTTCGCTCAAATTGAGCAGCTATTTTGTTCTTACTAATGGAAAGAGCAGGGCAGTTCTACAGAAAGGAAAAAAAAAGCTTAAAAGTTGTTGGTTTTCCCTCCTCAAAACACATAAGCACACAGTTCAGCCCCTTGGGACTTTCGTAAAGCTTAGCTTTGATATGATTGAATTTTCATATGCATAGTAATGAATCTTTGAGACATGCGTGTTGCACACATGTAGTGCAAATGGCACTGCTTCAGCATTTTTAGCAGTAAGCAAAGGCAGACTGTTGTGCACATGCTTGGGAATGAGGTGTTGCTTCACTCTGCAAGCCCTCTGCCTCATTCTCTGTGCATCATGTAAGTGTGAACCAGGCTGTGCATGCTTTTAAAAGCATATTTATCGGTCCACTGAAGGAGAGGACAGGGTTCAGTTCTACGTGTTTTGGCAGCTTGCCTTGAGTAAAGCAGTGACTTGCTTGTCAGCATGATCTCTTCTCTGCAAGTCTGAGATGACTGTAGTGGAGAGCTCTTAAAGAAATTGCGAACACAATATGCTTATGTTGCAGCAGGAAACTTTTATTCTTGGAATCTTGTTCTTAATGGGAACAGCATTGGGGAAAGTAATGCATCTGAAGGGGGAAGAGTCTTCTACTTTAATATTCCTTTTGTGCAGAGCAAGGTAGTTTCCAGAACTGGAGTTTTTTGTTTGTTTATTTCTTTTGCTCTATGTTCCTGCAGAAAATGGTGCATCTCTTGCTGACAGTCTGAAAAGATACTAAACTGGACATTTTGCTGTAAAACAAGGTTTATGGAAGCAGATGAGAGAACTGTATGTAAAACAACTAGCAGAGATTCAAATTATTAAGCCTAACTAATTAACTTAGTTCAACTCATTTTCAGAAGTATCAGAACTATTTAGTTTGTGTCAAAGAGAAAAAAAAAAAGGAAGTGCAGATGTGTTGCCATCTTGTATTTGACCTTTTTGCTTTCATATGACTTTCTTCCCTCCTTTCAGGTTTTTGGGTTTGGTGGGGTGTGGTGTTGTTGTTTGTTTGTTTGTTTTTTACTGCAAATCTCTAGTGTTTCATGAAGCACAGCCACAATGCTCCGGATGATCAGTGTCAAGAGCTGTGATCTGGCAGACCCTTTATCTTTCCTATGTGTCTCTTCAGTAACAGCTGAGTGAAAAATGGCCAAACAAGGCTTCAGTTCGCCTGACCTGTCAGGGCTAGTCCATACTGCAGAGCTTGCCATATTTGTTTCTTTTCTTTTGGCTTCAAAATGAGAGAGCAGAGCATCCCTCCCACCCAGTTCATTGTGAATTTCCTGGGAGACTCGAGATGCTGTTTTCCATCTTGAAAAAGTTTGTGTTTCTCTCTGTCACTTGGGGCTTCAGGTTGCCCAGGATGCAAAGACTGACCGAGCTGTGTCTTTTACTGTGTACCTCCTTGGTAGGAGGAGTACTGGGAGTACACTTTCTTTCTTTTTCAAACATCATTTTCCCTGTCCTTCAAGGAGGGAATGAGGGAAGGCGAGAGGCAATGTCAAGTGGTCATGTTTTACCAGACCTGTCATTCTTAAATTTCAGTTTGTCATCCAGTCAGGTAGCAATAATGATACCATCTGACTCATGTAACCAAATGCTATGTGTGAGCTGAACACTATGGGGTGCTCAGCAAGGCTAAAAGTTGTTCTTCCAGACCCTTTTGGTTCCTGTTACTTCCCAAAAAAACCAACTCCTGTGGTGGAGAGAGAGTGGGTGTAAGTCGGAACTGAAGAATGGAAATTTTGGGAACCAAGGAAGGACTAGAAATCCAGGAGGTTACCATCTTCTCTTCACACTTTCTCCAGGATGCAGCCAAATGTTGATGCTGCATCATGTTACTTACAGGTAAAGACGAAAACTGCCTAGGCTTAAAAGTCTACTTTATATTTTGGTGGTAGTACTAAACTGCTTAGCTGTATAAATTGTAATGCAATTGTTTAAATAAATACAGAGTTTTAAAAATGCTCTTTAGGAATGCTTGTAAATGTCTGTGCTTGGTTTTGTCCCCATTGCTATCTTCCAGACATCCCACTCCTTGCCAAGAAAATGGCTTTTTAACAAGAAGAATCTTCTGAAAATTACTTTCTGAGGGGGTCCTGGCCACAGCAGCTGCAACAAATTGCAACTGAACTTCAGTCTCAATTGTTTTTTATTGCTAAAAGGATAAGTGACCAAGTAAATACTTGTATTATAGCTTCATGACAATTTATTAAGTATCAAATTGTAGCGTGTGATGTTGTTTAACCAGAAGATTAAGGTTTTCTCTGTGGAGGGAAATTTCTCTCAGCCTTTGTACCGCTGCTTAAGCTAAAAGAGACTTGGGAAAGTCTTGCCAATCCCAAACTGTTCTGTGGTTAGGCTGACTTAGGGTTTTCCTTCTGCTGAGGCCTTGGTGCTGGGGCCTGTTCAGCAGTGCCAGCACCAGCGGAGTTACAACCCGCACGAGGCAGCTGTGCAGAGCAGTCGTGGCGCTGCCATCCTGTGCTTGCTGATCCACTTCCCTGCAGTGTAAACACGTCTGTGGGGGCATCTTCTGAGCAACAGCATAGCTTCAGCATAGCTCAGATTATGCTAACTGGGAAGCATTTTTGGCATGATTTTCTAAATAAGCAACAAAGAGTCCAGGAAGGTCAATGGAGGATGGAGCAAAACCTTGGGGTGATACAGGCTGCTTCCTTGTGTCTTTGAGCAGCATTCTCCAGCTGGAAAAGAGTTGCAGGTCTGCCTGCCTTCCCCTCAGCCTCTCTGCTCTGTGAAGCCATTAGGGAGGATCCCTCTTCCTCCAGGCATGCTGACCTCACTGTCACTCTCTAAGTTTGGAATCTGGGTTTGGTTTCATCCATTACAGTCACAAAAATGACACCTTTTGTTAAATAATGTCCTCTTAAGTTATCAGTGAAGGATAGATAAGAGAATCTTTATTACAGGCACACATGTGCACTGCAGGTGTGAAGGGAACTTTTAAACTGTTTATGAGTGCACAAAGCCCCATGAACAAAGAGGGCAGAAAAAAATGTTGTCATTTTAAGGACAAATATGTTTTAAGGCCCTCTTAAAAAATAAAGCCAAAAAGAAATAGCAAATGGGCTGCAGATTGTCTGTGTAACAGGGATTAGCACTCTGGAAATATTTCATTTTTCTGAACAGGCATATCCCACAGACAGTTCCAGTTAGTTGAGATACCCCTCAGCAATGGAGGGGGTATCTGTTTTCAGGCTCTTGTCTCAGAGTTACCCACAAAATCCTTCTCCAATAGCTATAAACAGATGAGTAGGATAGCACAGTCTTAACTTTGTTTTAAGGGGTTTAGAAGACTAGAAGTCAGTGCATACATTGCTGAAACAGGTGTGATAGTGGGGTATGAGTTCTAGGTCTGGGGTGCAGTTGTTACTCAAGTTTGGTGGGACTGAAATAAACTTTACAGCTAAAAG
Source organism: Poliocrania exsul (assembly GCA_035041345.1). NCBI lineage: Eukaryota > Metazoa > Chordata > Aves > Passeriformes > Thamnophilidae > Poliocrania > Poliocrania exsul. The sequence goes on along the minus strand of JAWWLZ010000139.1, from coordinate 24,593,129 downwards.
GTTAGAATGGAAGGATCAAGGATGGCTAAAATGAGAGAAAACACATTATCTTCTGTAACGGCCATGTGAAGATAACTTGTTTGGTACAGCTTTCAGGTACACTGAGGGTAACATCCATAATGGTGGTGAGAATTCAGTACCCCCCCCAAAAAAGGAATGTAGCTCACTCCCCTCCAGCCCTGTTTCCTGGCAGATGCACCAAACAAATTTAGCCACAAACACAAGTTCATGATGCACAGAAATGCTACAGTTCAGCTCCTAATTCTGCAAAGTATGCTGTTTCATTGCTCTTCTTATCCAAGAAGTGCCTCACATTTCTGCACAGAAAGCCATCTCAAAGGTTTGGCCCTGCTTATAGATTGCATGAATCTGAAGTGTGTTTATGTACCTAAGTCTCTACATGTTTTCAGTGGGAATTAAGTTCTGCATACATTTAGGGAGTGGGATTGTGCCCTTTTCCACGCAAGAGAGAAGTACAGCTCAGAGGAAATAGTCTGTCTGAGACTCCTGCAGTGCAATGAATGCTCAGGAACAAGGACCTCTCTCCTCTTTCATCACCTATGCAAAATAGTCTGAGTTTGGTCAACAGAATAATTTGTTATAAATATTATTACAGAAAAATTAAATCAGAATAATTTATGCTGTTACAACAACAATGAAATAATTATATGAATGATCAGTGATGGATCTGTATCTGATGTACCAGACACAGTTACTCTGGTCCTTCTGTATGGGTTCAGTCTTCAAGAAGAGTAATCTTTTTCTTAAACCAGCATAATTTTTTTTTGGTGTAAAACCATACAAGGATGAAGAGATGTTGCAAGCAGAGCTGTAGTGCTTGTCTTTAATGAGCTTCTTCCTGACCCACCCTATGTAAAGCAGTTGACACATCATGTGTTGTGCAGCTGGGATGGCTCCCCTTGCTCATGTATCTGATATATGAACGTATTGGCTTCGGCCTTTTGGAAACACCGCTCCCATGCTGTTCTCCAGAGCTGTGCTTAAGTAATTTCCCAGATAATGAGGATATAGTGGCAGTAGGAGCAAATGCTGAAGTGGAATTCACTGGTTCACATTTAGCCGATTCTGTGAAAACAGATTGCGCAACAGAGACTGCCACTTGGTTTCTGGATTTTATTTTCTCTCTTTCCTTGGTTTGACTTCCAGTGCTTCTTCTGTCTGTTGGTCAGTATTTGGTTCTCAAGTGGTAGAATGTGTGTGTGGTTTTTTCATTTAAGGATTTTTTTTGTTCTTGTTTAACTTCTGGAATTTAGCTCTTTAAATTTGAATTTTACCCCTTGACTGAAAGGCAAACCAGTTTCTATGAGACAGCAGCTGGAGGGCTTGAAGGGCTGCTTAGGTGGTGCAGGGCTGAAATTCAGCCAATGTGATCCACACTGCTGAAACAGTATGAGCAGACTGAGCCAGCCTTGAGCACAGTTCGTGTGCTGTCAGTGGTATAATGCTTGTGTGTTACTGCAGCACCAGGAGCTTGACTGCTCCTGCCACCATTGACTTAACTGGAAGCCCTTGTGCTTGTATACTTTGACCATTTGTTAGTAAAATATCACACTGCTTTTACTTTTGACCTCCTTCCATCCCGAACTACCCTATTGGCAGGGAATTAATTAAAACAGTAGCTCCTAGAAGACATTTTGTGAACAATTGCTTCTTCTCAAGTTTATTTCAACAGTGTGTTTCTCCTGAATATTTTCCAGAACAAAAAAATCTCTAGTGCTCTTCTGTCTTTGTAACATTTGCAAGGCTGAGGCTTCTCTCTTCCTCTCAGCCTACCTCCCAAAACAGTCTCTCAAAACTCAGCCTTAATCATATTTGTAATTACACTATTAATGTTTCAAACCAACACACTCTTACCAGGTTAATGAGAGATCAAAATCAAATGACATAATTTCTGCTCTTCAAATACTTGTTCCAGTGGAGCTATAGCTTAAGTGCAAAAACTAAAGAAGCTGAATTGCCAAGAGATAACCCATTTCATAACTGATTAGAATAAATAGTAACTGATTGAAAATAAGCAGGACTAAACTGCCAGGTTTCACAATGCAAGGAGCCTATAAGCAAAGTTTCAAATAAATCTTTCAGGACAGATGCTGTTCAACTTATTGTCAAATGTTCTGGAAAATGGGGGACTAATGTGGCACAGAAGTTTTTAACAAAACATATTCACAACTTAAGAACTTAAATGGATCACAAAAATTTGTAGTAAATGGCAGTATACTGACATCTGAGACATAAATCCCATGGGTAAAATTCCATTTCTAGAAGTATAAAGCAACATACATGACATAATGTGATGGCAGTTAAGCATATACAGTGATAACCTTTAATTTAGAGTTAACTTAGCTGTCTTTAATGGTGAGGCAGCAGTAGAGACACAAAAGTCATATACTAAAAAATACAAAAAAAATTGAAATTCAGGTGGAATATCAGGAACTGAAAGCAAAACAGAGGCCATTTTTAGACTGATTCTAGTTTCATGGTGCTGAATAACTGTTAAAATATATGAAGACAGTCAGGACTAAGTGGAGAAGGACAGAAGAGATGATCAGAACACCAGAACTGCATTAACCCAGGAGAAAGTAAATAGGATGCAAAGACTCAGATTGGAAAAGGGATGCCCATGGGAGAACAGGACAGAGAGTTATAAAGTAATGAAGAGTTAGGAAAAGGTGAGTGGGGAACAATCACTCCATATTTGCTGTAGAAGAGCCAAGAGCAGACAGCGTGAAATTATCAGACGGCCAGGAACTACTTTTTCATGTTGTATAACTCATTGCCTCACGATGCTGTGGGAGCCATATGGAACTGCTCAAACAGAGAGGAGAGAGACGCAGAGACGAGAGTTTGCACTGGTAGGTACTAAACATCCAGCTTCAGATGTATCTAAGCTAAACACAGTGGTAAAACTTCCCAATTCGTGTGTGTCTAAGCTGCTGTTGATTGAAGCTGGGAGAATGCATCTGGGAGAAATCCTGTATTTGCCTATGATCTTACTCCTTTGAGTATTTGCAACTAGCAGGATGCTGGCGTGATCACTTTACTCTCATATATTATGGCGACTTCTAGGTACTTATTTAGTTTATCATTTTTATCAACATAAAATCATTAACAATTTATCAGTATCATAAGTAGCTCAGCTTGTTAACTCAGTTTATCAGGAAACTTAAGCATATCTGGCTCAATGTAAGCATTTATGTTGTTTTGTTTACCTCAGGATGTGTATATAGAAATACTAGTCAGGCAAAAATTTGACTACTTAGCTGAACTTGATCCTTGGGTCTGTAACAGTGGGGACTGATTTTTATATCCTCTCCAATGCCCACGGACATCAGTGTTAATCTTCCCATGAACTCCAGTGAGGTTTTGTTTTCCAGTAAGACTTTCAGTAAAAACATTAAATAGTCCAAAGAGATCTCTGCAGTCAATGGAAAACATGACTATATTGAAAAGGAAATGGAAAAATGAAGAAATAGACAAAGTGGCTTAGGACAGATTACAAAGTATGTAGGATGCACAAGTAAGGGAGACTTTTCAAAGAGTTTTGCTATGATTTAGTCAGCTGTAGAAGTAAATACCCTAAATTTTCAAAATAGGGTCAGATTTTCATGTAATTTATCACTCGGAATGAGGAATTTGGGTTTTGGGAGGTCTTTTTCCTTTACTTTGTTACTTCTTCAAGCATATTTTTTGCTCATTAGTAAATTCTTCCCTCACAAGTTGTCATTGTACACAGGGCTGAGTATCTTCAAACTTTGGAAAAGTCCAGTGTTTCGTAAGTTGTTATGGTTTTGATGGAAACTGTCTCATGTCAGGGAAGTACAAGGCTGGTTAACTGTCTACGAATAGATACAGGAAGCTGAGGACAAGGAGCTATGAAGGATTACAGTCAAACAACACAAGAATCTCCTATTTTATCTTTCAAGTTTATTTGGCCAGGGATTTTAGGAGGCTAAATAAAAGTCACGATGTTATAAGTGCTGGCATGTGTGTGTGTGTGTGTGTGTTGTCTCTCCCTGTGTGTGTGTGTCTTTCCTTGCTTTCACCAGATCCTCTTCTGCATGAGGCAAAAGTGGGAGTTTGCAGAGTGTGAAAAATATCATGTTTCCTCCCCTATTTTCCCCTAGCAGAGTCTCTGGTTACCATCTCTCACTTAATGAATATTGATAGTACTAAAAAAAAAAATTTAAACCCCTCCTTTGATCTCCTCTTCCACCTGCAAACTCCAAACCGGTTAAAAGCCATGGTTAACACACATGTTTAAAATACCTTGGCATTCAGACCTGCCTTCCAGCCACCCAGGTTCAGTAAAAACCTTGGCAGAGCCACTGCCCCTTCACTGTGTCTGAGAGCAAGATGTGACATCTTGTGACTCGATTGATGTGAAGAGACTTGTGGCACTTATGAGTAATGCAGTACATGATTTTGGTAGATGTGACCAAGTCCAGTCTGCTCCTTTCTTTAAAGCATATGTAGAAAGGAACTTGCTATCTTAAACTTGTCTCCTTGTTCAAATCTCTGACTTTGGCACCATTTATGCTGGGTAAAAAAAAGTTGCAACTAATGTGTATTTGTTCATTCTGCTGTTTTTATGCATATAGGATATTGGCTACTAGAATTTTAATGGGCAGGACATATAGTATTTATGAGGGTAATGAATGCATTGTTGGTTGGGTGGGTGTTTTTTGGATTTTTTTCAGGCTAATGTGGGGCTGTCAAGTCCCTTTCACAGTTTGAGGTACAGAGTCTGATTTTTTTAAATTAAAATTCCAGCAATATTTATAGTTTGTAGCTGAAAGGAACTGGGTGTTTAGCCACTTTTGAAAAGCCAACCTGCTTCTCTAGATGTCTAGAGAAAGTCTGGGCTACAGCTCCATTCCATTGTATGAGTCAGCTCTCATTTCAGCATTTTCACACATTAATCAAAAACTTCAAATTCTTCCCTCATGTTCTTCTATCAAGATGGTAGTATAATGTCTTTGCAAGACAGTATATTTAAAAACAAAGAATTTTCATTAAATTATTGTAAAATTAGAGTGTGTGGACCAACACTGTACAAATGTGAAAAGAAGAAAAAAATAGAGTTGATGTTGGACATCCAACAAAAAATAATGTATCTCTTCTATATTGATGGGCTCATGAATGGAGAAGTTCTTAAGCCCTTTCCAGCCTGTGCATGTCACCTACCCAAGCCAATTCTGTTCTGCATTACCTGGCAAGAAAACATCATTTTACTACTTGCATCTTGATGCCACAGCATTGCTGTTGCTGATAGAAATGCACTGGTGAGACCAATATGGTTTTGGATTGTGAAGGTTGCTTCTGATTTTGAAATGATATTTTTCTTGAAAAAGAAAAGATGATTTAGAAAATGTTTTTGTGAGACCTAATTAGATATATGAAGTAGGCACTGAAATTCTCTGGATTTGGAGTGGAATCCCACCTCTTCTCTTACAAAAGACATGTATCCAGACCTGTGTTTCTCCTTGGGACTCAGAAAGACTTCCTACATAGAAAAAAAAAAAAGAAAAATTTTAAATTCAGTATCATATTACCTTCATGCATTATTAGTATTAAAGCGTGCGGAAGCACAAGCTAAACTGAAAGAGAAAGCCAAGTCTTTCAAACAGTCCTAAGTGCACAAAGTATTGGAGGAAGAGTAGAACTGCCTTCCCAAGGTGGCCCACTGTTTTGTGAGTGTAAACTTATCTGAATATGATGAAACTTGCAGCAAGAGCTGTATTTAATAGATGACCATCTCATTGAAAAGCATAAAGGGACCACCACTTAATTCACCCATGAGTGGAAGCCTAAAGCATAATGTTTGGTTGGCTCAGTAATTAGTTATGCTAAACTTTGGTGGCACTGATTCCAAAAACTTGTCATTATATGCTATCTGAATTTTCCCATTATGTAAAATGCTCTTCTCTGAAACAAATACATGATATTTTAAGGAACTCAAAATATTTGGAAGATGATAACATAGATGACCAATCCAAACACTTACACAATTGAGAGTATTTTCAAAGAAGACAAACACAGATGAAGTTAAATGTCATGAAGTTTAATAGAAAGTACACAGACTGAAAATGATATTGTTTAAATCAATATTCCTTAAGTAGTTTTTCTAAACTTGCCTTGAAAGTATTTGTTTTTGAAAGATGCATGCTTGGCATATTTTCTACTTTTGGAACTCTTTTCTTTTGACAAAATATTCTACTTCCAGAATTCCTGGAAACATCAGAACTTACAGAGTGCTTTTAGTGCTTAACAGGAAACAGAAAAAAATTGAATGGAAACTGTAATACTTCACTGAGACTGCTCCATTTTGACAGAAAAATTCTCAGAATAAAAACCTGCTTTTTTCTTTTTAATGGTTCGGGGGGGGTGGTGGAAGTGGTGTTTTCACAATTTATACAGTGTCTAAGCAGAAGAGTATCACAATTTATTGCAGATAGGAAGAGTATTTGTTTTGGGAACCTTCATTTGCTCTTGAATCAGCAGGTTACTGCTGCATTCATTTTCTATCCTCAGTTTGCACCATCTCTCATCCATCCCTTTTAGACATTATATTAAACTCTTAAGTATATGGAAATTCAAGTTCCCAGGACAGTGAATTAGACTGGAACTCAATTCATCTGACAGACTTTTGAAACTGGGACTCTAATTCCTAGTTTATTTAGACACTTAACTATCATTTAATCTCCTGTCTGTATTTTTACTTGCTTACTCACTTCTTAGGCAGTACAAGTCAGTCATTCTTCAGATCAGAAGCATATGGTACCCCTCCAGCAGACAAACATTTTCCATCAACATTTTGAAGAGAATAAAAATCTAAATAAATAACCCCCAAGGCTGAAAACAGCCTATTCACCAAACAGTAATTCCACAGGATAAATAAATGTTCAGCAAAGTGATCTTTCATTTGAAAAATTGGATCCAGATTTTACCAACTGAGAAGGGTGAACTGTGCCATTTGCAGTGCAATGCAGTTTGCCTGCAAGGTATGCTGTCACAAGGTACTGCTTATGGAGAAGAGTAATCTGGGCAAAAATTAAACAGTTTGTTTGTCACCAAACTGTTGAAATCATGGTGCCATAAATGTTATCCCTCATGAATTGCATACAATTAATGTATATGTACTATCTACCAGCTAGTTCAGAATAACTTAAATCAGCACAGATTCATCTTTCACACTTTCTTTTGAAAATTAAGATTTCTCTTCTTTGAAGAAAGATGGTAAGACCATTATGTGTGGAAGGCAACAAGATTTAGTCATTTGATTAAACTACTGATCAAAGATCAGACACTCAGTTCTATGCTTATCTTCTGTTTTAACATTGTAGTTCATTGGTTAAATTCATCATTACTGCTTTTACGTTCTCTTTTCATGAGGAAAAGAGTTCACTTCTACCATGGAGCTAACAGTAGTAGTAGCAGCATCTTACCAAGAATGGAGGAAAGAAAAGTATTGTAGAGACTTAATGGCCAGTTATCCTATTAAAATGCACTATTATAACTCTGCTGCATCTTCAAACAGCAATGTGAATTTGAAATAAAAGGTTCTTTTTCTGAAAAGAAAAATCACTGTAAGCTGTCATAACTTGGAAAACCTCATTTTTCTGAAGATGCACTGATTTTTTTTCCACCTGTGCAAGTTCTCTGAATTGAAAGGAAATTTCAGCAATTTAATACTTTCAAGTTTGTGATATTTGTAAAAGCTGACTCCAGTATCTTTGTGCTCCAGGCCACAGTGAATTTGTGCTTAAATGGACTTAGCAAGTAATCAGGTAGGCTGTGGAAAAAGTTTTAAAAAAAATGTAACAAAAGTGGTTCTACCTTTAAAATACTTTCAGAGTTTTAGCCAAGGATTTTAGAGATGGTATAGTAAGGAGAATGTCTCTGGTTTTCGTACTGTAATAGCATATCCTATTTTGATATAATTTTTTACATTATATCTGACATATATCTGTACATGTATGCATATATATACTAAGACAATTTATGGTATGTGAATTAAGCAGGAAAATTATAATTTATTTTCTGTGTTTTTTTTACAAACACACTGTTGTTAGAACTGCTTTTGCAATCTGTAGTACCAGCAAAAGAGAAAGCATTGTAAAAACGTTTGAGAAGTTTTGATAAAGACACAAACCCTTCAGTTCTTGTTCAGGGATAAAAAGCCTTCAAGAAATTAGGTCTCTTGAAAACTAAATTACTTGTGATTTTAAATTTCATAATTCCATCTTATTCACTGCTCAAAGCATAGCAAATTTCTTTCTCTGAATGGTTTTTGAAGATAAATCTGGAGCTTGGATATTAGAATATTATAAACTAGAATATTATAAATTAGAATATTAGAAATTAGTTTTATTTAAAAATGGCAGCATATGCTTTCATATGTATTGTTTTCCAAAGTATAAATTTAGTCACTTCACAAACAGGATGAGAATTGTTCTATCTTTTGGAGATGAAACCTTTCCTGAGATCAGGCCCTACACTTTTTCTAGTTCACTCATTACCAAAAATAATTATTTTGTGATTGCCTTTTGGTCAAAAATTTTGCTTTTGATACACATGCTAGAGGAGATTTCAGTCATCAACTGGATTCAAACTAATTGGAGTGATAAATGAGTGAAAATATGTATTAAGGAAATTCAGAAAACAGCTGATTTTTTTAGATGGATCTGATGGCACAATTTAGCATAATCCCTTACTTCAGCAACCTGAATTCAGATAGAGCTTTTGTAGTGCAAATCTAGTGCTTCTTCAGTTAAAAAAATCCCAAAATTGTGACAACAGTTGTGTTTATCATTTTGGAAAACAAAATTTCAAGAGAAAAACTTGTTTTTTATCAAAATGCCAAGTAAAAAAAATTAGTATTTGCCATCCTCTTTCCCCTAACACTGCTGTATTTTGCTATGTCTCACAGATTTGTGTCCTGAGCTTGTCTTGCTTCTGCAAGGTGATATTCCTTCCATAGTATCTTCAAAGCAATGGGCACCTTTTAATTTTTTTCTGTCATAGCCACAGGGCTTCAAGTGGAGAGACACTTACATGGGACTTGTTGGAGAACAAGGCATTCTCACTGCAGTAAGGCTCTGAGGAAAATCAGAAGCAGTAAAAGAATTTCCTGAGCACTGTTGAATCAGAGTATGATTCCTATAGAACCGCAGCTCATCACACTGCCTTCTGTTTTAGGGGAAAGCTAACAAGGTGAGACTGAAGATGGCTAAGAGCCATATACTCTGCCCCAAGGCCTGTTGAAGATAGCCTAGTATAAACTAATTTCATCTTGCGGGGACCACTTTGACTAAGGTCCTCCCCAAGAAATAACCACAGTTATAATATATGTAATACTGATCTCATATAGCTGTGCAAGAAATCTGGATTGTTATGTACAATCTAACTACTTGCCATATTCCTGTGGAAATTTCCAATTTTCTCTAACAGAAAATCTGGCCCTGCAAATAGATTTATATTCTTCCAATTCTTATCATTCCCAAACTACAATGGCACAAAACAAACCTGCATTCATTATTTCCTCATGTAAGAGCATATCTTGGCATATCTGAGCTATGGCAGTGGTTTTAGAGATGCCAGGCAGCCTTCCTTGTCTGTTTTTGTAAAATAGTGAGTTGAAACTGCTGTATAAGAATGTGTTGTCTTTTTCCTACTTCTCAGCTTTGGAGTGAAATTCTAAAACATGGCTATAATACTTGTTTGCTTGTATAGATCTGCTAGCTGGTGTCTCTGTCTTGTCTTTATCAAAAGAACTCATTAGGAAACACAGTTGGGTGTATAGAATTCTTTCTAAACCACTTCCTACTCGGTAAGGGAAGGATGGGATTGCTAAAATAAAGAAATGACCATTTGACATGTGGTTTTGTGACTCACTGGCTAAAACTATTTATGCTGTGTGACATTAGTAGGTTTTCAAACTACATCAAGGAGACATTTATTGGCACCGCTGTTTTTGTGGCATGGAGAAAAGAATAAATAAGTGTAAAGGAATAGCTGCTTGAAGTTCTTCTAGGAGAATTTAAATTCCACATTTTCCAACAATGTGAATGAGCCTGCATTTGAACGCTAAACCAGAAAGGTTTATAGTGCATATGGTACCTATTTGAATTTTTTAAATGTCTAATTTCTGCTGTGGAAATGGAGGCCAGCCTGAGTTATTTATGGTGGGATGCAGAAGGAAATCACGACCCTTTGCAGGGACATGTTAGAATCCCTGCACCATTCAGCCAGTTTTCTCCTGTCACACCTACTTAAATTTTCAAAAAGAAGCTTTAATGTATTGAGTGTGCTCTGAATCATACTAGTTCTGAGCACTTATGACAGCTTTCAGACATTGCTGGTGGCTCCCAGTAGATTGTAATTCAAGAAACAGGAGCCTGATGCTAAGCATCACCACCTGTTCTCCATTATTTTCCTTCAGAAGAAAACAATGCAAGTATAAGATTACATACTAATGGAACCCATTTTCGCTAAATAGGTACATTTGGTCACATGTAATTTGGTGGCCCATAAAAGAAAAAAAGGAAAATAGTAAGCTGCTTTCAAAAAGGAGACGCAAATAAAACTTATATTAGGAGTTTCCTAACTAGGTTAACTAAGCCAAATTCTTACACAGCAGTTCTACCAATAGGCAATATGTACGCACATACAGATTGTTTGTTGGAATAGCTGTGTTTTCAATTTGATTTGTTGACATGTCCTAAAAGACTTTGGACCTCATTTAGCCCTTTGTAAATCCACTACAGAGCTAGATTTGAACCTTTCCAGCATTTGCACTGGATTCCTATTTCTTCTTTCCTTAGAACAACGCAAGTCTTGTCTCTAACCCAAGTTTCTCTGCTGCCTCTCAGCAGAAAAAAATACAAGCAGATATAACATGATTATAACAATATTGGCAAATTATGTAGTTGTTATTGTTATGGTCAATAATATATGGACTCCATCCAAGCGTAGAACAAAGACATTTATTGTAAAAGCTTTCAGACTAATATAGGGCTAGCAAGATTTGAGAGGCAGGGTTATGCTAAACGTGGGAGGGTTATCTTATGTTAATCATGGGGAGAGCAGGTATGTAGAGCTAATCCGAAAGGGGAACAATAGATGTTGCAAAACAGATTTTGGACAGAACAGGGAATACACAGAAACTGCAGATCTTGTCAAATGCAAAGTGCCTGCAGACTGGATTAGGTCTTATCATCTGGGGATCCTTGCTGAGCCCTGATGTTTTTCAGTTTTGAATCCCAACAGTTATATTCTGTTATTATTTGCCATACACCAGCATGGTCCCGTGTCATATCTCTCCTATATATTCATGTGACGTATTTCTAGATAAGTGAAGAAATTTTTAAAATGAGCTCATCAATGCTCTTCTTTTAGAAGACACATTTTTCAAGCATGGAAGCATATGTATGTCTCCCTCCCTTGAAGTCCTGAACATAGAACATGCGATAGCCTGGCTGGTTCATGGTGTTCACCAGTCCTGGTTTGGAATGCAGACCAGTCTCTAAATTGTTCCTGTGTATCTGCTTCTTAGCACTTCTAGTTGTTGGTTTTCCTTTTGCTTGTATCTTATTCCCAGGACCGTTTGAAAAAGATAACCTTTTGGGGTTTTTTAGAAGTTTTTTCCTGCATGTGATACTTGGTGAATCTTCTCCAAGAATCCATGTCGGACTGCTGGTAGCCTTCCAGTAGTCCTGTTTCTTGCAAACTCTTCAGTAAAAAGTGGGGGGGTTTGAGATAACATGTTTTCTGAAGCATGTTAGTTCCTCAGTTTTGAAAATTACATTCAGCAGTTAATGGAATGGTAGCAAATGAAGGGTGATGGTACTTCATCCACTGCTTTGCACTTCTGGGGAGATGAGGTGTTATTAGCAGTGCTTCTTCATTGTGTTTGTGATTGCGAGTTGCCACTTGCTAGTGCAAGCCCCCTGACTCTAGCCTTGTGTCCTGGCACCCAGCTCTGGGGCAGCTCCACAACTCCCTTGGTGGCAGACAGGCTGTGGTGGGATAAGGATAGATGTAACTCCTCCCAGTCACTGCTAAAGGTTTACCACTCATTTTAGCCCTCCATTTGGAGACCTAAAAAGTCTGTAGTCCAGACTTCCTGTGTGACCATTGGAAGGCACCCAGCAGGGACCTGTGGAGGAGCACACTCTGCACTGGTTAGATCTGACAGTAGGTGGTAGAGCTCTGGCATCCTCCTCAGCTGGGGCCTGACTACAAACCTGCAGTGTTTTCTATTTCACCACAAGCAGCCTGATAGTTAAAATACGAAGCTCCTGTTATACTTCCTTTAGGACAAAACCTTCAGTCAATAATCCCATCAGAAAGAATAAGGCCAAATGTCAAGGACACTTTGTAGCTACTTAAGGTAATTTTCTGGAGTGGGTTTGGTGGCTGTATGGAACAGTGTAAATGTAAGCACTGTCTCAGCCATAAGTATCAATGGAGAAAGGGTTAGGATTAAAAAGTAATCTGGTTTATTCTCTCACATGTGATTGTTCTGTAGTGTTGAACTGGAGTCAGAGCAGGTTTTGCTCAGCAAAAGTAGATTTATGGAGTGCTCTACAGCTGCTTTGTCTGAATGCAGGAATTGTCTAATGACTTATATATTCATACACTTGGTTTGTCTGCAGAGCAGATTATTTAAGCTTTGAAAATATTTAACTTCAGTCATACAAGATGTATTGTTGTAGACACTGTCAGACCATGACATCACTCAGTACACAGATGAGTGGATGTGGTGCTTCAGAAAAATTGATAGACATGGTCTTAGTTTTTCTGTGAACAAACAAGACCATTTCCATGCCTCTTTTCAAAAGCTTGTCCAAGTGGCTATAAAATAACTGAGAATGCTTCCATCTAATATAAAGTTTACATTTCAATATTTTTATGCCATCGTGTATTGATGACCTGCTCATAAAATCTTGTGTTCTAAGTCTGTAATGAGTAAATCTATTGTGAAGCTCAGTGAAAACAAGGGATCACTGTGACGACTACTCACATTAGGGAGAGATTAAAATATCAGGGCTTTTTAGTATTTGGATTTACCAAATAACTTTAAATCTTCACTCTGATTTTGTTTGGGAAAACTCCTTTGTTGGCCAGACACAAAATTTCCCTTCATTTCCATCAGACTTTTTCTCACAGAGCAGTGTGGTTTGAGCATGTAAAAGAACTCTCTGGCAGGTTGGGAGCCTGCACCCAACTTGATGAACGATGTACAAATAGCTTTGCTATTTCATGTAGCTTGCTAATAAAAACAATGACCTGGGAGAGTCATGAACAGAGTTCTGCCTAATGGAGTCTCATTTAAACATCAGTTTGCTGCTTTCCTTTTAAATTTTTGAGAAGTCTTTCTTGAGTTACACTTGATAGGAATGATAAGGGTACTACTGCATGTTCACCAGCAAATCTGTAACACAGCGTGTTTTTCCATTTAGGTATGTGTATTTACAGGAAAGATGGGCCTAAGACAGACTCTCATTTCCAGACCAGATGTACTTTGACTTGGAGACTCTAAGATCGTTAACTTGGATTTTTGGTGTATTGTAAACAACTGTGGCTTAGCCATGAGTAAAAAGCAGCTGACACTGAAAAGAAACAAGGAAAGAAGGTCAGCAAAGTTTTGTGTAAATAGCTGGAAGAAGCACTGGGGAGAATCCAGGCATTTGTATTTTGCTCCTAGCGTGCAGTCCCTACTGGCCATCACTCTACAAACAGCTGGGTTTAAGTGGTGTGACAGATTGTTGCATTGCTGCTAATGCTGATATTTGTCAGTGCCTTCAATCTCCCTTCACTGAGTTTTATAATGGGGACTTAAAAATACAGGTGAGAAATAGGTCAGTGGTTATAAGGTGTGTGTAGACCAACTTTGTCATCTGTTTAGAGAAGAATGGACTCGCTGCACTAGCATGTGCTTCTTCCTTTATTTTTCCAGATCTTATGAACAAGCATGTAAGTCTTGTTAATCCAAGATGAAAATTAAGAAAAGGCTTGGAAAGGAGTGTTTTGGAGCTGAATTATTATTGTTATGTTGTCTCAGAATGTGCTAGAAAATAGCAATGTTGTTGTACTTCATGTTCAAGAAATATTCTGAAGTATATATAGGCCTAACTGATGGACAGTGCACCTGTGTGAAATAGTTTACTGAGGCACGTCTCGGTGTCCAAGCTCATGCTTTTTCACAGTCAGCCTATAGGCTTCAGCATGATTGTCTTGGTTTTGAGAGAAAAATCTCTTCTATTGAATACATCTGGATAAATATATTAGATAAAATCTTTGTAAGTACACTACTTGCTGCCTAACAGTTAAGTATTATGTAATTGATATACCTAATTGTTACTGCTAAAGATAGCCTGATACCCTCAAACCAAGACTTTTGACTGATCATTTTAATTATACTGATGTAAATGTCCATTTTTCCTTTATGACAAAGCTTACCTCTCTGCAGTATAGATATCCTAGCTGTTAACCCTTTAGTAGAGCACTGGCTTGGCTTCAAACCAAGTCCTGAAGTGTCATATGTGAGTGAGGCTCTATTTATTAAAATGAGAACAGTTCACCAAAACAACTAATTATGGCTGGAATAAAATCAGTGTTTGCTATGTGTCATACCTATGTATGTCCAAAGTGGAATAATTTGAAACACAGTAACTCCAGCACAGCCTCGGAGAGTCCAGGCTTTCAAGAGGCCTTTATTGAAGTTTTCAGAGCAGCAATTTCCACAGTGGGAACAGGGACTCTGGAACAGTTAATCCTTTCCTCAGAGGCATTGAAGGTGAAGGGATTTATTCCCCCTTCCTTTATGCTTTGCATCCACACTCAGCATGTGGAGCACCAACACCTGTAAGGCAGGCTGCAGTAGAAGCTGATAGCCTGTGTGCCTCTGGTACCAGGCAAAGTGAATACCAATGAAAATGGCAGTTCAGCATTTCAGGGGAGGGGCAGTTCTACCCCAGGCAGGGGGCAGAATGTGAAGTTATAGCAACGAAGCACTACAAAGGTCTTGTACTGTCTCCTCTCTTCTCTCCCTATGCATGTAGGAAGGTCAGCCAGAGACCGGTTTAGGAAATTATGGCAAAAGCTGATGTTTAACCCCTGTGCACTGTATTCTGGTGATCATTTTGCATGACTCCCAGGAAGCTAAATTCCTGAATTAATGAGACAGCAAGCAGCAGCACAGTTGTGCACCCAGTGCCTCAGTTTAGAGAGCTCCTCTCAGCAGGCAAAGTGCTGCTTGCTCCTATCCCATATGAACCTTTGGACTGGTTTAAAGCAAAAATGTACCAAATTTAGGAAACAATACCATTTAAACAGTGATAGTTACTATATGGGCTGATTTTCCTACTTGAGGGTAACTTCTGAAGACAATGGGAATTGTGTCTGTTTTGAGACTAAATGGTCTGTGGGAAAGGGCTTATTTTCTGTTTTGGGGTCTTTCTTTCTGTGTCTTTTCATAAACCATGCAAACAGGTGACTTTAGACACTTGGGTATGCAAAGAGCTGTCTGGTGGGTTTGGCAGCTCTTCCAGCAGTGCAGGTGTGTAACCACCACTGACATCACTGTTTGCTCAGTGCAGGTGGAGAGAAGTCCTCAAGCCCAAGTGCTCATCAGTGCTAAAGACATGGCACAAAGGGCGCCTTGCCAGGGAAATGTGCTGTCTCGCTCTTTCAACTGCAAAGTATTCTGAGCAGTCCTGTCTCCTGGGGAATTAGAAGAGCAGGAAACTGTAAGGGAATTGCTTGACTTGGTAAATATTCTTCTCATGATTGAGGAAAACCATTGCTTCATTACTTTTTTGTGATGAAGTACTTTTAATTCACATCAGTCTAGTCTGCTTTTTTGCCTACTTGCCATGTGACTGGGAAAATAATCTGCTACCTAAGAGGTGAATCATGCTTTGTATACAGTAAACTATTAAAAATATGCTTATGTTATCAGAAGCATAAACATATAAATAGCATAAATTATTTTAATAACTCTACTGCCATTAGTTGAACTACCAAAGACTTAGCTATAAATAATTTTTTATCTAATTCAAACTCCTTTTTTTCTTTCTCCCCCTGCTCAGAGCATCATGTGAAGTATAGAGAAAACAATAAATCTCATCTCCTTTACATCTTCCGGCAAACACTCTAGCAAAAAGCAAAGGAAAGAAATTTTCCTTTGCTGTAATCACATAGCCATGGTTAATGGTTGGTTTCAGCATGGGATTTGTGGAGAGCTCTGCATGCATCCAAGCTCTAAGAAATTTTTTGGCAGTTGTTAAGTAGACTGAGTAAGTTTTTCTGTAAAATATTCTCTAGGAAATCAAGTTATTAATGTAAAATATGCTTTCATGCATTTCATGGGTATCACTCAAAAGTAGGAGTACATTTTTTTCCTACTTGCCTGGTAAACATGGCCACCTTGATGTGTGGTTGTATATCTGTACAGTGAAGAAAATTGTAACAGACATAGTCACTTATATTTAGCACATCTGAAAGGAAGGGTACAAATTCAGAAAAAAAGAAAGAATCATACAGTAAAATGGATGAGGGCTGTACTTCATATGTGACCTTGCCATAGCCAAGGCATTGAAACTCTACTGCTTTGAGTCCATCTGCTTAAAGGAAAGAAGAAGGAAAAAACAAAAGGCAGACAAAATCAATGAAATAAAGCCCTTAAAATCTTTTCTGCCTTTGTTGGCCTTACATGTGTAGGCTATCTAGCAGATAGAACTGATCATGTAGAATTTTAAGAAAGCATAGCACCTAGTCACTGCCTCTGGGCAAGGTTATAGTGCAAGTAACACCAACCAGAGGAGTTCAGATAAGGGCTGACTGTATGTTTGCACTCTGAGGCATTTAAACACAAAAAATGCTTGCTAACAAAGCCTGCCATGCTCTGGAGACTCCAACTCATGCAGAATAAAAGTTGTCAAGAAGGTGGTGCAATATTACCATATTTTTTCTTTGCCTTTCCTATTAAGTATCAGATATACACGGAAGTTTTCATTACAATAAAGTTGCATGAACTAAAAAATAGTATCAAGTTGCTGCATCTGGCTTAACTTTAGAAGTGGAAATACCGTAATGGGATAAATGAAAGGGCCACCCACTATAAAGTGTGGGTGACCAGTATAAGGAAAAATAACCCCTTTAATGGGTATTTATTCCAAAGGCTGTTACAAAGAAATTGCTCTCAGTCTGATGTAGTGCCAAGCACAGAGCATTAAACTTCTTAATGACTTTTTGTTGACCAACATCCAAGACATCTAGGAACAAAGAAGACATTCCATAACTCCACATAAAGAATATTATTTTTCAGACAAGAAGAGAGTGCTTGAAAACATAAGCTGAGAGGATAGGATACAAGTCTGAGCTGCAGAACAGCTTGTTTTGAGGGTTGAGAACAGATTTACAGTTAATTCAGTGTTAATTCTAGGTAAGTGCATGCTGAGAATGACTAGAACAGGACAATGTCCATTTTGACTTAATTCAGAAATTGTGTAGGATTATTCCTCTTTCTTTGAATTTTTTTTTTTTTGGGGGGGTGTTTTGAGTTTTTTGGTTTCGTTGTTTGTTTGTTTGTTTGTTTCCTTGTTTTTGTTTGTTTTTGGCTACACCTATCAAGAACTGACTATCCTCTATAGTGAGTCTGGAATTTGTTCCCCTTTCTTTTTCTTTAATTTCTATGAAATTACACTGTTTTCTCTAAAATTTTTTTCTGAAATCCTACTGTTCTGTCTCTTCTGTGTTATGGTCCCTAGCACAGAAGGAAGTCTTTTTTAAAATGGAAAGGGGCCCATAGGATCGAGAAGAGGGTGTAGTTGGAGCACAACGTCTGGAATGAAAGATGGTCCCTCAGTGACTATTGCAGACTGAAACCAAGAGCAGTCTCTGCTAACTCAGGGGCTGCAGACATAAATGTAGTCTGAAGCCACCCTGTTCTTGACTCCTGGACTGCATGTGCTCAGCTCTCTCTTCTGAGAATTGGGGTCTGGGTTTGTTTGAATTAATAGTGAAGTCATTACACTATGTAAATATGTTAGTGTTCATCTGGTTTTACTCACAAGTTATTCTTGCCTTGCTGTGCTGTTCGTGTTTTCTTGTTTGTGCAAAATTAACCAGGAGCATTTTAAAAGAAAAGGGAAAAAAGGGTAAATAGTGTTGAAACCTTGATTGCCATGTTATTTACCACAGGCTGAATTTTGGTAGGCAGCTCTAACTTAATCATATAATAAGAGTACAATGACATTTTTAATGAAGCTGTTAGAGGTACTTTCCCTTTCTGTCATCTTTAGCCTTCTTTGAGTAAACTGTGATAATTTGCCTTAATAGCCTAGTATTAAAATTTTTCATTTTACTCTTACTGAGGAATGAGCTGAGCAGCAATATCAGCCTAAGCACTTCACAGAGGTTGTTTGTGCCCTCAGGGGAATGTGACCAAGCACTTTTCCAGGACAGTTGTGGTTTTACAGGTAGTCCCATTGCATAAGTACTGCTGGCTCCTCGTACAAGCATAACTGCCCCTAGAACGAGTCAGGATGAGGAGCCACATACTCATATTGTAATTCTTCCAGTTGCTACAAAAAAGAAAACAACAAGATGCATTATTGACTCATCCTGTTTCTCAGTCTCACTCATGCAGACCAATAGTAAAAACTGAAAAACTATTAACCTTATCTTTTTCTTTGTTTTTCCTTAAAACTCACAGGCTTCTGTGGCCCCATCTCTGAATCCTCTGTGGTGTATGAGACTAGAGAATAGAAGCTGGTGCAGGTGCCCCAAAGTTGTTTGTTTGTTCTGATATTAAGTCTGGACTGACTGATTTTTGATAATCTGATTTCAGTTCTCTGTAGGTGCTTTGGAGTTCAAAAGACTTGGGCCCTCTCAGTTCCCCTTGTCATGGAACAGTTATAGCCATCATGTTGCAGAGGAGCTCATGTAGAGCAGGAAAAGAGGGAAGATGTTCGGAATATCAGATGACAATGGTGGTTTCTGATACATAGAATAGAAACTGGGAATTGAAAGAGGCATATGAGCCAGGTGTTTTCACATAAATGACCATTAGGGAAGGAGTCAATAACACTGACATTTGGTAACAATGTTAGATTGCAGTCAGCAGTCTGCTGAGGTGGAGACTGCAGTTCATCCTTCTGAGACATATGGCATCTGGCTGTCTCTGGCTGACATGAATTCATGTTTTCAGGGCTGTCCTTTTAAATATGAGAACCAGAGTGCACTTTGAAAAATGGTGTCTTGAATGCTTAATGTATTCTGCAATGTAAAGTGTATTCTGCAAGGAATACCTAAGAGTAACTTCCAGGGTGAGGATAGCAGATGCTGCACGAATGTTTATAACCTGAGAGTATTCTCTCTCTGTGCACTGCAGAAGACAAAAGAGAGGTTTTACACTGATTTCAGTAAGGCAGGTGTTCTCCCTTATTTTTCTAGATTTTTTGAATGTTTAAAAGCAAACAGTTTCCTTGTTTGGTAGGTATAAAAAAGAAGGTAAACCTGTAATCTCATTTTTCTGCCTGTGAATACATGTGTTCAGAGATGGCTCTCAATAAAAGCACCATTTTGAAAGTGTGTCATGATTTGAGGATGTTCAGACCCAGGTGTTAAAGAATAACTTGCTGCCAGTTCCCAGCAGTGTTATTCTACATGCAACCACGACATCTGAGTGTCATTCTCTGGTTTAATGCCTAGTGCTTTAGGAGCCATAGGACCTTCTAGCTGTTTTCATCTGGGTAGTATTCTTAGATTAATAAAAAACTCCATATTTCTAGAGGTAATAGATCCAGAAAGAAAACTGGTTTTGGCAAACCATTGTTCACCCATTGTAGTAAACATGTTGATCCGAAAGCCAGATGAATCTCACCCTGGAACAGATGATAAATAGCCAGTTAGAGACAAAACTAAATAGCATAACCATCCGAAAAAGGGTGGGGGAAAGGCAGAGACAAAAGGGCAAGAGCAGTCTGCTGAAAATGCTGGACATAAAACAAAGTGCACCTTAGCAAACCTTTATTCTTTGAGCAGCCTTTGGTGATGCACTTGAAAATGACGTAAAATCAAGACCTAGAGGCTTCCTGTTGCATTGATTTAGTACTACATTTTTGATTTCAAAGATTACCTAACATTGTTTTGACACTCTATTGTAATGCTGTTGCTGGTAGTTCACCAGACAATATGAATCATACATATTGAGATAGAGTCTGCAAAATTTGAGGTCAAACTGACTGTTCCCCAAATTTTTGCACCTTCTGCAATCATGTCTTCTGTAAGGTAGCAGTTCTATGGAGCAGGAAGCCACCTTCAAAATCAGGCAATATGGGGGGCTCATGGTCTCTCCAAAGGTTGAGAAGAAAACACTGCTATGTAATCTCATAGTCATGATATGAGGTGGAGAGGCAGAACCTGAGTGTTCCTGCTTATGTGCACTGTGTGTGGGGCAGGAAACATAACATGCTTCCTTTCAGATGGCAAGATTTAGCAGGGTGATGCCAATATGGATTTAAAGTTGATAAATTTGCCTTAAAGATGTGGTAGAATAGGAAGATTCGAGACTGTGCTGCCTTGAGGAGGACAATGTATATGCTGTGTTCTAGAGACTGATGCTGTTCTTTGATATAGACAACATACATCTGTGCATATATTGGGCACAGTATGCTGGCCTTTAAGTTTATTTGGAAATATAACTCATTTCAGAGTTTACGTAGATGAGGAATTGAAGGTGAATTAAATTGAATAAACATGTAAGTTGAATTGTTTTAAGTGCATTAAACCTTGAGTTTATACTTTCATGTCACATGTAAAATGCACTAAATTAAAGCAAATTTAATTGAGATAGTAGTACCTGTGCAGGAATTTAATTGATCCACTTGTAGTCTTTCAGATTACCTTCCTCCATATGTCCTTCTGAGGCCAAGGCCAGCTTTTAACAGGTAATACCTCCTCCCAGTAGGACACCAAATGTAGATAGTTCTGTAAGAGATGTAAAAGAATCTGTTGAATAGGAGGTTCTGCTCTAGACCTAAAATGTTTGTTGAAATCCATCATGTGGGCTGGGAGACCAGAGTGGGAGTGAAATTTAATTCAGGAAAAGTCATTGGATGTTTTTTTCTGTCACACTGAAAGAGTTGTCACTCACACTAACACTGCATGAAACAGGGAAATACAGCTCCTCTGTTTATTTGAAAGTGTTTGACTGTCTTTCTACCAGATGCAGCTACACACTCCTCCTGAGCACAGCTCCCTGCACAACTGCCTAGCTAGATGTTTTTTTCCATGCCATTATTGTTGGGACGAGGAAAATCTGAGACAGGACCCATGGGAGTCCTGCAGCCTGTTGGTTCAGAGGGACCTCAGTGAGGTTTGTTTTCTGGTTGTTAAGATCTGAGTTTTCTTTGGCTCTAGCAAATCATGAAAGCTGCACTACTGCACGTTTTAGAAATGATCCTTCCCTGGTGGTCTAGCAGTGGATTAAGAATTACTTTGAAACATGACTATTTATTGTTTAATAATGCAGGCTTCTGGGGCCATTATCCCCACAGTTTGAAGGAATATCTTTGGAAGCTGTGGTATATGTATCCATGATGTAGCACTCTGTGAATCAGACCTCATGTAACAGCAATGTTGTGTTAAGTTGAAGAGTTAAAAATAATTTATCTCTAGAAGGAAGTGCTTGTGCTTAACTAGAGGCGGAAGAAGGTGCTTTTCTCTCTGGGTCTGGTAGAGAAGTGGGTCATAGGTGTATTATTTTAACAAGAAGGAGGTTCAATCAGAAAAATTGAATCATTAAACTTGTTACAGCAACTGAAAGAAGTAAATCTGTTTCATTGCAACTACTGTGAGTTTTGCTTTCAGGAATTGTCTGTGCCACAGCAGTCACTGAGAGTTGAGAGTTTCTGGTTTCTCAGTCTGAGACAGGATCCATGTCTGGAGCTGTCTGAGAGCACAGCACGATTTCCTCTGTGGGATAAATTAAACATGGCTTTCTGCTTGTGCACAGTGAGATCCCTCGCTATCATCTATGCCTATGTTGAGCTAAGAATAGAAAAGAGCAACATCAGCAGTGCTGTGGGAAAACTGCATGGCTCCAGATGGCTTCTGATAAACTCTTTTCTCATTTGGGATTAATAATAAAATACTAGTAAATAACAGACATTTCTCATCCACATCTTAACCTACATGTTTACTAAGCATCTAGGAGAAAGTCAGGCTGAGGCTTGTCAGTTAGATGTGGATTTCTCTGGGTACACCTGAGAAGTCATCTCAGTAACAGTTCAATTGCCTTGCAGGGAAAAACCTCTAACCCACAAAGAACTAGGAGTTTGTTTGTTCATTTATTAAGAAGCTTTGAATGCCCTTCTTACCCACTCCATTTTGCTTTATCATATTGCGGTTCTCTTATTTCCATTGTTACCAAGGTTTCTATCCTGTGAGAACATGTTAGGTCTTCTCTTTGACTTTCTTAGAGAGGATCTTCATTCTGTCTTCTAAGAGGCAAGTGGGACAAATCTCACATGTGATATATTCCTTTAGCTCTCCAGTTGCATGCAACTGTCCTACCAATGTTGATCTGTTAAAAGCCAAAGCAAATTTGAGACCCCAGCTCAGAATTAGGCCCAGTATTCTTCGTAGTTAGTTTTGACAGCAGGCTATTTGGCTATAGCATGTGTTTGCATTTCCTAATTAATTGGCATGCATTTATTTTGGATGACTAATTCTTTAGAGAAAGAGAAAAGTAAAAGAAAACATGGCACCCCTGTGGCTATTTCATATGTTTGCTCTGTGGGGACTAAGTCCTTGCTCAAAAAGACTGTTCTGTCCTGTCCAAAGCAGGATGGAAAGGAGAGGTTCTCACCATGATTGAACCAGTTGGTTGCTTCATTGTGCCTGATGGCTGGGGAATATTAAGCAATATGCCCAAGACTAAAGGGCAAACAAGATCTATTGTTCTTCTCTTAAGTAGAGGTTGGAAAATCTGTCCTCTTGCCTACAGTTCAGGACAGTTTTGATCATCTAGCTAGTATATTAGCTATAGAGAGGTCAGCTTCCACCTTCTTTAGAGTCCTTTTTTAAAAATTTACAGAAGTATAATTAATGAAAACTTTTTTCCTTAAGTAACAAGTGAGTACTAGACTGAGTTGCAGTACCAATTAATTTGTGATACGCTGTCTCTCAGGCACGGTGTGAATGTGCAAGAATATTTTGACAGCAGAAAAAGACATTTTTGTTGTATGTGGTAGCATAACCTACTGGCACGGGTATTTACACAGGATATTAATGACTAGCCATAGTATGTACAAGACTGAGTAGTAGCCTAAATTTGATTTCTAATTCACTGGTACCTATGAAGCAAGAACATTCCTGGTATATGTTGATTTTCTTGTCCCACCATTGCAAAGTAGCTATTGCCTCTTTGCCAAGTGAGAAAAGGTGATGGATTGACCTGATAGCTCTGTAAAATTCTTACTTTCTGGCTGAACAACGAGCTGTGGCTTTTCTCCTGTTCTTCAGCTCAGTGCCCAGTATCATTATGGGATGATTGTATGCATCAAAGCTCGTGGAGTGTCCAATACAGTAAGTGCAGCAATACTGTCATTTTTGTGGTATGGGAGACTTCAGTTGTCACTGAGTGCTGCTCTGCATCCACACTGAAAGGGTAATGAACAACCTCCATGCTGTTTCTTCTGCTGAGAGTGGTAGCAGCCATGATCTCCTGCCAGGACAGACTCTGCACTTGGACTTTACAATGTGTTTAAAAACCCTAAGTTAACTGCTTCTGATGGAGTCGCTACTGGTATCTGTTCCACCAAAACATTTATTTAGGCACAGCTCCTCCCTCTCAGTGTTGAAGGTGATTCTGAAGCCAGCAGTGCCTAACACTGCTTGTGCTGGGTAAGTGATGACACAACCTGGGTAAAAATGCCAGTGGCTCTTGCTGCCTTTCACTGACATAGTTTGTTGTATGGCGGGGGGCAGCTTCAGCATAAAAACAAATGAGACATCATAATATGAACAAATGAGAGCCTGGTGACTAAGGGCTGGGAATATTGTCTTCAAATATTTGCTGGAGGTCATGCTGAAATTCAAGACCTTATCTCCCAAAGCTCAGTGAAGTATGTCTGCCATCAGTCTTCTCACCCTTCAGCACATTATAATGTCTGTCTTACTCTCACCCTGGAGTGCTTCTCCATTGTGTTTTATAGTGCCAGACATAGAGATTCAAACTAGTTGGCTTAGCACAAGTCTCGCCCCTTAGTATTGCTACAGCTTGCAGTGAAACTCTGTGGTTCATATAAAATATGTGTGATAGCAAATGACTCCAGGAAAAATAGCAAGAAAATCGCATTGCACTGAGAAAAGATGCCAAGTGAGATCACCTCTATCAAAAGAGGAAGACAAATGCAGACATAAACTTCATTGCTGCATATTTCTCAAATCATGGGAGTGACATTACCCACTTAGTCACAAAACCTAAAGTAAGTTCCTTACTCAGCCTCCATGTGAAGTTCAAAAGAAGATCTTCACTAACCTGGAAGACTCTCTCAACTATAAAAATCCCCAACTTTTCTCCCCTGTCCCCTGCATCATTTTGAGTATTTCTGTCATGCACTCTTGGAATTTTGACTATAAATTCAGGGAGGGAAGAAAGGGAGATTCATGTTCTCGCTCTCAAAATGAAAAGTATAATGTTTCTGTGTTGCTGTAACCTGGCTGGCAAAGGTTAGTCTTGGTGGACTGATACAGGCAACATCAGCACATTATCAGCATCATGCACAGCATGAGTGGCACCATATCAATGTCTAGTCTGAATCCTCCAACATTGCAAAAAAACCCAGTGTGTCTTTGGTGTAAGTTTTTGGACAAGCACTCAACAGGATCTTTTATACAAAAATACAGAAGGAATTGGAATGACTGAGGAAAAAACATGTCAGTAAACAATGCTCTTAATCAGACAACACATTCTGAAAATGTGACTCTTTATCACAGGCAAATCTAGTTTATGTCATGCTGCAGATTACTTGATTGCCTGTAATCTGGGATAAAAAAATTAATTAAGATTGTTTAAATGCAGCTTCAAGGAGTGCTACATATTTTATCTCAGTTTCATCTGTTTTCCCATGATATCAAAGCTGTGTTTAGTGGATAGAGATTTACAACCAGAAAATGATATGTATAGCTTAAGAATGTGAAGGGATGATGTGCCTTATAGAATTAATTCTCATTGCTGGGGAAGTAGAGCTGGTTTACAGCTTGCTTTTTCCCTCTCCATCTGGGACTGATCTGTGTCTGTGTGTTCAATATAGGAAATGTTCTCTGCAATTCTCTAAACGTAAAGACTGTGTCCAAGGCACTGTGTAGGAGATTTTGAAAGCCTTGACTTATGCATGTACATTTTTTACCAAGATGTTTTCTTTATCCTCCATTTTAAAAAAAGTATGCCCAGACTGGCTCAGCAACTGCCAACAGTGGGACAATTGTGGGTGCATTTTCCCTCGTGTTAGCCAAGTCTATGCACACACTATATTATTCTGTTTCATTTTTGTGTTTTAATGATGAATGCTACACAGAGATAGAAATTACTTTGCTTGGAGCGGGAATTATTCCATTTAATGTCTAGTGAGCAGGAAACACACAAGGCTATGTAGGCAGTTTTGTTTCAAGCTCCCTGTGGCTGATAGTGAGGTTATCAATGGATGGTGGTTTTGGAAGATCAAGACAGTTGATGGCATTGGGCATTTGGAAGAGGGTTTTTCATGTAGCTGGCTGGCAGTTGGTCTTTTGGGGTTTTGAATGGACTTGCTAGTTGTTTTCTGAGCTACATGTAACACAATTTTTTTTTAATGTGCTGCAGTCCTTTGGCTTAGGTAGGCCAGTATTTTTGCCTTTTTTTTTTTTTAATTTAAAAAGTATCATCCTTGTTTAGGACTGGATTCTAGATTGGGAATAAAGGCTGAGTTGTGTCACTTTCATTAGCAATTTTCAATATCAAGTTGTCTTTTGTTACTTTTACCTTTCTTAAAGACAGAGCTTAGAGTTGACAATGAGATGCTTATCTTAAATATCTTTTACATGTCACTCCACTTAAAAGCC
This sequence comes from Poliocrania exsul, assembly GCA_035041345.1. Taxonomy (NCBI): domain Eukaryota; kingdom Metazoa; phylum Chordata; class Aves; order Passeriformes; family Thamnophilidae; genus Poliocrania; species Poliocrania exsul. The sequence goes on along the minus strand of JAWWLZ010000139.1, from coordinate 24,566,993 downwards.
AAAAGTAAAACAATAGCTAGATATGGTATGTGAGAGCATTCATTAGCACCATTCAGGATCAGGGAACTCTCTTTTTAAAAAGCTATTTGAGGAACCAAAATAAAACTGCAAGGAGGTTTCTTGCTGACAAGCTGCAGGTGTATACCACATGCCCATATTGAAAAAAAGATGTGGTTATGAAGGTCTTGATGACAGACAAGGGTCTAAAATGCCTTCATCTCCAGATTTTAGCTAGTCCATCTGTTTTTTATTTGCATTTTCCCCAGCTAGCAGAGTTAGTATTTTCCAAACTCAGTATAACCATGCCTAAGTCTATGTAAAATTCCCTTTTTTTACATCATAAGATCCTTAGATTAGTAAGGTAACATTTAAGTAAAGGAGGTCTTACTTTTATGGTAACTGTGTCATAAATTGTAAATAATTTTTATTTATTTATTTCTGGAAAAATGAGGGAAAGGAGTGATGAGATTGAGGGGAGGTTGCTTTAGTTATGCTTTGCTAGAGTAGGTAGAATCTGCTTATGCCTTAACAGAACCAAAAAGGTGAGAGCTTGCAATTATGTCTTATTGATACTCCTACCTTACAAGATCTGACTTTCTTTGATGTTCATCCTCTTGAGGAAGAACTCAAGAAGAAAATTTGTTCTTAAGAACACCTACTTCAGATCACTCCAAACAGCTGCACCTTGGAATAATTCTCAAAGGCACATATTCAGAGAGCAGAAATAATGAGGCAACCACACTTGGGAAATATCAAGCCAGCACTTTTGGTACTGTAAAGTAAATTTTGACAAAGAAAGCAACTCATGAAGTCACATGGGAAATGGCATGGTTTCCCCTTCCACTACTGACACTAGAGAATCTTGCTTGGTTTTCTTATCGAACCTCTTGTTTCTCCTGTGATTCTCAACTGGATGGCACAAAGACAGAGAAACATCTGAATGTTCTTTCTCCATCTGAAAGAACATTTTTCAAAGGAAATTCTCAGTGGCTTCAAATTTTTTTCTTTTCTGAGGACAATATAATCAAACCTTGATTTAAAATATTATTATTACAAAAGTAATCATCCTACTCTGAAAATTAATCAGTTGAGCTTTTTCTTTGAGGTGAACAATTAATTGCAAGAATGATTTTGTAAACAGTAAAAGCAATAGTTTGATTTATTTAAAATACTGGAGAAAATCAGTTGAGGAAGTATAAACATCTTTTTCCAGAAAGTGCTCAAAATTTATTGTCATCTTTTATATCTAAACAAATTCCTTAAGTATAATTTTGAGGCATGGAAAAAGGAAATCTATGATTAATTTAATAGGCAGTCAAATTAGATTCAGACAGCACAGTTGTAGCTGTATAGGAATCAGCAGAAGGGATTCTGGAATGTGACTGTGTGTGCTGTTACATTTCCTTCAAGCATCATGTCTTTCCCTTTTGTAGGAACAAACTTTTCTTTCTCTCTCTTTATTGGAGAATGCAGTCCTTTCATTTTTATTTTCTTTAAAGTCAGTTTTCCTGTAGGTTAATGCGGGTTTTGGTAAATATGGAAGAATTGTATACACATGTATCTGCTTGCAGGGAATTATATATACAAGGCATTTTGTGCTCTATAATATATTCCATGCTGCATACCATAGGGTGTTTTTTAGCAGGTGGCAAGTGTAAGGACTATACTAAGACCACAGGCAAAGTAAAGGTTATCAAAGTAAAATGCTGAGTGCTGGTGTTTATTCACTTACAATGAATCCCACTGAGGTGGGTCAGTGGGGATAGAGTGCATTTGCAAAGACATTTGTACAAATGTGATGCAGATATTCACGCTGACAAGACTGAACTTATTATCAATCAGTGTGTTTGAAAACTGTCAAAGAAAAATATGCCTCCTTGGAGTTTAAAACAAAATGTTACCTACTGCAAGGTGGGTTTCAGTATTTTTACTGAATTTTTGTGGCTCTATTGATTCTTTATTGTGGATCTTGTGTATGAATCAGAGGCCTGAATCCACAAAAAAATATAAGATCTCTTATGCCAACATGTATTTGAGGCAAGGAAAGATGAAACCATGAGTGAGCTGGTTTTATCTCCCTTATTCTTTAAGTTGATGACTATCAGTAGTGTGAGCTTAAAGACTGCTCTGTGGCTGCAGTGAAGCATCTCTAGCTGCATTTCCTAGCTCCAGTGAATTGTTATTTCAACTATTGGTTTCTTTGTTTGGAGGTTTTGTTGTTTTTTGTTTACTTGCTTGAGTTGGGTTGGGGTTTTAAGGGCTGCATACATTCCTTGCAGAAAGGAGTTCACTGTAAACCTTTGTTTTACCCCCCAGGCCTACCCTTGCACTAATGATAAGGAATGCGAGGTGGGACGATACTGCCACAGTCCTCATCAAGCAACATCTGCGTGCATGGTGTGCCGGAGGAAGAAGAAGCGCTGCCACCGAGACGGCATGTGCTGCCCTGGGAACCGCTGCAACAACGGTAGAGAGTCATTTTCTGGTTTGCACTGATAAAACCAGCATTTTGATAGCATCTATTTCTCCAGGTGTTCTCAGCAATAGTATTTTTTCTGGGTGATGGCACTTCTCTTTCTGAATTAAGAATACTTAATTTTCTACTTCATTCCACTTCACCTAACTTTCTTTAATAGTACTTCTATGTTTAGAGCTTATATACTACCAGACCTTTTCACATTTTGTGATGGGAAAACCCAAAAATGCTGCTTCTGCCTATAATCACAGCTCTACATTCTATGTGATTTGATTCACTGGGAGACTGCACAGAAGCCACATTTTAAGGAAGAAAAAGGGACTTGAGGAATCCATGATCTGCTCTCCCTGGGCAGAGTTATAACCATATTGTTTGCATTCCCACACTGTCCTCTGGAGACTGGAGAGTCTACAAGGAAGTCTTCAGGTGCTCAGACCATAAAGCCAGAGTGACAGTGAGACTTTGACAGTGAATGAAGCAGGTCTGGCCTGAAGCTAAGTGCTAGGAGTCAGAGACGATCACATGATTAGAGCTGAGGATCACTAAGGCCAAGCCACAGTGCTTTCATAGTCCTGATCCTGTTCAGTTATGTCTCTCAGTTGCTTTGCCTCATATTCAAGTCTTTGAGTGACTGTCTTTTCCTTGCAGGTATTTGCATACCAGTAACTGAAAGCATCCTTACACCCCACATCCCTGCTCTAGAAGGGCCACGCAACAAGAAGAATGGTCATTATGCTAGCAAGGATTTAGGATGGCACAGCCTAGGGAGGCCACGCTCCAAGCTGTCACATATAAAAGGTGAGATCACATTTAGACTACACTGCTTTGTTCCTTCATGTCAAGAATCATGCTCTTGCTCTTAAGATACAGCAATGCAAACCAGAAATAGGCAGTAATGTCACAGGGAGTGAATATCTGTTGTGAAAATTCATAGCATGACTCAGAAAGTGATGTAATGTCAACCAACAGTTCCTGTGACTGAAACAGCACCTGCTTTCTCCTCTGTATCAGATGGACTGATGATCCGTTTTATCAGTTGTGCAAGACTGCACACATCCTCCCCTTGTAAGAGCCATGTAGTTGACCACTTGTAATTCTGCTTACAATTCTTTAGCTGAATTTCTCCTTACTGAATCTAATGGCAGGTCTCATTAATTTCCCGCTGTAACCTTCCTAATTGATATCTTCTCTTGTGCTTACATCCTTCAAATAGCCATACATGTAAATATCACCTCTTCCTTTTTCTGGGTTTCATTTGCATCAGTCCACACTCCATCTGTACTTTCTTGTTTTCCCACAAAATAGTAAAATAGTTTGGTTGGTCTTTTTAGGACACGAAGGCGATCCCTGCCTACGGTCATCAGACTGTATTGAGGGACACTGCTGTGCTCGCCATTTCTGGACCAAAATTTGCAAGCCTGTGCTGCATCAGGGGGAGGTGTGCACCAAACAGCGCAAGAAAGGGTCCCATGGACTGGAGATTTTCCAACGATGTGACTGTGCCAAGGGGCTGTCATGTAAAGTATGGAAAGATGCGACCTCCTCTTCTAAATCAAGACTTCATGTGTGCCAGAAAATCTGAATGAGGATTAGGAAGACAGTATTAACTGACTGTGGCTTTTTGTGTTTAATGCAGTATGGCATGGTGGAAAAAGAGGACTGCAAATGAAAGCAGAATGGCTAAAGTAACAGTTAGAGTAGGAGTAGAAGTCACATCAAATGCATTTCTTTTTGAGCTGGTGGTAACACAAGTGTAGCTGGAGTTCACCTACTGCCCAGTTCTTCTGTAAATAACTTCTACAGTTTGTGGGAAATGCTAGTATGCAGACAAGTAGAGGGGAAATGAATGTCACTTACCTTGCTGTATTGCCCCATGATGTTTCAGGGGTTCAGTGCTAGGGCTACCGTGAGTTTCTGGTGTGGTAATGACTGCTAAATAAATTGTATACATTGTACTCCTATAGAAAGCAGTGCATGCCAGGACGACTCATCTATCAACACATGATTGGGCACATTGCAGGTGTGAGAAATGGAAATAAAATTACTGTGAATGTCCACATGCCCTTGTCATTCAGGGCTGACACTTCAGCAGAGAAAGCACTCCTGCAGGACAAGAATGCTATGTTTTGCAGGCCCTTATGAAGGAGGTAAAAACTTGCCATCTCAAAATTTCAAGAGAGCAGCAGTTTCTCTAAGAGGAGGCATTTAAAACAGGGGTTTGTTTCCTATACATGGGTAAATTGAAATGCTTTATGTAGTTCAATGTCATAGTATGGCACTTAATCACTTGCATTTGCCTCAGTTCACAGCTAATACACATTGGGTTGAGCAGATGAAGCAAATACCTGTGCATGCTGAATCCAGAACTATATACAGGCAGTTCCTCATTACTCCTAGATATACTTTCCTTGTCTAAGCATTCTTGCTTTATAGACATTTCCAAAGGAAACAGCAGAGTCTTGAAGTGCCTAACATGAAGAGCTAAGAAGTTGTTTTTCTGTTGCTATTATAGCAGATGATATCGACATTTTTTGCAGTGTTTAGAGCATACTGCTACAAACTCAAATTTTTACAATGTATTAGTAGCAACAGGCTACTAATGGCACTCTGCAGCAGTATAACGGATTTGTTCTTAGAGACAGCAAAGAAAAAGGAGCTGGGTCTTTTGAGCACCTCCTCTCCTGCAGAAAAGGACATAAGAAGATGGTATAATCACAAATGACTTGTTAAACATCATGTGATGTCACAGCATACCAGCCTCCAGCATGTATTCTGCCTGAACTTGGTGTGCTCTTTCTCATTCTGGAGTGTTCTGCCAGGAATGATCAAAGTACATAGACTGTAGAAACAGCTGCCGATCCTACGTTGTTTGTGTACTGCTTAAGAAAGGACAGCCTCTGTCCTCTGACTTGTCTCCCAGGTCTTTTCAATGAGAACTTTTCAGTTTTACTTATTTGCAAGTATTCCTTTGTATAGACTCTGGTAAAGAGACTAATATTACTTTAAAGAAGTCTGATTCTATAATTGCCCTACTGCTAAGTTGTAATTACCCATTTATAATTATGCATTTTCATGTTCTGTGTAATACATTGGGACTTTTCTGTTTATTCTGTCCTGAATAATGTGGGTAGACCAGTATGAAGTTTAATTTTGAAGACCCTATCACCATTACCTGATGCCTTTTTCCACCAGTGGCGTGCTTTAAAACCATAGCTTAGCTACACCACTTGACTCAGCCTTCGTAACTGGAACATAGACCCCCAACTACATTCCCTTATCTTTCATAAGAGTCTGAATAAGAAGAGTGTTGCACACACCTCTTTCCCTACTGGAGCTGGTTTTTATTGACCTAAAGGGATGCTCAGAGACAGGGGCTTTTTTTTTTTAATAGTCTCAGAATTTTATCGTGGAGTCCTATCATCACAACTTGGCTTATTTCGGAGTTTTTCCAGTGTAACTGGAACAGGAAAAAAGCTCAGAAATTTCAAGATACTAAAAAATTCCAGAAAGAAATTTTGCAAGTTCTATTTACACTGACACAGCACATACTCAGCAGAGGAACTCTACTGCTCTCATTGTCACTTTGTATAAAAGAAAATGAAACCCAGAATGAGCAAGGGGTTTGCAGAAATGGAGTCTCAGCAATTTTTAGCTCTCCCTATCATTGGCCTACCCCTCATTTTCTTCTTGCAGAACATAGCTATTTGGGATAATTTATTTACAGGAAATGTTTAATGAGATGTATTTTCTTATAGAGATATTTCTTACACAAAGCTTTGTAGCAAAATATATTTGCAGCCTGTTGACTTTAATGTAGAAAAAATGTATAATAAGATTAAATATATTAAATGTTCTTTCCCATTCCTCCCCAAATATTTTACCCAAGTTCTTTTCCTTACCTGCTGCTTAAACAGAATAGTTCTTTCTGGAAAAAAACATGCAAATCAGTTGGAAAAAAATCATATATTTTAGCTATGCAAGTAAAAGCATCTGATTGTATTTGTGTCTCAGATCACTGTGTAGGCTGAGTTTTGGTAAAACACATGAGGGTTATCTTAAAAATCCTCATACATCGTTTCTACAAAACTGGCTTAAGTGACAACTATCCATAAGCTTCTCTTGGGTTGGTTTACACCCAAACACTCAAGAATACATTCTGAAAATAATGCACCTGGTTATGTAACGTAAAATCAACCAGGTTAAAAAGGAAAAGTGTCCAGACACATTTCCTGGATAGTAACACACACCAGAGGGATTCATGATGGATAAAGGTGATGTTCAAATTACACAGCATTTTACTATAGGTTACAGCATGCAAATATACTGCTGCAAAATCTATAACTACCAACTCTGAAATGCCAAATTACAGCATTCAGCTCTAATAACATGAAACAACCCATGTGACATGACTGAAAATACTGTACTAAAACTATCCAAGTTTTGATCCCAGAAAAACTCCTGCAGAGCTCAATAAATATTGCAAAAGAATGGCTGTGGTTATTGTGCAATGGTCTTGATATCCTTGTGACTTCTTTCTGGTAACCCTTAACTCAAACAGATGTACATTTGGAGGATAGAATTGTCTCCAAGTTGCACTAGTGTTTGTATGAAAGGAAAAGGTTTACCTACTGTTATTTACCATACTTGGTGGGTAGGCCTTTAAAAATTTTAACACTTTCAACATCAACAGAATAAAGCTGTGAGCATTTTCAGAGCCCAATGACTTCAACAGAGATGGCCAAAGCCTTCAGAGATTTAATCTGGGAACAAAAACAATAGACACAGGCAGATCCTTGCAGACCACAAATACTGAGCCACAGAGCTGCACTGTGTAGCATGCAAGCAGTTTCGTAAGACTGAAGTTCAATTGCTTACAAGCTATTCAGTTAATGTTTTGTGGAAATATACATCAGTTTGAGAATAAAAGAGCGGCTAAATTTGGGGATAATTGCTCTCACTCACTGTGTCACTTATCACAGGAATTAAGAATGACTTTGGCTCAGTAACATTTCAGAAATCTGCTGTCATGACACAAGTACAGAAGATGTTATTGCTAAACAATTCAAATACTTTTTCTATTAGCCTAGAATAGCTTCAGCAATGCAACTTTTCCTTGGAAATTCTTATTAGTTTTTGTAAAAATAATGGATTTCTACTCTATAGCAGCATATTCTGATTTACAGTATAAAGTGGGTGCATATCTATTAATGTACTATTTGCTTTGTCTCATGTTGTTTGCAACATAGTATTTATGATTTTAACCTTTTTTAATGAAAACAATTAAAATAGATTTATCTTACTTTCATAACAACACTTTTAACATCTGACATCTAACATCTGACAGTATCTGACACCTAAACCATAATTCATTGAAATTGAAGTAATTTTCTGCATATTCTGATTTTCCTGCGTGTTGTCTCAACAATAGCAAAAAAGAAAATTTGTATTTTTCATCCCTTCCATTTTTTTTCCTTCTAGGAAAGCCATTTTAAAAAGTTATCCTGAAGGTTGAAGCCAGCAGAAACTCATATAACACTATGACTCTAAGCTAAGACTTTTAGGAGTCTTAAGATTTATCCTCTAAATTTCAGAAATTTAATTGGTAAGGGAGTTATGTAATAGCAAGACCACACTTACAAAAACCAGAGAAACCTAGTTCTTTGGATTGCCAATCGTGTTCTGAAAATAACTGTCCACAATGGAGGAGAAAAAACAAACTCTTCCTCCTCACCCAAACAACTTGACCTGTAGTCCCTGGCAAAGGGAATGCAGTTGCTTTGGATTTTTTTGCACTAGGCACAGTTTCATTGCACACAAAGGCATCATCAATTCTGTTTTTAAATCACACAAGTAATAAAGTTATGGTTTCTTACCTAGCTCACCAGTCTGAGGTATGGCATCTTTCTTTTGCTGCATTAGACAGGAGCAAAGGAACAAAGTTAGTCTTAGGGTCTCTTTAAATCTCATCGTTCCACTGAGATGAACAGAAACTTTCAGCTCAAGTGCCTTATTAGCTCGTACAGTTTCTCACATGCTCACCACTACCACAGAGTTCTTACAGTACAACACAGAGCCCATATCCATTCTTACCTTTTGTTTCTGCTTTGACTTCATGTGACTCCTCTCAGTTACTAAAATGCAGCAAATGTCTGCTGCAGCCCTTTACTGCTCTGCCAGCTTTATACAGACCTGCTCAAGGCAGCAATGCCTCAGGTAAGGGGAAAGCACAGAAGAAGGTGGAGGTGGCAAGGGTGAGAGCCAGCCCAAAGCTTGAAACGATGGGTACAGCGGGAAAGCTACCTTAAAATGCAATTAGAATGCTATTGCAAGAGCAGTGAACCATAATGGTAACTCATCCAGTTATCAAGAGCAGAGGAAGGGCAAATGTGCTCTGTTTGCTCCTGAGCCATGACCCCACAGTAATGACTCAAAGAGGGGAGGTCTGATTTCAGAGATTCTGGTTCCTCAAAAGCTGAAGTGTTGTGCCTCTATCCCCTGGAGGCAGCATTCCTCTCACCTTGGCTCTCTGTGTATCTAAATCCCAGTAATTCCCGAGGCTTTCCATTTGCCACCAAACCTCAGGCATATTGTTTGGACAACACTGCTACAGCTCATAGCCTGCCCATGCTTGAGGATCCCTCTGGAAGACTGCAGAGTAGGAAGGAATAGGCAAAAGCAGAAGACAACCTCTGCCTTACAGAAATCCAGCTGGTCCCAGAGCTGTTATTTTGGCCACCACTGAGGGGCCTGACCCTGATGGATATAGCATTGGACAGAGCTCATTGCAAAGTTGTTTATTCTGGCAGCTCTGTGAGTTTTTGGAATTGCTTATTGTTATAGCATGAGTCAATTACTTATTTACAAATGTCTGGTCCCAATAAACGCTTCGTTTCTTACAGTGCCGGCTTACAGTTTAATTTAGAAGTGGTTTGCTGCCTGCCAACTACCTGAAACAGGAAATAATCTTTTAGAGGAAACCAAGATTTTGAGAAGCACAGGATTTTTTGTTTGGCTGGTTGATTGGGTTTTTTAGTTTTGTTTTGTTTTGTCTTCTTTCATTTTTAGGAAAAAAATACTTAGAAAAAGAGAAGAAAATATCATTAACACACAAAGATCTCTTGACACAAATTCTTGGATCCTTGGCAAAACTTGTACTGTAATTCTATGCTGCTGTTATCAAGGTTGGCCAAAAAGTAGTCAACAAATGAGAAATGTAAAGCAGTGTGGCTGCTATGGCATATATGTTCCCATTTCCTACTCCTCATAAGCTATTTATTTCTGAGAGTGTGTCATTCAACAATAATCCTTCAAAATGCTTGCAAACATTTTTTAAAAAATCAAGTATTAATGAAACATTCAGTAATTTAGTATAATTTCTAAGTGTAGGTCTCACAGATATTGTTTCTTTCCTTAATTACAGTATTTTTAACGGAGATATCAAGGTATATAAGTATATTAAAAGTAATGCAGTTCTGGAGGAAGTTTGCCAGGAATTTTGGAATGCATCACATTAATGAATCCAATGAACACCAAAAGCTTTAGAAAAATCCACCTAGAATTATTTGGGAAATGTCTTTGTCTCGCTATCTGAGCAGTCATGACCCTATTGTTTTGTTTTACTCATTCTCCCACCAGTCTGCACTCACCTCTCTGAAGTCTAAACCTTTGGTACTGGGACTGGCTTTTCTTACATATTTTTACAGCACTTAGCACAAGAGCATCCTAGTTCACAGCTAAAGGTCCATTATCTTTCCTATGTTTACTACCATATATAATTGGAAGCACAAATTTCAGATGTGATTATTCAATTAACAATTCCTAAGGGAAAATAAATACACAGCATTGTCCTACCTCACATTCCAACAGTTTTCAAATTGTGGTCCATGAAACTCCCATGTTCAGAGACCTTAAACTAGGAAGTAAGATGGAAAAATAATAGGAGTTTTCAAATTAAAAAGTCTAGAAAAGTACTGTAAAAAAAAAAAGTGAAAACCTCAAACTCTTCTTAAAGGTGACCCTGTTACAGGCTCTGGGAAGTTATTCCATTTTTCAGTGAGAATGTGAATCAAGCTGTGGGTATCTGGGAAGATACACTGCAAACACAGGCAAGCTGATGGCAGTTCTTCAGCCTCTTCTCCCAGGAAGGCAGAACTGCTACTTCTGTGTCTGCACATTTCCATTTACAGGAAGAATACTTTAAATTGTATCTTGCCATCACACTTCATATCATACTAACTAGAGGAACTCTTGCTATCTGCTGTTCCCATCCCATGAGAAACACATGACTTCACTGTACTGGGATTACAAACTACTCCTAAAGCAATGTGGTAAATTAAGTTCCATTTAGCACATGGGCAAGGCAAACAAGCTGTAGATGGATCTTTGAGTTATTATTTTTCTTTTTATTAACTGATGCATGATAGTCATACACTAAACTCACTGGTCAATCTTAATTTTTTGTCTATTGCCTGGAAAATGCAGCATCTTAACCCTGGACTGATGGAAGGGATGCTTCAGGGCTGGGAATTTAAAACAGCTTCCTAGGAGAAGTGAGGACGGGTGCTGGCTTTGGCCAGCTAAAGAGGTGGAGGAGTTGATTTTGAGAAGGAAGGGTCTAGGCAGAACTACTAATTAGGAAGGTGACACAGAGCACTTTGTCAAGCCAATTTCAAAACCCACGACCCTTGACCTGAAACACCCTGGTATGAGTCCAGCCATGACCAATGGGGCTCTGTCTTGTCGTGATGATGTGGTGGCAAAGTGCTCTACACACGTGGTAGTCAATGGTCTTGGATCAATTCCTAGAGACACAGAGTTCTCAACTTTGGTCCAACTGGCAATCTTAGTTTTGTTATAATGTGACCCAAGGTGGAAATAGCTGGGGAGGTGCATTCTTTCTTTCCTCCTGACAAGTACCTCTCAAAGGAGCTGCTCGCACACTGGTGTGGCCATGTGAGTTGAGCCATCCTCTTGAGCCATACCATGCTAAGAAAGGGGACACCAAGCCATACACAGCACACAAGGAGGGCTCTCCTCAGGGAAGAAAGTGGCCATGTGCACCTGTGGTTTCATAACCAATCCTGACAAGAGCCCCCAGGAGCACAGTGTGTCCCACATGGAAAGGCAGAGTGGTTCTCTTCATAACCAATGCAAGGCAGACCTTAAAGAGTGTGATGGATAAGCTGAATGGTGAAGTCCACCACAGTGTTCACTGCATGTAGAAGAGGTTATGGGCACGTGACTCTCTGCTCAGACAAAGGGACATGACTGTGACACTGACAGAGCTGTATGGGTGTGATTCTTCATGAGACCTTGGGCCCTGCTGACCAATGCCATGACACTAATTTAGTGCCCTGCATGCCAGGCTCATTCATGTGGTTATTAAGAGTCATTCATTTACCAACTCAGGACAAGAAAGTAGGTTCAAAATAAGCTTTGTAATACAGAAACTCATCACAATATACAAAACAGAAGGAGATCTAAAGGAAAACATTACTTGTCACACATAAACAAAGTGAATGGTCTATAGTTTTTGACCATAAAATGATGCCAGCCTTCAAAAAGGCAAGTTGGACATAGAAACATCTTTTGCATACAACTATCATGCTTTTTTTTGCCTAAGTGGAAGAACTTTCCTCCTTCTTCCCTGTCTTCCACTTAACACTATCAATCTTTCCTTTGCTAATCATTAAAACATTAAAACCAAAGTCTCACTGAACTACCACATCACTCCTTCCCCTGAAGGGGCAAGATTTCTGCTCAGGGTAAGTTTCATGAAATTTCATTTTCTGAAATTTCATTATTTTAAGTTTTTGGATGGTTGCTTTACCTCAGGGCAGTTTTTTTTCTCTGCTGTTTGACTCATTTTACAGTGGAAAGGGAAAGGGTGTTTAGACACATGAACTGGGAAGGTTGATGTTGTGGTGGAAGGACCTCTCAGGTTTTTTTCTAGGAAATCAGGCTGTATCTGCCCAGCACCTTTCATTTGCTGGTGTTTACTGTATCAGAAGAATAGGAGGCCAATGACTCATAACAGTTTATCTGTAAGCATCCCTTACTCTTTGCAGCCAATCTGTATGTCTATTACCTTCCCTGTCTTCAAAACAATCCTAAAAGCACTCCAGGGACAAAATCTAGTTCATTGCAAATCCTGAGGTAATTCATCCAGTTTTTCAAGATAAGATTATCATGTGGGAATTAACTTTTTGTTGGTTTTTAACCAGCTGTACTATCATATGTTTGTATCGCTCTTTCCACTAAAAAACCCCTAAAAACATTTTCTCTTTTAATTGTTTTTAAAAGTCCCATTTGCCTAAAACCCCCCCGAAACCATAAAACCCTCCAACAAAACAAAACTAAAAAAAAAATCTTTTAAGCTTAAAGCTTTAAAGTACCATCTTTCTATATAATTTTTTTTAAAAAGTCAACTTTTTTTGAAAATGTTCTAATATTGACATCATATTTCTAACAATAACAAAAAGATACTGTAGTTCTACTTGCATTAGTCTTGTCTGTCAGAGCCCTTTCCATTGTTTTTCAAATGCATCTGAGTTGGGAAAACCAAGGACAAAATTTAAAAAACTGAATTAAGTGACACAAATTGCAAAACAATATTTTGGAATTGGTTTTGATTGATGAAGGGAAAAACATTCATTTTAACATAATATGTGAAAATGGATTTGGAATTTACTAGACAATAAACAGGATGAAGAAAGATTTTTACACTACTTAGCTGTTCTAAACCAAGGCAAGTTCTTAGCCAGAGTTTATAAATACAGATCTAATAATCCAATGTCTATATTTTGAGCTTAATAAAATAAAACTTGAACATTTAAATTAACATAACCTTATTTAACAAATGTCAAGGACTAGATTTCTACTGTGTTCTTTTCCTGTATACACAATAAGTTGAACTAATCTTCTTGCCTTTGAATGTGATCACATTTAAAATGGTTATAATAATTTAATTGAATTTGCAATTCTAGGAAAAACACCAAACTTCCCAGTATTTGTTCCTACATGAAAAGTGCTTGCCAGAGACAAAACACTTCATTTAGGGAAGTGTATTCAGAAGTTCTAAGCTGCCAGTCCTGAAATGGGGGAATTTTTTGATGTCAGTTGTCTAAGATGTCTGATGCGGTCAAATTAAGTGAGATTGTCAGGAACATTGACCTTTTAATAATTTCCTGGCTTTTAAATTGAACTTTTCAACAATTTTCAATATTTTTTTTCTTATGACTGCTGTAATTGTTATATTGTTGTTGCAACACTTGCACCTGTCCTATCATAGCAGCCATACCTTAAGAATTGCAATTTGAATTCAAATCCTACTGATAAACTTCTAATAACCAGGATATGAAGAGTCCATTTACTGTTGTAACACTTATAAATCCTGCATACAATGCCACAGTTTTTACTCAAGTTCAAGATACAATCTGCATGCTTAAAAGCCTTGGGCTTTCTCACTCAGACTGGGAAAACAGCTTCTCAAGGGTTCAGTCTGGAGGAAAGGGCAGGGTGGGAGTCCTGGTTGCCACCGCCTGTAGCATACCATGCCAGAGGCTTGGATGCCCACTGGCAAAGGCAATGCATATTCCACACAGGTGACCTCCTCTGACTCAAGCCAATGAATACAGCATGATTTCTGCAAAAGAAACTACAGAGTCAACAACCAGGCACTGCCACCAGCAGAACAGCTGTAGAAAAAGCTAGAGAAGGAATTGCTTGAACTGAAAAGATTTTTTTTGGATTCTGGCTGGAATTTAGCTGTCCTTGACAAATGAAGTTCACTCCAAGTTTGTTCCACTCCCATCTCAGTCCCTTCACCTCTGCAGTGCTACACTGCTGCCCTTCTTATCTTCCACTCTTCCCCTATTTCCTACTCATTTCCCTTTTTCCTTGTCTTTCTAATCCCTGAACAATAGTCTTCTGCCAAAAAGGGAGAATTAACATGTCATTTTCCATCACAGTATTGGTAGCTATATAATACCCCTTCCAATTTTGTCTATTCATACACAGCTCTTCAAGGCAGGAAGATTGCCTCTTACCCTGCCATTTATATACTGTCCAGAAAACTGTGCCTGGCCTTGGTTGGTCCTGCACAAATAACACAATCAGTAAACCCTGTGCAAGAAGAAAAGCAAGGAAACTTCCTCACCAGCACTTTTGACAGTGATGAGATATTTTCTCACACTGAACTCTGACAGAAAGTATCATGGTATCACCACGTAGAAAATTTGTACCTTTAGTCATTTGACTGAAATGGGAGAGCTGTTTATACTCCCAGAACAGGCTATAATTCTTTGCTCATGGCCTAATAAAATGCTTCCATTTCTGATGTTTACTACCTTTTCTCTTCTAGTTCCTCTGCACTACTCAGATAATACAGCTACAATACTTGGTTTCTTACAAACCTAAAAACAAAAACACAATGCCCATTTGTCCCAAATTCCTGCATGTTATTTTACTACAGTCTTTTTAAACTGCATAATTACACCAAGATCGAGATAATCTTTGTAACACAATAAAAAATTACACAGTATGAGAAGAGCACAGCATTCTGGAAACCTGTGAAAATTCCTTCGATAAAGATATAAAATAAATTCCCAGTCACGTTTGCCAGGTTTTCAAATGTTCTTACCCAACAGGCACTGCAGCTTTCCAGAGCTTCTATTTTCACTGACCATCATTCTTCTGCATGGTCCTATGCAGCAATGACCAAGACACCTGTATTGGCATGTCTCAATGCAGATCCATCACTCAGTCATGGTGCTTTCCCTAAGCCATGACCAAAATGTGCAGCAGACCATCTGATTCCTGTCTTCTGGTGTCTTGACTTGCCCTTCCCTGAACTGTCTCTTTTACCCTCCCATGGACACCGTCCCCTTGTTATTACCTGCAAGAATCACAAGCCCTGTGGGTTTTATGCTCTTGGCCAGGCTTCAAGTTTCAGCGCTTCCCTTGCTTCTCACCCTCCATGCACTAATCAGGGGTTCCCTAGTGGGGCCTGGGATGTAGATGCCTGTTTAACTTCTGTCCTCAGCATTTCAGAACCATTAGTCAGGGCCTGGACCGTGGCCATCTGAATGCAAGTACTGTAAGGTAAACAGAAACTCCTATATTTTCTTCACCCCCTGCATCTGGAAGACAAATAATGAGTCCCATAGTGTATTGTTTATTCTCATCCATATTAATTTTAGTTAGAATGGTAAGCTAATAGCCATTTCCTGGCTATTAGGTGGAGCCCAATGAGGTACCATAAAGCATGGAGATGGGTACCTTGAGATGGGAGGATGGCCAACCTGTGTCTTCACACATTTCACCATATTCTGAACTTTATCTTGATTAGTAAGCCTGGTCATTGTCACTCTAATAAGTGACCTGTGACAGTCTGTATTACCTGCAAACCAAATCCAGATCAACCTGTTGTCTGAGCAGTGTTCTGTGAGTTGAACTCCACTAAGTCCCCAGATGATCATGCCTCTGGCTGCATTGCTATAAGCACACATCTACACTGTTAAGTAGCCGAACTGTTAAACTCACCTGCTAGTACTGTGCCTTCAGCTAATCACTGTTAATTCATTCAGGCTTCCTTCTTCTTCATTTTTGATAATGTCAGGTTTCTTCTCCCTTGGGTGAGATAATTCTGATTACTAATTCCCAGCTTGTAGGAAGGACAGAAGATATTGGGAAGACAAGTCAGAGAAAATGTTAAGCCCATCTGCAGCTCTTCTGTTAGTTTCAGGCTTCAGACAGTTGGGATCTATTGGTTTGCCTACATTTTCTTTTGGCAACAGCTCTTTGCTAAGATGTCCTTCATATTCTCTCATCATTTATCTCATTACTTCACTTTTATATGTGCAAGTTACAATGTTTTTCTTCATTTTAACTTGTCCCATTGCATACCAGTATTAACTTGTATTGAAGATCTGCTTTTTACTCTGTGTTGTGCTCACAGACTATATAAATTGCATAAAATATACTATAGTTTAATAACCCATATTAAAATATAGTGTATTTAAAACTACATAAATTTTAATAAATATCCAAACCAAAGTTTAGGGTCTCTTGTACTCCTATCTGTTTACCTAACAAACACACTCACCCTTTTTATCATAATAACAAAACCTGGTCCTTAAATAGTGCCAGTGAGACTTAAGTGCCTGTAAATTGTTTGCTTTTCATCAATATAATACCTAATCAAGTTCTGGTACATATTAATGGTCTTCTTCATCAACAAAAAAAAAAGAAAAAGAAAAATTAATGAACATGTGAAAATGGAAACAGATGCTTTTCTAACAACCATATTAGAGAAGACCAATTTACAGAGTAGAAACAGCTATTTGCATGGTCAACTGTGATGTAACAAATCATGTATCTTCTGCTGTACGTTACAAACAAGTGCCTCCTTTTTTGCTTTATGATAAATGATAAGGCTCTTACTCAAATGGGTTGGGGAAAGGCAGGTAAAGGAATTATGCAGGAGCATACTGTTTTCTTTCCAGTTTTTCTTACATGGTTTTCAATGTTACAATATTTGCCATTCATTGGCAAGAAAAAAACAAAAGGAAAAAAGTTATGTAGGATGAAATAGTATTTTTGAGATCATCTACCACTATTACAAAGGTTACAAATCATAAAAATCTTGGATCTTGATTTGTGCCCATACAGCATGCTAAAAATTGGCTTTGATTGCAGCGGAAATCAATCCTTTCTTAGGATAATATTTCTATACAGGCTATGTGTTCATTTTCATAATGATTCATTACTTGGGGTTTGTAAGGGGTTAGAGATCAGTTGCCCATCACAAACAGTGTTTAGGCCACGGAAGGACTTTGCCACAAGATAAGGACAAAACGGAGCATCTGGATGGTGCTAAATCCAGGCCTGGTAGAAGCGAGGTGTGGCTGGCACATTGTGGGTAATGCATCCAGACAAAAATTCCCACTGTGGCAAACTGTGTAAAGAGGTAACTGCTTGTATGCCTATCACCAGTCAAACAAAGAGCACACCAAATTACAGGACAAATGGCATCTATGACCAACAATGACCACTGAAGCCCTCCCCAAACACATCTCCATGGATACCTGAAGCTTAGACTGTAAGTTGAACCACCACAGAGAGGACTTTAGACAAGATAAAGGTCGTACGATTGCAGGCCTAGGGGAAGGTAGTCAAAGCTGGGGGAGACGAATGTACCTCTGATAATGACAGAATTTATGGGCCACAAGGAAAGTCAACTCAGCAACTGTGCTGAAATCAGCTTGGACCAGGTAAAAGGTAATTCTGGCCAGGGGAAATTGTGACCACCAACTCAAAACCCACCAACTCAAAAAAGCAGAGAAATGTAACTATATCTAATCTTTCAACAAGAGGCAAGATAAAGACTTATGCCTCAAGACACTACGATCTGAATGACTGTCACATCTCGCTCACTAGACAAAAAAATGCAATCCCTCCCTGCCTCCTGAGAGGTAGAAAAATAAGACCACAGATGAAAACAGTTTTATTGGGAGTGTTTTGCACAGAAAAAAGTTGTTCCAAAAAGAGGCTTGAATGACACAAAGAGAATTCCTTGGTTCTTGACAAATTGAAAGTGGGACAGCTGAGTAAAGAAGTTCATCTAGAAAGAAAGAAAATTAAAAAATCAGAAAGAAGTTACTGGCAACCATCAGGAAAGAGCAAGTAAATGCTCTCTGAGGATGTCCACAGCAAGCCCCTTGAAGTTAACAGGAGATTAAATTCATCTTTATGTAACTGAAGTATAGACTGAAGCCAAATAATTTTGCCCTTAGCTTCAGCGCTGTCAGGATTTCCACTTACTTCAATGTATCATAAGCCTAACAATAAATTTAGCCTTAGTGCTAAACAGCTCAGTCTGCAATAGAGGATGTCATCCAGAATCAGATCTTATACTGAGCTAAGCTGCTTTATGACATGTAGATCCACTAGTTTCAGAATCAAACCTTCGGCTCAGTAACAGCAGAGGAATCCACGCTTCTTACAGAGCATCTAAACTAAGCACTTACACTAGGAATCTGGGCTCCTGACAGCCCTGGGAGGAAGCTAAGTCCTTAATTCAGGTGGTCTGAACCATCACCTGGCAGGTTCCCCCCAGTCTGTAGGAAGCATCAGCACTGAGGCTTGGCAACTCCTTCTGCCATGTTCTTGGAAGGCCCTTTGCCCAGACACAGAGGTAGCAGAACATTGCACAGATCCTCAGCTTTTACTGAATGCCTGTGCTTTTCCTCTGAAGATTACTTTCTCACTCTCACACCCTAAAATTAAAACATATTAATGAAGAAACCTGCATAAATTATTACGAACAGAACTGTGGTGAGCTCTCAGTTATACAGTTGGAGTGTTACACAGCTTGTGCACTGAGCCCAGAACGGCTCTGGCACAAGCATTTCATTGGATTTCCTCCCCTAAGGAGCAGATTCACTCTCTCTCTCTTGCTCTCCCTAGTCCCTACAAACGGATGTAGGAATGAAATAAACTATCCTGGGCCAGAAAATGCAGATGTGCTGCTCTGCGTGCTATTGACACCCAACACTGTGTCCAGTGAGAATGAGGCCAGAAATGTCCACCACACCCAAGCCATCTCTGAAGAATCAGACAAGTATGCCCTTCCTCCACTAAATAAAAAAATTACTAATTGCAGGTTTTATTAATTGCTTTCTCAGGTCTTTTTTTTTCTCCTTTCTTCCCTGTCAGCCTATTTACTTGAATGAAGGCCCCACCAAGATTGCTTCTCATGAAAAACGTTTCTCCTCAGAGACATTTAACATTTTTTCCAGGAATCACACGGGCTACTGCGTGGTCCATCTTCTTGATTGCACACTGCTCATCTTAAAATAAAGCAAGAAACAACAATGATTGTGGGGAAAGGAATGCTAGAACAATAACATGTGAAGAAATGACTTCCAAAAAACCCCCAAACAATTTTTTGAAGTACAAATACACCTCCTCTTTGCTCCCTCTCCCTCCATACCTGCTTCTCTCTCATGCACACAGAAACACTGTACTTTGGATAAATTACCAAGTTTTGCACAGAATAAAGAGCAGTTATTCTTACTGACAGTACTATATGGAGCCAGTAACTAGGAGTAACTGGGGTCAGGTCCTTTGGGAAAAGGGTCAGCAGAATTCCAGGGTATTTTTTCTGTCAGCACTAAGCAATCTACAGGGAGACAAAATTTATCATTATACTGGACTCATGCTTGAACCTATCAACTTTTTCTTCCAGGAACTTTGGTCCATATATAAATATAGACTAAATATATTCTTACATGCTGAAATGCTTGGCTTTTGGTTTTGCCACAGGCATTCAAATATACTCATAAGAGAATGAACATGAGGAATTATATATGGACATGTGAGCAAGAGTGTAGAAAAGTATTTTTTCTAACCGTGTGTAACAGTATGAATCTGATTTTTCTGAGAAATTGCATTTACACATTTGACATTTGCATGCAGTATTTTAAAATTAATCTAAGTTTCCTCATAAAATAAATACAATTTTTCAACCGTATGATTCTGCAAAAGCAGATTTTAGTCACATAGGACAAAAAAAAAAAATCAAAACTGTCTATAACTGCATATGGTCAAAACCCTACAAGTTCCAAACAGGGCTTCATTGATAATAAAATAATGTAACAATAATATCAGCCTATGCTTCTCTTCCCACAGAAGGGCAGCAGAAGCGACAAAAGCTGAATTTTTTCCTGAAATTCCTAGAGAAACACCACAAGCACCATGTTCTGGTTTTGGCTGGAGTAGAGTTAATTTTCTTAATAGCATATGGAGCTATGTTTCAAATTTGTGCTGAACACAGGGTTGATAATACAGAAATGTTTTTGTTATTGCTGAGCAGGTCTTACACAGTGCCAAGGTTTTTCTGTTTTTTCTACTGCCACATTGGCAAGGAAGTTGGGGGTGCATGGGAGGCTGGGAGGAGACACAGCCAGGACAGCTGATCCCAACTGACCAAAGGGATGTTCCAGACCATATGACACTATACTTGGTATAGAAAGTGAGGGGAAGAAGGAGAGGGGGACATTTGGAATGATGGTGTTTCTATTCCCAAGTAACTGTCATGCCTGATGGGGCCACATTCTCCTGGAGGTGGCTGCACACCTGCCTGCCCATGGGAAGCAGGGAATTCATTCCTTGCTTTGTTTTGGTTGTGTGTGCAGCTTCTGCTTTCCGTATTAAACTGCCTTTATCTCAACGTACAAGTTTTTGACCTTTTACCCTTATAATTCTCGTCCCAATCCTGCTGCTGGGGGCGTAAGCAAGGGGCCATGTGATATTTTGTTGCTGGTTGGGGTTAAACCATGACAAACTCGTGCATTCCTGTGGTACAAGGTAACCAGTTCCCTTGTGTGCAACTGCCCCTCAAATTTACTTTCTAACTCTTTTCCCCCCAGAATTATAAAACCTTTAGTCTAGAAAAGAGGAGACTGAGGGGAGGACTCACCGAGGTCTTCAACATCCTCACAAAGGGAAGCAGAAAGGCAGATACTGATCTCTTCACTCTTGTGACCAGCGACAGGACTCAAGGAAATGACGTGAAGCTAAATCAGGGAAGGTTTATCAGGGTATCAAGAAAAAGTTTTTCACCCAAAGGGTGTTTGAGCACTGGAACAGGCTCCCCAGGGAAGCACCAAGCAGGTCACAGCACCAGCACCAAGCCTGTCTTGAATTCAACAAGTGTTTGGACAATGCTCTCAAGCACATGGTGTGATTCTTGGGGTGTCCTGCACAGGGCCAAGAGTTTGATCCTCATGGGTCCCTTCCAATTCAGTATATTCTGTGCTTCTATGACTGAGTTGTTGGAAACACTGAAACTCACAGATAGCTAATACATTCTCTTCAATTTTAAAACCAAATCAATAGCCACAGATTTTCTCAGGTTCTCAAACACTCATTCCAAACCATGAGCTGGTCATGTACTTTTAGTTTGGCATCAGTCCAGCAAAGCACTTACACATGTACTTAACTTTTAAGGATATGAGCAATCCCATTGATTTCAGTGGGACTTCTCACAGGTTTGATGTCAAGCAAGGGCAAAAGTGACTTGCCTGGACTAGTGCCATAGACTGAAAAGCCCATACCACAGAGACTAGACATGAAGTGCCTGTCCCATTTTGTGTGAATGGATACTTAAAGATAATGACAATAATCACAAGAACTTCTGCCTATTTCAGGTACAGTAGGGAATGGAAGATTTTGTTGGACAGAAGAGAAAACAACCCCCCATCCAAACTGGTACAACAACCACTATCAGGTGTTTTGTCTGTGTTTCCTAGGACAACGAAAATAATATTATTGTGTTTCCACAGCAACACAAATGTGTATGTCATGATGCAAAATACATTCACAGTATGCAAAGGAAAAAACTGTCTTATATATAGTAACATAACATATGAAAGATCCTTATCCAGCTCAAGTACAGTTTTTCCTCCCTGTAACTTACATAATATAAAATCAATCTAGAATTTGCATTTTTCTGTTCTTGTGTGCTGTGCACTTTCACAGATCTACCTCATGGCAATCAAGTAATCCACCATTTGTTGGGTTCTAAATATAGGGGCTTTGAATTTCATGGTTAATCATGGGCATCAGCCAGAAACCGCCTTCTTCCTCTGTTTACACATGTAGATTAGAAATGCTTTTCTGACCTACTAATTACTTTTTATTTGATAAATGTGGAACACTACAGAATGGACAAAAAATAGCACTATGGGCAAAAATTTAAGCTTGAAACTGTAGGCACAATGATGCTTGGCTGGGTCTGGGCTGTCAGAATTCAGAACCACTCACGTGCAGCACACACCAGCTGTGCCAACTTCCTGCCTACACCAAAATCAACCTCCCCTGGTGTTCAATAGACTCAGTCCCAGGCTGCATTTGGTGGACTCAAACATTAGAACCACTTTACAGGGATGACTTACAAAGGCTACGTCATGCACAGGCAGTAACTCCTAAATATATCAGATACACAAGCACCTGTACCACAAGCACCTACATTTCTGTTCAGGGTGACTCTGGCAGACATTTAAAATCATTATCCATCACATGCTAAAACCCACCACCAAAACTGTTGCTCAGTCCTTAGCAGAGGTGCCAGTAACTGAAAGGGTTGGAGCTGGAAGAACTGATTTTCCCTGCAAAACCTCTGAGCTGAACGACGACTCCTGGAGCTGGGACAGCCACTATTACTCTAAAATCTGAGAAGAACAAGAGAAAGAGCTTTCAGTACTACCAGTCCACCCACAGATGAACCTGTGCTTCAACAGGATTTGATAAGTGTGAGTGGCATGTGACTCAACCAAATTTAACTCTGGTTTTATAAAATCATAACCAGCATCTTGCTAGAAGGAGTCAATTCCTCATAGCTACATTCCTGATTTTACTATGAAATGTCAGCCTCAGGTTACAGAAAAAAAATAAAACTGGTGGGACAACATAGCAAATGGCTGGCTGAACCACTCATGAAATATAATTATTTCATTTTTGATGAGAAAAGACTGATCAGGGTCACAGATACAAGTATTTACAAGTGCAAACTATTATCCTAAGAACTCTAGGATTTAGCTAGGGAAAAATACTTTTACTGGAATGAACATTGACAAGTAAAATATTTAATCCCTAAAGTTTTATTTCCCCCAAACATAAAATAATATTGCTTTGAATGGTCCATAAATAACATTAATGGAGAGATTTTGAATGGTAAATCTCTAATGATATACGAGAGAGGACTTAAATAGGTTTAACTGGGCTCTGTCTAAAACTTGGCAACTGTGTTACAAATGGTTTTGGTTTTTTTTAAGCAGCATTATAATCTGCTATCTGTTTGGATCAAATCCTAAAAAAGCTTTTAGTTCCAAATTTTGCAAACACCACCAATGCAGAAGTAACTGCAGGAAAAGTATTTTTACTGCCCTACCACATTTAGAGAAAACCTTATTTCAGTGCTCAGTGCTGCGATGTGAGCTCTTTACAGATGCCAATGGATGGTTGTGCAAAGCCTCAATTGTCCTTCGACACAATGCATGTAAGGGAAGGCTTCACAACAAAGTTCTGCCTACAGAGCTGCTCGCTGAACCTACATCCAGAGCCCAAATGGATTAAAGGCTGCTTTTTTAATGTTGCAATACAGTGTTACTCAAACAAAGTTTGAGATAGTGAAGCGTTATTATTGATCACATTTTCATAAGTTAAAGAAGAGGAGCAGAAAGCTGGACAAGTTTTTCTTCAAATTAGCATAGGAATGTTTCCCCTCCCCCCGGAGGCCCTTCTAGTCCTCACCTCTATGCCTCAAGCAAAACTAGTAATGCTGGAACAGAAACCACAAGTCAAAATCTAAGCTCATGTGAATTGAAAATATTCCCCCAACATGATAATTTTAAGCAAAATAAAAATTCCATCAATGATGAGTAATCAACAGAGGTTCAGTTTAAGATCAGAAACAGGACTAAAACTGTTACTGGAGTGGGAAGAGAGACCTAAGCACTGTCTTAGAAAGCATGCAATGGATTTATGTGAAAAAGACTTCAGCTGCTCATATTCACAGCAAAATTGTGCATTAGTCAGACCTTCTCTAGTTTGCATGCTAAACAATTTTGAGCACAATAAAATAATAGTTAAATTTACTGATGATACATGTATGCCACAGTTTACCCCACTGAAAATACAAAACTGCATCCAATATAATTTAGAGAAACAATTTGGAAAAAGGATATTGCATATAAATAAAAAAATCTAAATCTCTCCAGCTAACAACCATTTAAGCATATACAAGAAGACAACTGTTCAAGAGTATGATTTTAGAGGGAAATTTTCATTATGTGTCACAAAAAATATTAAAACAAACAAAATTATTTAGGTTTGTATTTAGTATATATTACCTTGGTTAAAATGCTATATACAGGATTTTACTAAGTCAATATTAAGATTTCTTACTTTTAGCATTAGTGAGAAACGCTATTGAAAAATTCAATGGGATTTCCACTCTGCTATAAAATTTCTGAGCTATGTAGATTTTATGTTTGACAAATACTTCTACACAATGAATACAAATTAAGAAAACAATCCCCAAGCCGAAATTCCTCTTCTCCCGCTACCTATTGCTTACACTTCCAGAGTAACTTTCTTTCATCTTTAACAGCTTTTGTACCCAAATATTTTTTTCCAAAAGGTTTACACATTGTCACCCCCTAAATTGTGCATTAATCTCTTTGTACGGAGATGTGTGTTGTAGAGTTTTTACATATAAAACAGTGAATATATGACCAATTCTTATATACTCATGGAAAATGTGCAGTAAGGAAGGTGTTGATTTAAGAATGCCTGAGAATAGAAACCTATCCAGATTGACTCAAAAAATCAAACCATAAAAACCTAAACAAAAATAACCATACATTTTGTTTGTATTGAATGCATTTTTTAGCCAAAAATTTCTTAACTGTTGAGATTTTGCCTAAGCATTGAGAGGTTTGAAAGTTTTGTAATTGAATAGGCATAGTTGTGAAATAAATACAAAATAATAACTGTGGATTATAAACAGGAAATTTTTACACTCATGACAGTGAGATCTTGAAAGACTGGACTGTTTGTTCTCTGCTATTTTTATCAAGCTTCATAACACCTTGTTAAGAGTACTAAGTAATAGTTGTAACATAGTGAACTTGTAGAAACCACATACATAAACTAGTTAAAATAACTTCCCACAAGTAACATTTTCAGTGAGATATTGAAATAAAAGGATTTTTGACGACTTCAGATTATAGTCAACGGAAGTACATGGTTTTAGTGCAAGTAAGAATGGATATTACACTCAGCAAAAATTATGCCTTTCAAAATTCAAGGAAAGAGGTATATATTTAGAATTTAAACACACATTTGCACACTCAGGAAAATACAGAATTTCTCTACAAATCAAACTCCTGGGCAAGGTATTCTGTAACAATAATGACAATAGTCAGCTCAAATGAGATCAACTTTCTCTTCCTCAATCAATAGCATTTATTAATTTCTTTATTTCTGTGTAATTATTCATCTAGGTAAGCTAAATTCTGTCATCAATGAAATCAACTCTAGGGAAGTCAAAATATTATTCAGTGGAACCTTTTATCCAGATGTTTATACTCACAAAATCAAGAATTACTCCTCTGAATAGACTTACCTGAGTACATGATCAGGATGAAAAGAGAAGGCTGAAGAGACTTTTTACCAACAGGTTATCTCTGTCATTTATTTTTTTAACATTTTGAAATGAAACTTGCAAGGTTTGTTTTTCTCTAATGGCCACCATAAAATAGAATACCTTCAGTGTCATATTTTTTTCCCTTATATTTAACTGCAGTATGGAAGCAAAACAATACTGAGCCTAAATTACATCTGTTAGTTATCATATAATTTCATATTCATATATAATCGTCACTACACAAGATTTCATCAGTTGCTGTGCTTCATATAATAAGGACAGTAATTATTAAAAGACTTTTAACACCCCTCCCAAAATCAAAAGCACCTCTCAGAAGCCAAATTAGAGGTACTGGAAATAATGTGCTACAAATCCTTTTGTAAAAAGAAAGACCTTTAATGTAAGTTTTAACTATTTTTATAACTTCTCAATCTACCTTTCCAGAAAGTTTTGTATTTTCTGTGCTTTCACCAAAATTCCTCCATTGATCTTGCAACAAGTAATTGTTGCTTTGCTTTCAGATAAAAAAAAGCATTAAGCATTTTCAGAAAATTTAAGTGTCTAAACACCAAAAATGCAGGCACACGTCCAATCACTAATTAAAAAAAAAAAGTCTGCAAAGCCACTGAGGTAAAAGAGAGGGAATTATGTGTGGTAACATTGAATAGAGCATTTCAGAAGAACTTAAAGAGAATGAGACAGTGCATCTTTTAGACAGGTTATGAGGAATGCAGACAGGAAAAGAGAGCAAGTAGCACACCATGTTGAATGAAAAACTTGTAGAGCTACAGAAAAAGAAGTCACCTACCATATTTCTCTTTCAATTGAGGCGACTATGCATCCTATATTTGTTTTAGGTCATCAATTCTGCTTCAAAGGTCAGCCTATTAAAAATATTATCTCCTACTTAGAAGGAACTCGTATTTTTTAATAACTCAAAAGAAAGGAAGTTTTAATTAAAGTACTTAAACAGAAAGAAAATACAAAAATTATTTATACCCAAATGCTACCATTCAAACCATTTTGAACCACACTTAGTCATTACCCCACAAGTGCCATGAATGATGTTTGCATGACTCCCTGCAATATCAAGGGATATGATCAAAGCAGTTCTGAACTCTTTTGTAGAACAATTAAAGTCTTGGTTATAACTCTGGAGAAAAAACAAACAAAAAACCCCCAAACAAACAAAACCAAAAAACTCCCCAAACCCTCAACCCAACCCAAACCCAAACAAACAAAAACCCAAACCCCAAACAACCCCTTTGTTTTATATCTCATTTTTGATCAAATTTATGAGGCACTGTCATAATCCTGGTGTTAATACCTCTCTTTATAGGAAGACCCACTGAAGTCACTTTTTGTCCAATACAGAAACTGTTCTGCCAGAGGAAAGATATCAGAATATGGCTTCTACTTTTCCCCCAGTTCAAAGCCACTCTTCAGTGTTTGCTGAAGGTTCAATTTTGCAACACCTTGAGTCTGATTCTGTTGGAGCTAAATTCAAGGGAACTGTACCTCTTCCTTCATTTGAGTGTTGGATCATATCCCATCACTATTCCCTGTGATTAACACTTGGGAAATAGAACAATGGAACACTTTCAGTGCCACAAAACATTTCTAGAAAGGATTGAAATGCTTTCAAGATGTAAGAAGTAAAATTAAAAAATTAAACTTCAAACAGGACAAAGATACTGTTGATCAAATATACCATACAGATAAAACCTTTTTTTTATGTATTTGTTTTTATTAAACAGAAATACTGATCTGGTATCCCATAAGATTAAAGTTTCTTTACGTCTAACTATGGCAATAAATCATCTCTATTTTTAACACTTTTACAAGTGTTGAGTTCCCTGTGCCTCGGTCACAGAAGTTCAGAGTTTTCCTACATTTAAATTAAGATCTTTGTCATTTCCAGATTCCTTCAGCAATCTTTTCTCATAGGTCAGATTAAGATGTTTTCTAGTGTGCCAGAATCATCTTCTTTTTCTGTTTGTTTGTTTAAATGAGGATTCCTGTAGGAATTTTGTAACATGTCAGGATAAAAAAAATATTTCTGTCCTTTGACTGGAGTAGGGCAGCTTGAAAATTCCTGAATTCAACCACAACTAGCACTTCTCTTCCTGCAAGGATTCCTGCAGTTCCTGTATTCTTTGATTTCACTTCATTTTAAAGCTGTTACAGATACCTTTTTATTAACTCATATCTTTGTAACTACTTTACAGGCATTTTGTGCTTCAGAATATTTTGCAGATTGAGTCCTCATCTTTCACTCAGATCAGAAGTTTATCACATCTTCTTGCATATCTCTTTGTTTAGTTATCCGAATATATTTTTGAACTACTTAACTGGAAAAAAAACCAAACACCACACCTCACAATGGACTAAAGTGTGACTTAATTCACACTTATAAATCATTGATAATGAAAAAAAAATATAAATTCAATTAGATAAAAACAGACTCTCTTCATGTACTTTGATAGAGTTACTCTGTTAGTTTTTTCCAAGGCTTGCCTGTTAGCTGATGGTTCAATTCATACTTTGCTGCTGCCTTGTCTTTTGAGAAATCAGCTCATCTCCTTTAACTGCTTTCCCCTCCCCCCCTCTGTTTTCATTCATCTGTCAGCCTTTTAAGACACTGTAATTACTGGTATCTTTTGAGTGTACTCATCAAGCAGAGGCTGGAGTCCAGACTGAGTACATGACTGGGAGAAGGAGGGTCGATAATCCCAACCGAGAGATCCATGTCCAATGGAAGTGGTCTGTTCAACCTACTGATTTTTGATATTGGTCACAAACTTACAGCATAAGTGATGTGCTTCACTCCAAATGCGAACTTTTTCTTCCAGCTCAAAACCAAAGATTTCACATCTGCTCTGAAGCAGTGATAAAAAAGAGAAAAAAAAAGAGAAAAGGGAAAAAGAAAACAGGGAAAATGTGCAAACTGGGGGAAGAAAAAGGGTAAAAAGAAAGAAAAAAAAACCAAAAAGAAATTAAAAAGGGAAAAGGGAAAAAACAAAATTTAAAAAAACATGGAAAGAAAGGAAAAAAGAAAAACCCAAGAAAACACAGAGGAAGGGGTTCACAGCATCCAGCTTTGTCTCCCAATCTGAAGCAGCTCCGGGTTTGGACTCAGGGTCCCAGTTCTCCAGGAGTGTTTCTCTCCCAGCCTAATCACCAAGCTTCAGATAACCACTTCCATTTAAAGTGACAAATCTCCATTTGCAAAGCTGTCAGAATCTTTCCAATTACACAAACAGGATCCTGATCAGCACCTTTATGAGGAAAACTACTAGAATATTTAAAACATCCTACCTTCTATCTCTAAATGAAAGCCCTGTAAATTAGGTATATTTGCTGCCTTGCAAAGGACTTTCTCAAATTTGTGTAAATCAGCCCAGTCCTTGGCTCACACTATTTTAATAAGACCCACGTGTATTAAAACAGATTATATGACACATGTTAAGGTTCATGTTTGATATCAAATTAAGTATCCGGATGATTTATGGAAAAGAGTTCACCTCCCTTTCCCCCACGTGAGGTTTAAGACTAATCTTCAACCAGATCTTCCAACACTTTCTGAGTTTAGGCCTTCCCCACTTGAAACCTTCAATGTTGTTTTTATTATCACAAGAGACCAATACCCAGCCCAGCATCTGTTACTATTCCCTTACCTTCTCTCCCTGGGAGAACGTCTGAGCCCAGCATATATCATTGTGATTACTGGATGTTGCTACATTTCTAGAAAAAAAGCAGCATTTCTTTCCTTGTAAAAGGATTTGATTGCACTATTACTCTATGCTCTAATGTGCTGCTTGGCTATAAAGGGAACTGTTGAGTAGATTTTTAAAAATAAATTAACCTCCCCCCTCCCCACAAACAACATAGCAATAAAATCCCCACAAGTTCCATGAAATAAATGATCACCCAGCATTAGCTCTTACCCACTAGGATCAGCATGACAGATGTATTGATAGTGACAGCCCTTTGGCTAGAATAGCTCTGGGAGGCAAAAGTGTGAGTTAGGCCTCCCTCTATCCACTAAGATGCTGTGCATGAGCATCTGTTATCAAAAGCAAAGGCAGGTGATGCTGTAGGTCATTGACCCCCTATTGTCATTTCCACTGACAGAGAAGCTTCCCAGGTCACCAGGGATATATTAACAGAAATTACCTCCTCAGACTGGAACAGAAGTTCACTACTTCACCAGATAACACTTGGACTGCCTGTTCTACTCTTTCTATGCAATCAGTGCCATGCTTTGAAATGCAGTTGCCCATTGTGACCCCAAAAGCTCATTTACATTTGTTCTTTTTTCAGATGCTACAATAATCTAATTTCTGATGCCCCTGTTTAAGGTTTCCCGCAGCCCTGGCCCTTTCCCCACCCCTTTACATCTTCTTTTCAGAACATTTGCCCCAATTTTTTTTTAATTTAAAAAAAAGGAAATACATCTGTAGGTATTTAGTCAATATTTTAATGAAATCTGAGTTTGTGTTAACAACATATGAGCATTGTTTATCCACTGCTTACCATTTTCCTTGCGAAGGGAAACCAGCCTGGTGAGGACCCTGTTGCAAAACTTTCCTTCTTCCTAGGAATAAATGGGTACAGACAGGTATGCCACAAGCTCAGAGAAAATAGTTTCAAACAGTAAATATTTCTGACTATAAATACAGATATATTCATATATATATATGGGTTTGTTTGATGATTTGAATCAATGCAGAGACCTGGCATTATTTAACCTTGTGTCATTAGTTTCAACAGACCTTGTCCTCAGCAACTGACAGAAAACTCTAGTCCTACTTGTTTGTCTGAGTTATTACAGGCCAAAAAAGATCTTCCCAGGAGATTTACTGCCTGAACATCCAGGCTGCACTGAAACCTTGGTATTTACACTGGATTTCAGTATATGCATATCACAAAGTTCATATCCCTCTTTTACAGATGGCTCTTCCAAAATAATCTGACAAGGGTTAAGTTCTTTGCATGCTGAGACCACTTGCTGTCCTGTAGACAAATATTCTTTTTTATTACTCTCCTCTACTCTGTACATAGGATTTTCCTTTTTCTGCAGAGACAATAAATTCTTAGGGTCACAGACTATCTTTTTGTGCTGCATTTTGTTGTACTTCAAGCAAAGGGAATACACTGAGTTACAAGGATGAACAGACTAACCAAATTACTTGACTAAAAACACATAGGAAAACCTAGTGAAAGTGTTGTGACAGCAAAAGGCCTTTATTTATATTGTATATGCACATAAACTGCTTCTTTCCTCAATGCACCTCAGGGACTTGTGTCCTCTATCCAGTATCTTAGAAGGAATTGGTCACAGATCAATTATATGGGAATTGTTTACTTCAGGAGATATCTGTAGTGTTTTAACCTCTGGGACCACTTAAGTGGAATCCTGAACTTTTAGGTTTATCTACTCTACAACTTCTATAAATGTATTGGCTTAAAAAAAGTTAGAAACAGTCCAACAAAATTTTAGGAACATTCATTATGTAATTTTTGCTTGTGTATCTCCATTAAAAGCAGATGCACAGTTAAATACCTTTCATTTGACAGACATAAGCCATGTTAGAACAATGGTCTATTACTGACAGCAATTTTAATCTATATGTTTTACTGATAAGACCTTAAACAGAGGATGACAGTGCATATAACAGGCAATATATCCAAAGAATTACAGATGACATTTTTTCTGTTCACAGAATGCTGGGCACATTTCTTTAAACTATCTTTGAGAATCAAGTCATCATGATCTAAATATGTTTCAAAATCTTACTTTAATGAAACACATTGAGAAGCTTGTTTTAATGAAACACATTTTACCTTCACATGCACTGAGATGAAGTAAGGGTTTGCTGTCCTGCACACTCCCCTTAAAGGAATCAAAGGCACAAGACAGTTTCATCACAAAATCAGTCAAACCACCTGCACTTCCAGTTGTCTATCCCTTCTCTCTTTCATTTCCTCTGCCTGACAGCAGGGCAGTTTATATGCCCCCTAGATGAAAAATAAATGTAAACTGTTTTCACCCTTTGAGACTGGGACTTGATTTTGCCTACATTCCTATGATCTGAACTTTCAAAGCCTGACAGGCTAACAGAAGTTTGCCTTTTGCACTGATGCCCTTGTAGAACATTGGGTAGCTATAGGAGTTTAAAACATTTTAAAGCATAGTCACAGCTATGATGAAGCCACATCTCTCTTTCTGTCATGGTTTAGGAATGGTATTCCCCAATTTAGTGTTTCCACGTGCCCCTCACTCACTCCCCGCTGTGGCAGGTGGAGGGGAGAATTGGAGGCACAAAAAGTAAAGATAATGGGTTGAGGTAAGACCAATTTACTGGAAACAGCAATGGAATAAGAAAACAAACAGTAGCAGCAACAATAGTAATAACAAAGTGTACAAGAGAGGGGGACAATTCACATGGAAATGCTCATCACACAGAGCCCAACAAAACCTGACCCTTTGCTTCTCTCTATGAGACTGAAAAAGACCCTTTCCCTTGCCCCCAGCAAATGACATAAGGTGGTATGGAATAATCTGTGGGTCCTAGTCATGCCTCTTCCTGGGTACTGCAGAAATTAACCCTGTCCTGGCTGGAAACAGGACACTGTCCAAGCCTGTCAGCTGCAGAAATGCTGCTGACCACATGTCCTCCGTGAGAGGTGCAACAGTGAGGAAGGTGACTGTCCTTGTCAGGTGGGAACCTCATACTTAGACTTGCAACCAATATACAAATGCAAGAAAGACAAGTATGATCGTAGGCTCTAACTCTGCAGATACTTTAGCACATGGCTAAACAAACAAAGACAACTCAAGTTTTTGCAGTCTAGCAGATTACAGTCAAAACCTGATCACAATCCACCTATGAGCAGTGTGCAGAGGACCAAGCCTACCACAGTATGAACAACATGCAGCCGTTTAATTTCTCCCAATTCGTACCCAAAATACAGATATGACTTGGAGGACACACATTTTCTCTCTTTATATAAAGCCTGATTAATCTGAAGTAACAACAATATATTTGAAACTTTCTTATTCCAGTAAAATTCCTTCCTGTTCTATTTTCAATTTATTATACTTGCAGACCAGGAAATTCGAAATAAAAGTAGAAAAAGGATTCAAAATATAAAAAATATGAAAACATTTCTAAAGAAGTCCAATGTGAGACAGAAAAAATTTGTAAACACTGTTCTAAAAAGCTCCTTACAAACACTTTGTAAAATCCTCACTACCATTACTTCTACACTAAAATATACCAAATGAATGGATCTACTAAAAGATAAACTTCATTAAAAAAAAAAAAATTATACAAGGATGACAAATAGGAACTTTACAGAATTCAATAAGAAAATACATCGCTCAGACCGGCCTTGAAAAAAGAGTGCACAACATTATTACCAACTTAAATTGAAACAAGATCAGAGCAATGTGCAGAATTTTTACAGATCCCACCCTTTGTAGAAACTTCCCAGGAAATTATTTCCTTCTGAGGCAGAAACACAGTCTCTGATAAACTGTATACAGCACATCTCAATTTGGGAGAGTCCTCCAGTGTAATCTTTGTCTCCGGTCACCAAATATAAAAGATGAATAGATGCAATTTATGAAGGTCACTCTATTCATTATACCCATACTTTAAAATATGCACCTATTAGTTTTTACAGCAATATTAAGGCTTCACCCAACCTCTATTATAAAGTCTTCATTTTCCCTTATTGTAGTTCCAGAGGACCTAATCAAAATCCAGGAATGAAAGTTATCAAATGATTTCTGTAAAGAAGTAAAAAAACCCCCAAAACATCCAAAAGCTCACTGCTGAACACACCAAATGAACTAAATAATGGGAAACACATTTACAATGTCCTTTAATGGTAAGCCTATCCAATTTGTGATTTAAGAGGTCAAACTATTGGTTACTTTTGCATTCCTGGTAATTTAAGAAGAAACAGACTGGGAAATGTGTACTCGCAGGCCTTATAAAACTGCCTCCCTTATTTTGAATAATAGACATCCATTGTAAAAAGCTTGCTAGTGGAAAAGCACCTCTCCATGGTTTCCACGCCTTGGCTGGAGAGTCTGCTGCCCAGGAGGCTCACAATGAAGAATGAGTGTTTAAAGAGACAAAAACAATCGGCCACAAAAAAATTCTGCCACCCATGTGTCTGGAAAATACGAATTGCTCCAAGAGCTGGGACAACAAGAATTGCTGACACCAGATGGTAACATTGCCTGTGAGAGTTCAGCACCGTGATCTCGTGCTGAGAATGAGGGCTTTTCTCAAGGGCCTGAGGCTAAGCCTAATAATTGGGCAAGAGAGAGGAAGGAAAAGAAGAGATGGAAAGACATCTACAGTTCTTGGCTGGGGCAGCCCCAAA
>JAWWLZ010000139.1:24492622-24532802 GCA_035041345.1 Poliocrania exsul | reverse complement strand
TAATAATTGGGCAAGAGAGAGGAAGGAAAAGAAGAGATGGAAAGACATCTACAGTTCTTGGCTGGGGCAGCCCCAAACACTTCCACCCTCATTGCACCAGCACAGGCTCCAACCAGCCCACCCACAGAAACCATCAGCCTGGTTTTACCTGGACTTAGGATTATTTCATAAGACTTGAGGGCTGTTACATGGATTACACCCTTCTTTGTGAAAAATCCCAAATTGAGGCAAATCACAACACATCTATAAAATAAATTAAGTTTTTGAAGTGTATGAAATACTTGATTTCTTTTCCTATGCAAGGAAGACTATAAAAATAACTCAGACAAAAAACAAGTACACATATTACACTCCAAAAAGACAGTTGCAGACCTAAAAGAAGCTTGCACAAACTACTGAGCAGTTCTTAAGGAATGAAAGTTGATTGGGGAAATCAAGAGCAATTAACAGGTTTTACATATCTTTCCATTGTCAGTTTAGAGTTTGTTTAATATATCATTGTCAGCAAGTATTTAATAATTTCACAACTTGGTTATGCAGCATTGCCGTTCAATAATTAGTACTAGCTGGAACACTTGTAATTAAATTTCATTTAGTCACAGCCAAACTGGATCATATTCATTTGAGGTTTTTTCTTCCAGTATGAGTGGAATGTAATAGGCTGGTGGTTAGGACACTGACTTGAGGTGTGGAACAGTGAATTTCAGCTTCATTTACTGCCTGCTTACACACTGCCTGCATTGATCCAGCTTCAGAAGAAGTAATACACCTGAAGTTAGCCAGGAGGAGCAGCAGCAGGAAATGGAGATATGTTCACCCTGTATCTTCATAGCCATACATTTTTAGTCAGTTTTATTCTTAAGAAAAATCAAGGCAATGGATTCTGCGTCCCTCTTTAAGTCATTTGCAGGCCAAGTATCAAGATAATTTTGATTAAAAACTGAATGTGAGAACAAGTTTGTAATTACCCAAACTCTGCAATCAGATTAACAACCCTGCCCTTAAGAGCTAAGCCAAAGCACAGCCTATGTCTGCTGCTGCTTGGGGCAAGAGGAGTGGCAAACAGCATTACATTCTTAACTTATGCAAATAGTAAAGCTGTTTTTGCCTTCCGTGCATTTTAAATCAGGACCAGAAAGGCACTGCCCTGGCAACTTGTCACTTTTGTGCTTTAACCTTGACCTCTGTCAACACCCTTGGTCTCTGAGAACAAACTATCCACCCAGGAGAACGGTTTCTCCCAACCTTATCTAATGACACCTTCCCCTAATAAAGTCAGACTTGCTAAAACCAAAGGCAAACTCCAAACAAAACCCAAATCCAAGCCTCAGTGCTCTCTTAGGAGAACTCACATGGCTCTTTATGGGGATCTGTGACTGGTGAGGAACACTTGCTTGGGCTGTTCTTCTTTCCATTTTGGTATATTCCATAAGGGCTGAGTGCCACAGTCTGTGATGATGCACCAGTTGCTTCTGCAGGGAATGAATCAGGAATATCTCTTTCCTTGATTTTTCTTTTAAGCCTAACCAGAAAGCCAAGAAAGATGAGTTTCAAAGTGTTGTGTTTATCAGGAAAATATTAATACAGACTCTGAAGGTTTTTTTCCATACCTAGACAGGTATTTTGTAAGTATATTACACTTTTTTTTTCACAATACATTTTTTTTGTGTGGAGATAGGTACTCTGTTCTCAGATCTAGCCAACCAAAAGATTTCCCAAAGTGTTTAAACAATCTATCATGATGTAGAGAAATGTAGTAATTTGACAGGCACAAAATAACCTCAACAGATCATGAGACTATAAATCCTTAAAGTAATGATATCTGAAGTAGAATTCTTTGATATACAGAAAGTGTAGGTAGAGACTATGTGTGAAAAATAGCAAAATTCTTTTAAGGCAATGCATAAAATGTTCATCTGTTGGCCTCAGAGTAAAAGCCCACATTGAGGAAATGTGGTCTGGCATTAATTTTCTACAGGCTATGCTGCACCAGTTCCTTTTAGTGACTCCAAAGGAAAACGAGATGTAATTTTTTTCTGTTCCACACAACACCGGCCTGGCTGTGCCAAACATCAGTGGGAAATAAACTGAGGTTATACCAATTATTTCCAATTGCAAGGACAGTGAGCAGAAAGCTGAGACATTCAAACTTAATGTTGACTGCTCATTCAAGGGTAAGCAGGGCTCAATGTCAATGTATCAGCTGCTCCAGGACAGCCAGAGAAAGAAGTATCCTCCATGTCTGCTCAGTGGAGAGCTGGCCATTGTGTTGTGCTTGTAGCACACCTGATCCCTTCCACGTCCCCTGACCCCACAAAAATTTACAGTCAAACCCAGTACAACTTTAGGTATGATAGCCTTCTGCAAGCTGCATCTGCACAAATTAAATTAGCAGCAATATATCCTTTGCCTCAAAGGACTGCCCTGAATCTTCGTTAGTCAGGTTAGTGGAGGGTTAGACATCACTGGAGTTCTGCACAAGTGCAAGGCATTACAACATCACATACTGCAAAACTTTGTAGTTACAATTTTTGTGGTAGCCTGGGGATTGTCATGGTCAGAATCAACTATGTCACCCCTTAGTTTTGGCAACTAAGTAAAATAAATAGAACAAATTATTTGGTTTTAGCAAGGTAACTAAGTTTTACTGAGCCATTTTGTTCACCCTTTAGTTGCTGTCTCCTTTTCTTCTGCTGTTCTCATTCAGGACCTGAGAACCTTTCAGACTGCAAAGGCCTTTGCGAGGTCATCCACCCAGCCCATCCTCTCACACAAAGCAGTCACAAGTCTGCATTCATACTACATTGCCCAAGGCTTTCTCTAATTTGGTCTCCTCCAAGAATGGAGACCACATGGCATTTCTGGTCCAGTGCTTGGCTGTCATAGTAAAACTTATTTTCCTGTGTCAAATAGTAATCTGTCCTCTTTCAATGTATGCCCACTGTCTGTCCTCCTCTTGCCTGAGCATGGCCTCTTTAAGGAGACTGGTGGCATTTCCTCAGTAGCTTCCTTTAGGCACTGGCTGCTGTGGGATCCTCCAGGCTGACCAAACCCCAATCCCTTTGCTGCCACTCTCAGGGCTTCTGCCCCAGTGCCCCAATCATGCCAGTGGCCCTCAGCTGAACTTGCTCTGGTCTATTAACCTCTTTCTGTCCTAAAGCCTCAAAGCAGGACGCAGTACTTCAGGTGTGGTCTAATGAGTGCTAAGTGAGGTGGGTTTTTTTCATATTAATCTCAAAAGCAATCTAACATTTCCAACATCTATGGTCTCTAGCTTCAAAGAGAAAATCACATAGACCAACTGCAAAAATTCCCACCAAGACAGAGTTAAATCTTTCAGCCCATTAATGAACTTACCCCTGGAGAACAGTTTCAAATCCAACAGAATGAATTTCAGAAGATTATTTGGAGTTAATATTTTTTATAATTTTTTTTAAAGAGAACCTTGCTCTAAAACCTCATTTCTCTGTACACAAGTGCACTTATGCACCATGACAGCTATGCCATGAGTGGCAGAACCACTTCTACAGTGCACTTGAAATCACTTTGCCAAGTTCACCAGTTAGAAGCACCTCTCCCTGTGCTGATCCTTGAGCAGACTTAATCAGTCACCATTTCTCATATCCTGTCTGATTTATGTGTTTCCTCCAGGGCAAAGACTTCAGCAATTGACTTTGGGTTTGGACCTACAATCTGACATATGTTAAACATTACCAAATTTTCAGGTGTCGTGTGGTATAAGAACTGTGCAAATAATTACTTTTTTGGATCCATGACTGTAGCTATTTTTAATAAGACTTTGTTTGATTTCTCAGCATTTTGGACTATATGCTTTCATTACATTTGTAATACATGTCTGGCAACTGCACTCACCTCCTCGTATATGACAGGAAAATTACAAATGGCTTGATCATACAGAATGATTCATAAATCTGTTAATTAGTACCATGGATCACTTATTTTAATCCTAAGGCTTAGCTGAACTGTATATTGGCACAGTGAACAAAGGGAAAAAAACATATCTGAAAATATGTTATGTTAATTATTCAGTTTTAATATAGGCTGAAATTAAATCCTTGTCTGTTCCCTTGATGGAATTTTTAGACTAATCAGTTGTGAATTGGAAGAAATTGTAAATTATCTAGCTGTCACTGATTTCAAATGGTGTTTAGTGTTTTACCTTACTCAAGTTCATCATCAGCCTTCTTGCTCAGTACCTCAGAGTACCTTTTTAATTACATAGACTCATTTATAAAAGTCATTTCAAATGGCAAGGATAGCAAAGATTTGCAATAACATGTTGTCATGCTGATACCTCTACACAGCAGTCCCTTTCCCTTGCTGAATTACAAAAGCACATTAAAATTTCCTGCCATTTAAAAATAATCATTAGGAGGAATTAAGACACTATTCTTACTATCCAGATACTCTGTCTCTGTCTTCCCCCTGACTTGTCTGGGCTTCAGTACAGCAGTTTTCTTCTTCTCTGCCAGACTGCCTGGGTGTCAGCAGAGCAAATGTTTGCTAGTTCTGCTTACATTTTTCTATGTCCAATATCTCCTCAAAAGATCACCCTCCTCAGCAGCTTGGTTGGCAGCAGAATCAATCATTTTAGCCAAAGCAAATAATGTGCTCTACCTTAATGCATCCATGAAAAAATTCAATCTTGAAAATTTAGAATTAAGTTTTGGAAGAACTGAATTGATTTTACTAAATTTTTTCTTCTTGAGCAAAGAGGGTGGAAGGCAAGAAATAAGCAAAAAGCTGGAAACTTCAACTAAAAATTCTTAAGTTTAGCAAAGAATCAATCTCTTTGGAAAAGGTCTTCTATGAGGAACACCTGGCAGCAAAAGGCAGAACAGGTTATTTCCTCTACCTGTGCAAAATGAAATAGAGGAGCAGGAAACTTGCTTTTAGTCCATTTGTATGGCTTTGGTTTGGTTTTGTTCCTTCAGATTGTGTGTCTTTCCTTCTCCTGAATCCTCAGTACCTGTAGGATTTGAAGAAATCAATTTTTTTCACATGCTAAATTTCACACATTGCTGATACTCAAATGTAACTTAAAAAAAAAAAAAACACCAACAACAAACCAACACATTTTCTCCTATGGTTAGTATCTTGTGAGCAGAAACTGGCTATGGACAGCCTATTTGAAAGGCAGGCACATCTATCTACTACTGTTAACATCACACTAGGAATGTCAAGAGAAAGAGTATTTTGTACCATTTGAAACTGCCTAATTTATTTCCTAAATGCTAGGGATTGGTGATGAATTTTGATCATCAAAAAGCAATTTGGCATGCCACATACTGTATTCTATTGCTTTACTGGGGACACACCTGGAAAGCACATTTTCCCATAAGATTTAGCAAAAAAAATTAGTGTAATGCATAGGATAATGCTTTATTCAACAGTAGTTTCAATGTTCAAAATATTAATGACATTTCTAGAGGCACATGAAGGAAAAGTGTATCGGAAACCCTTAGTATTACCCTCCAAATGAAACAACTTTATCCATCAGCATTACAAGTTTTTCTTAAAATTATGAGTGGTAGCAAAGGGCTGCAAACATTCAAGAATCAGTTATCTAATCTAATATTTGTACAAATAGAGACTACACAGTCAAGCCAAAGAATGTGTCAATCATAACACTGGAAATATAGCAAGTTTACTTTTTAATTCACTGCACATGGAACCTCTTTATAGTGTGTTTCATATCATTGCTTCTCATCCCAATTATCAAAAACCTTTCCCTATTCACTATAAGCATGAACAATATAAGCAAAACTGCAGGTGGTTGCCAAAGAAGTTACTTCATTGTGGATATCAGTTCATAGTTTTAAAATTAATATTTATTTTGGCTTGCCTTAGGCTTTTTTGTTATTATTTTTTCCCCGACCATTTAAGACAGAGTAGCACAGAGTCACCTCAAGACAGCATGCAATGCCGGTCTTAAACTGCAACAGAAAAAAAGAGAGCCCTATCAATGATAACTAGATTTTCCTTTGGAAAGATCTTTCAAATTTATTTTTGTTTTGCCCTTTCCTCTCCTCCTTCTCCCAAATCAACTCTTCAAACTGTTATGGTACAGCTGGTTATATATTAAGAAGCTAAAGCTAAAAAAACCTCCTTGACTGACAATTTCAAAGTGATTTTAGGGTGAGTAGATTTCATTAGTTTGCTTGTAAGTGTAGCAAAACAATAAACAAAAAGGGAATATTCATCTGGGTCTGTCCAACTGAAAAGCGTTGTGATTTTTTTCCTTCATTTTCGAACTCCTCAGTCCATTGGACAGTCACAGCATTCAGAAATTATTAGTGACATCAACATGCTGCAATAATAATTTTGCAGCTTCTAGAAAACTGTTGATTTTTGTATTTCTAAGACACTTAAACCATCAATTTAGCAAC
The DNA here is from genome assembly GCA_035041345.1 of Poliocrania exsul. Classification (NCBI taxonomy): domain Eukaryota; kingdom Metazoa; phylum Chordata; class Aves; order Passeriformes; family Thamnophilidae; genus Poliocrania; species Poliocrania exsul. Next base: position 24,526,392 of record JAWWLZ010000139.1, on the reverse strand, counting down.
TTTGGAGGTATAAACCATATCCTAAGCATTAAAACTAACAAACCCCATTTTACCCAAACTTCTCTTAAATAGGTCTATTTATTGGATACAATTGGTATAAATGTCCTCACAGTAGGTGAAACATTGGATGAAATCACAGGCAGAGTTGGAAAGAAGCAGGTATAGCACATGTCAGACACTCAACTAATTTGGATAAGGTCTTTCAATTGTACTGCTGCTGTGTGCTGACACAAAGAAAGCATCTCTTCCTGTATCATCACCAGAAATACTGTATTTAGTCATTAACCCTTTGCTTATTAGGTGGCATTTCCTGATGAGGGAGTGTTAATGGCTCTCACATTAACACATACAGTGAGCACCTATGAGTGATAGGGAAGGAGAGGGTTAAAATTAGTTTCTTCATGCATATGGTTTCTGTCTCAGCTGTGAGATCAGTTATAGGTCCCTGGCCAAAGATAACAGCTAAAATACAACAGATGCTGGTGCTTCCACGGACGAAGTGAAGTATTTCCTTTCATCCTCACTAGTCACTGATAATGTCCCACTTCTCCATTCACTGGAAATGTCAAGGGCATGCACAGGTTATTACAACATGAAATGAATGGCCTGTTCAAATTGAGCCCTTGCCTGCACAGGGTGTGAAGTTTCTCTAGTCCTGAGAGATTAAAACTCAGTGGGGAAGACAATGCTACAGTTGCAAAGGAGATCATTGGATGCTGAAAGCAGGTCCTTCCTAAAAGGGTACCAAAGGGGAAAGGGGGTCAGCTCTCATCATGCAAGTCTTCTTGGCAGAGCAATCAGTGAGGGGCTGATGTGAAATACTTCCTCTCTGTGGCTATCTTGTCAGTCCTGGCCTCTTGCTTTTTCAGCCTAGTCAAAGCAAAAGTATTGGATTAAGTAGCCACCCTGTGTAGATATAATTACTGTATGAGGAACTGAAGTAGCTTTTCTAAACTCGTACTTCCCTCAATATTTCCAACATTTTATAACACTACCTACCACTCATCCATACTGAGCATTTTTGCAGCCATTCAAATACATCTTAACCTGTAGGGTTGTGCATTTTTTCAATGCCTTAAACACAACTAAAAAATCTTGATACAACTGAAACTTAGTCTATACATAACATTTTTTAAGTGAAGTTAGTAAGTTTTGGGATCTGTTAGTCCAGCAGGTAATTGTACTGGCAATTAAGTTGCTCTTCACCAGCATAGATGAAATAACTTTTTAAGCTATAGTGCGCTGCAAATGTTTGCTCCTGTACAAAATTAAACCCCTAGTATTCAGTATTTATGTATAAATATATCATACATTAGGGGAGCTGTGATATACACAGCTACACAAAATTGGAGAGTGACTTTTAAGAAACAAGATGAAACGAACAAGTTGCAGTGTCTATTTTCCTTGCATCAATAACAGTGCATTTTTAGAAGAAATACACAGATTATAAACCCTAGATTTAAACTGAAAGTGCCTTCCACTCTGAAACTGCCTTGCCAAAAAGCCACAGAGCTGCAATGGCAATGTGCATAAATCTGGATTTCTTGATACCACCTGACCATTGGTTTTGTGTGCATCTCAAATTCTGTTTTTGTAAAACATGCATCTTGATTGCTAACCTAAACTAACAGAAATACCGTATATTCAGATAAACAAACAAATAGTAAGACCATGAAGTCAGTTTAAAACCAAACCAAACCAAAAACAAATGAGGAAAATCTTAAAATTCACTAAAAATTAAGAAAAATCTTTGTATCAAACATAATCTTCTGTTAGTAGGAGAGGGCTGTGCGATCTATAGCTCAGGATGGATCTGTATGGATATTCACTGTCATGTTTTCTTTGGGATCACCTGTGTATCTGTCTACTTTGGTAACTGACACCCAAACACCAGCATTGTTAGTGGAAAAAACATTCATTCAGCCTTAAAACTCTTGCTGGCAGAAGCTTGTTTTTCCAAGTAATGGAAACATTTCTGGAAAAACTATCATCTTTCCATGGGAAAATACTGATAGGTCACTAGAAACCATAGCAAATGAAAATCTAGAAGTAAATATATATTGGTAAACTATTGTTGTTTGTTCACACACACACACACATATATATATACACACACACATAAATATAAATATATATATATACACACACACACACACATATATATATATGTTTTTATATATATATAAATATAACTGTGCCTTGTGGAAGTTACCAACTGCACTCCTTTCCAGGATGCTCTGCATTTTCCTGATACATCTGTTCTTCTCACTAGAAGAGACACTATGATTTATCATAAATATTGTACTATGACCAAAAAATCCAGATCATAGAGCAGAAGCAGAGCATGAGACAGCCAAAGTACATTTGTCCACTTGGAGTGTTGTTTCAGAAAAGCCTATTATTCAAAATAAAAAATAGTCTCATCTTTATTACTGTATTTTCTCTGTTGGCAATAAAATGTCAAACTTCATTTTTTTGGACAGTTTGAATTACTTTTTATAGTTCTAGTTTGACTGCATGGAAGTCCACAATATGTGTGCTGAAGGAAATTTTGATTGAAAAGGGTAGAATTTCACCTTTCTGTCAGGAAAATTACCTTTTAAGTTAGTTACTGTTTAGAAATTAATCTGCAGGGCAGGAAATCAGCCTCAAAACTTAGAATTTCTTAAAAGCATATCAAAATAAAAGGAGAAAGAAAAGAAATACAAGCAAATACTAATACCAAAGGCTAAATACAATATCAAAAGCAAATAATGTCAGAAATAGGTGGTTTTTTCCTTTCCATATTTAAGCCAGCATGTAGAAAAGAAATTGCAAGTGATTATGTTTACAAAGAAGTACTTTAAAGGAGAACATCTGTTTGAACAGCTGCACTGATGTTTACCTGAAACTGTCGGGAAACTAACATCTAAATTACAAAGCTGAGCTACCTTTTCTGATGAGTTGTAGCTAAGATGGCAAATAACATAACATGCAACATTTTTTTTACTCCTTTATTGCTGCAAGGCAAACTAACACCCTTGCAGTTACATTGGTATTATATATGAGGCCATTTCTAGCTGTTAGATGCCATATATAATTACTGTGCCACTAGGGGATCTTTTTTTGATATCATCCAGATAAGAGTAAGAGAACAGTATTCAGTAATTGCTCAGTGACAATGGCATGACATTCTGCTTTGTAATGGACTCGGGAAAGCTGAGGAAGTTAAACATCTGCAAAGGCAGAACTGGCACCTGAAGTAGTAGGTATTTCAGAGTGAAAGGAACAGTGAACCATCTCTTCAGCTATTCTGTAAATAAGTATTAGCTACTGATCCAACACTTGCCCAATAATTGTATGAGAATATTGAATACATGACATGCTTGCAAGTGCAGGAGTATCTAATGCTTCATCAGTGACAATCACTAACAGACAAAATGCAGTGTCTTAAGCACAAAGCATCCTTCCCATGCTCCCAGGGACACCTCCTCTTTCCCATATGAGGGCTCAGGTGGTGAGTATTTGCATCTCCAAGTTCCATTGGGCCCCACTGAACATATTCAAAAGTGCTCCTTGCTACCTTATGGAAACATCAAGATCATCTCTTTTCACAACCTGGGAGAACAACTGTAGCTCTTCTAAATTTATTTTTGAAGAAGTCTGTTGTGGCAGACAAAGATGAACATCTCTAACCCCTCTTTTTTTTTTTTAAACAACATGTGTTAAAGGTATTATTTCATAAAATATATGTTTATTATGCAGTTATCTCAGCCTGAAGGCTTATGGCTTTCCAGCATGTATAAAACTGTACATAACTATAACCCATAGAGACTCTGGGTTTATTTAAGTCTCTTGACTCTCAGCAAAAATACCAAAATAGCATAAGTAAATAGAAGACTGCCTGAATGTAATAATCTTGAAAATAAATGAACATGTCTTGTAAGTAAGCACAGATCACCACTATTGTCTAATTTAAGTTCCAAAGCTTACTCTCTCTGTCCAGAAAATGGTAAGAGTTATTCACATAGTTGTAAACTTACTAGTTTCAACCATGCTTTCCAAATAAATCATGTAACCATATAAAGATATTTTAATAGCCAGATGTACTTTGGTTCTTCAATCATCTGAGGTAGTAAGAAACATCTGGTAAGGAACCTGTCCAGGGAAGTACAATTTGCCTCCCCATAACAAACATGCATACACATATGCACAAGAAGATACCTTCCAGCCTCAAATATGCAGGTCTACCTCTAAATATTACATCTGTTCATGTTTAATGATTCTCTGTGGTTCAATATTTAACTATTTTAGCATTTAGTCATATGGACCAGTGCATGTGCTTTTGTATTCAGCAAACTACCACTAGGAATAAATGATAAAGAATGATATTCTTTACTGATTGTATCTCAACCAGACAAGGAACCAAAACAGATGGCAACTTCTGAATCTCAAGAGGTGGATGTAGAGGGAACCTTCTGCAAAAGCCAAATAGGTTTTCACACTTAACATTTGCCCATGGAGCTTCAATGCTCCCTTTGTTGAAGCTGATGCATAAAAAGAGAGTTAAGTGTTGTTTTTGCAAGAATAAATCTACTGCATCCAGTTTTAGTTCTCTGTGTAAACCATTACTGTTTTCCCACGAAACTGAGAATGTAACTCAAAAAAAGATTGAAATGTTTTTGGAAAATCTGTCAGTCTTTCGCAAAGGGATTTGGCAACTTGGAAAACACTGTATCACTTCATCATGAATGAAGAAAATGAGAGATAATAACTGGTATCTAATTTATTCAGACTAATTTTCAGCAATATAATGATGCCATTCTTCTTTAGAAAAATCAAGTCTTGAACATTAGCAGTATCACAACGGCATTAACAAGCAAAAGTATTTCTATATATTTGTGACAGAAAATGGTTCCTAGTGACAGAGGCAACTTCAATCTGTGAGTATAATACTGTAAGAAATAATTTATCTAGTGGACATTTATTTACAGGAATTTTAATTTTGGTCACTTGAAGTGTGATAGAATGTTTCCTGTTTTCTTGTTGAAGAAAGGATTGATACACTTGCAGTATTTCCTTAATTGGCATCCATTGCACTGATACAACTCTGTTCAGACCTTTATGAATAAACACTTGTTTTTCAAAGAATCTGCAATATGATATTTGATTTACTGCCAAGACAACTACTAGAAATCCAGATACACAATGAAAATAATTTATTTTAATTTTTCTATAAAGTGTTCTCTATTACTGAGACTCCACAGACTGATATTCCCTGTTAAAATTCTCTAGTAAAAGCCTGAAAGCAAAGACTGTGCCCCTTAATAAACACTTTAGTAGTAAATTGTGAGGTATGATGACTAGACCAGATGCTTCAAAAGTTATGATACAAATCTTATTTTTAGAGAGAGTATCAGAGAAGCTAAACAATGTGAAGGGAGCCAAGTGGCTTTTAGTATTTTATGGTTCAAGCAATAATAATAGAGACTTTTTCTTACTACACAGTAAACTAAGGGAAGCACTTCTAAACACTGCACATTTTTCCTCCATTCATGTAGCAGTTACTATCATATCATCCCTGGATATAACATGGAATAGACAAAACTTCATGAAAATCAACTCAAGTGGTTAACCAATTTTAGTAAGGGTAAAATTTTAACAACAAATTTAAAGCAAATCACAGGTAACATTTAGACAATATCAACAACAAAAACGTAAAATATTCTATTTGAGTATGCTTCTCATACAAAAATCAGAAGGAACTCTTCAAAATCAGTAAGTCATTATCTTGCAGATGGTAGCACAGTTCATTTGGCTCCTCAGCCAAGCTTACAAGCATATTTCAGGCAGCGAGCATGCTTCATATTATCTGATGAAGTAATTCCTTTTCTAGACAAATGAAACACAGAAAACGAATCCACTGGACTTCACTTAAGCATTTTCTATGGTTGGTGTCATATGGGAAGCTACTAATTCAGCTGTTAAAAGTGAAGATTAGCACCGGGACTGTAAAAGAGATAGAGGACATGACTAATAATTGTCAGGAAGTACTGAAATGGTGAGGCTAAATGGACATTACCAGCATAACTCGACAAGGGTTCAGTCTTGGGACCAATTATTTTCTTTTAGTGATGTTTTCACAAAATTGATTAGTTAGCTAATCAGTCTGCCAGCCATATAAGTGCAGTGGAGAGTTGGAATACTCTATGGGGGGGAAAGCAGTGATTTTAGGGATAGATATGGTATCAAACAAATTAAAAATACAAAGAACGTAAAAAATTCAGCAAATCAGGAACAGGATTACTACATTTTTACTGTGACAGCTCCACAGACGGATATGGCAGAGGATAGAATGATCTGGCTACATTTTCCTGCACAAAAATGGGGTGACTCTCACATGTTTATATCATCGAATCCTGGATGTACCTTGAGGATTTTCAAGCAGAGGCAAATATTTGTGTTTGGGTAGAAGACACTAGCAAGGCCTCTTTTGGAAGACTATATATGCTTACAGTCAGCCAAGCTCATAAAAATTTATTTAAACCATAACAGCTACCAGAACAAATAAGAGGTTAGGATGTTAAAAACAGTGTGGATTATTCAGGCTCTTTAAAAAATAAAAAGTTTAAAGGGACTCCAATTTTCCTCTGCAAACAGTGTTATGAACACTAGCAAGGAAGAAAAGCTTTACAGGACCTTCATGGCATAGGCACAAATAAGTGCAAACAATAACTCTCTCCCACTGTATACTCCTCCCCCATGTGAACAGTCTCCTCCAACTCCCCAGGCTGGGTCTGTGCTGGCACACCCAGGTTCACTCAGACAAGAGTTGGAGGGGTGCAATAAGGGACTCAGATTTCACAGCACCTGCAGGCTGCTGATCACTAAAAACAGCTTTCCAAAGTAAAACAGGGAAAAGACACACATTCACAGCCCTTCTGAAGAGCAGGCTTCTGAAGAAGCTGATGCCTTGCTCTACATATTTACCTGTGCCTTTGTACTTAATGGAAGCAACAATGTTTCATGGGCAGGGACATCTTTTACTAAATCAGGATGCTCAGGCCTCCATCCAACCTGACCTTGACCACTTCCAGGGATGCAGCATTCACAGTTTCTTGGGACAACCTGTTCTAAAGTCTCACCACCCCCATCATGAAAAAAAACAACTATGTAGTCATAGTCCAGGTAAGAAACTGGTAGTATCCAGCTGAGAAGAAAACTGTGCATCTTCAGCAAGTCTACTGGCATCTCCTCACGTTCTGTCAGTCCTCTTCATATCCAGCTAGCATGGCTAGGGACAAACCCACATATCAACCTTACTTTCATCACTTTTCTCTCTTTCCACATCTTTGGCTCAGGGAAGCTTATCCTTTCAAGCCCTAAGAAAAGGCAAGTTTTTTCTTTTTTGACCATCACGTTCCACCCTCCTCCATTTCTTTTTATATTCACTGTGTGTTAGCCTTACTATATCTAACCAGCCCAGATGCATGGAACTGGGTTTTGCAGTCCTGTGCCATACAATATTCTGCTCAGTTAGTAGCAAGTTCAGAGCCCCAAAGGGATGTAGAAGCAATTCAATACCATGTATCAGTTTTCTACTACGCATCTCACCAAACCATGATTTTTTTTCCCTTATTTTCAGAAAAAGTAACAACACCAAATTATTTTTTGAGCCTTTACCCAAATGAGTAAATAGTTTCATTATAAACACAGACAGTTTAAGCATTCAGGAGAAAAAATATTTAATGAGTAAATGGGCACCAGTTTCTACATGAAGCCATTGGGGAATACCAGTGCAGAATGATGGAAAGGCACAGCTAACTAACACACACTTACAGGTCACTAATGTGTTCATATATTTTCTTGGGTAACTAAAAAAGGATTGTTTAAAAGCAGATGATATATATAAATGAACTTTAAAATAAAATTCCTCTAGTCTGCAGAACCATAGAGATAAAGAGATTTTTAAATACTAGAAGTAAACTTGAATTATGTTTAGACCTCTGAGTAATCAAGTATTCTAAATTAGGTGTTTAAAAATCCAAATACATCATAGAAGGCAGCAAATACTGAGTGGTAGCATTTACATGAAACTGAAAAGCCCTGAAATTAAAATCTATTCAGCTTCTGTTCCACCTGCTCAGAACTAAGTTCAGGTTTTAGATTTAAGTGCTAAATACCAAGTTTACACTACTATAGGTGCTAAACACACTATAATCTGAAAGATGAGAACAAACACCAACACAAGTTTCACCAAAAAAATCCCCCAAACCCCACAACATAAAATGGCTTTTAAAATTTTGGGTTAGCTTTACTAGTGTATTACTTCATCACACCTGACTTACAGCACTTGGAGAGCACAAGACAGCTGTAAACCCCTCAGCTCACCCAGCTACACCAATGCAAAGAGCTCCTTTCAAAGCAATGAACAGTTGCAAGTCAGCCACACCACAGTAAAGAATTCAGCCTGGCAGCCTCTCCTATAGCAGGATAACGCCATCCTTGTGCATTACTTATTCCTATACCAAGGGAAAATGCTTTTGCAGCTCCAGGGATTTTTACATAACAGTGCAATAATGAAGATCACTGAGGAATATGTTCAATCATAGGCTAGTTAAGATGGAAGAAATTATTATAAAATCATACTCAGGTCACCCAATGATTTTGTGGAGCATCTGGGTACCATTAAGCTGGCTTCTTGGAGTTTGATTATATTGCCAGCCAAGTGGTTTCCCCATAACCTGCATTAATATAGTTATTTTTCCAGACAGTTGTTGCAAACCGGACTCAGAGTATCAAAACATGACAATTGGTCTAGTTTTTTGCTCATTAAAGCACCCTATTACTAACAACAACATAAAAACAAATGATGAAGTACGATGCTTTATTATTTTCATTACCACTAAGCCCTGGAGCCCCACCACCAGAGAGGACCCCACTGTGCAAAGCATTCTGCTAGCAGAGTAAAAATGGCTCTGAACAGAAAATAGTGCTCTGCAAAAAACCAGAGAGAGCAGTTAAACAATAATTTATATTGGGATGAAGCAGACTCAAAGAGAGAGGCAAACTAAAAAAAAGAACAAGTAAGAAAGAGGCTCTAGAAAAAAAGAGACGCCCTACTGAGAGCAAAACAGAGGAGATGGTATATAAGGAGAGTAAGGAAAACCCAGAAGTAGCACCTAGTAAGACTTAGAAACATTTCTAATTTTGTCTATTAGACCTAAATACTCTGCAGTTACTAGTTTAGTTCTACTACTGGTATTGTTAAGACCATGAAAATAAAGTTCCTTGTATTTTGGAGCGAGCAACCCTGCTCTGCATGGAGGCCTGGAATGGTCTCTTCAGAGCCATAGACCTTCCAGTAGGACACAGTAACCAGTGTGACTAATACCAATCACATGCAATTCATTCCCTTTCTCATCCTGCTGCCAGGGGAACAAGTGAGTGCACAGGGAATGTTTTGTGTTAGCAGGACTTGGGTATTCCCACCCATGCACACAATGCAGGAGACAAAGCCAGCTGAAGAAATGCATTTTTACTTTGCAGCAGAAATGTAGAGATTTAAGAAAGTTTTATGTTCCTGTTAATACATTTGAAGCTCATATCCTAACCTAAGCATATATCACTAAAAATTTGAAAATGGCTTGTCTGTTTAATTGGGACTCACTAGACTATCTCACTCTCTATGCTTTTGAGAGACCTAAACCTACAGGGACATAACCATGGCAGACACAAATCAAGCAAAACAAGAACACAGTATTTTCTCTGTGTGTATGTGTGCAAGGGATCTAACAAGGCAAAAAAGATCTGAATGCTACTTCTCAAGCAGCCAGTAAAGGAAACGAGTCATAGAAAAGAAACCAGGGTTATAGACAGACCCTCAAAGCCAGCAGAAACACTGCTGGTTGCTTTCAGCAGGTGAATAATCCTGCTGCATCAATAGGCCAATGCCTGCACTCTCAGCAACACCTGCAGCAGTACAGAGCACACAGTGATAGCCCACAGGTCCTCTCACTTTGCCTGTAGTAAGTCCCTGCCCCCTCAATACCAAAATGAACACTTATGCAGGAGCAAAAGTGATGTCTGGGCATACAGGCAGAGCAGGCAGCCATGGGCTGTGGTGTTTCTGCCTCGTTGGGATACTTGCTCAAGTAACATTTCTTTCACCGTGCAACGTTCTCCCCTAAATTCACTTCCTCATGTGCTTTGTAGCCACCACATTGCTCTAGCTGTGATGAGCCAAAGAAATAAGCAAGGCAAGGCATATATGGAGAGAGGTACCAGCAACATTTTTATTAAACCGGTTGATGCAGCTGAACATCTTATCTTAGCCATTCTTTCATTTCCTGTTGTTCCCCCCTCACAGCCTGTTTTGATTTAACGCTGTACTTCACATAGGTAATACGAAGTTTGTAAGCCACAAAATGTGTGTGTGCAGACATGCACACTTGCCCATTATTCCCACACCATCCATATCTGTAGTCTAGACGAAGATACAAGAGCCTGAAGTGAGGAACAGGAAAGGGAAATAAAAGGTGGGGATTGCATCAGTGTCACCAGAGCCTAAACTGAGAAAAAAAACGAAGTGAAAACTTGCATGTTTCTCACTGAGCTGGGATATGACCTTCCATCAACCCTGGTCCACATAGATTTAAAAGATATTAAATCACCTCTGTGGCAGAAGCCCAGTAATCAAGAGCCACAGTCCCATAAGAATTAAGTTGATGAATTAATTTGCCTTTGGGCTGCAGAAGGGCATGATTTCAGCTATAGGATCTGAGCTGATGCTGTGCCACAAACAGCTGTGATGAATATATACAAGAAAAGGGGGTGCTAGCAGTAGTAGGAAGGCTTCCAGAGAATGTTTTAAAGTCCACAGAATCAATTGGCCCCAAATTCTCCTTTCCTTAAAATTGGGACAGAGCAAGAAACCACACAGGGGGTAGGGTGGAGGGCATAGTGTTAGGATATGTTCATTAATTACTTTGAGTATAATTTTGGCTATGGAAAATGAAGTTTCAATTAAAAAAAACCCACTTATTTTCTATTTATTTCTTTGATTTATCCTGCTGGAAAAATAAAATAGGCAGTACAGTTTCCTAAACCACAAGACTTCACCACAGACCATCTCATCTTTGTGCTGATATCCAAACACAACAGGCATAGGATATGCCCCTTCATCTCTTTGGGTGGTAAATAGTTACTCAGTCCATGGAAAATAAAAGGAACAGATGCACAAAACAAAACCACAGTCCTCAGTTTTGCAGGTTGCATGAGGCAGCCCCATCCCCACAGCAGCCTGCTAACCCTGTGGAGCAAATCCTTGCCATGAGGGTGTTGGTGTGAATGACTGACAACTGCACTGCGGTAAATACACATTAACACTTAAGGCTTGAAAGCAGCCAGGTTGACAAGAGCTCCATAGTAACAGATGAGTCAGCTTTGAATGGCTCCTAATTGAAGCCAGCAGCGTGGCTGGACATTTTGCTCCAATGTGCTGGCCACCTGCACCCAGGGTAGCAGAAACGCCAGGCTGTGCATCTTGAGAGGGGGATATTTTTTTGACACTAAGCAAGCTCATGGACTGACTGCATTCAACTAAGAACAGCCATAAGAACTCAGGCACATTTTAGCAGAACATCACCAGAATATAAATGCTGCTATTACTATAGAACACATAATCTCTTATGTATGGGTTTCAGCACAGGGGATAAGTCTCTCTTGTAACCAATTTAAAATCAAGCCAACTCATAGCTAAAAACTAGTTATTATTCTGAATTTGGCTGCTTTATTTTTAAACAGAACTTTAGAAACATTAATGGCTTCAAATTTTTGGTAGTTGATCATTCAAATGGCAAAAGGATTTGGACCAAATTTGACACAGTGCCTTACTGTCTTGTTCCGCCATTTGTAGTGAGGACATTATTGGTGATAATTTAGACACATTCCAGATGTGTGAGAAATGTTCACTCATTTCTAAGATTCTTGTGTTATGCCAAATACACGCAAATAGAAATTCATACCAGAGGGTGCATAATTTATGGTTTTCCAGTCCAAGAGGCAAGAAAAATGAAAAAGCATCCAGCACAGATATCACCATACACATTGCTAAGAGAAAACATAGTTATTTATGAGACACCTTGCCTAGTCCTATACAAAGACAAATGTAATGCTGGTGATTGCATCTAGTGTAAGACTCTTTTTTGCTATGAATGACTGTATCTACTGTATGCCTTCTGTTAAGGCATTGTCTTTTAAATTGCATTGCCTCTTTGATTTTATTACTAATTTGAGATTTGTGGTCTCTTGTTCATCAGCCAACTCACTTGTGTGCTCCAACAACTAGTTTTATGTGTACAGAAAGAGCAACATAGTGAGCAAATAAAAATACAATAGCATACATTTATCCTCTATTACACAATCCTATTTAACAAAAGTCTCAATAAGCATACTAAGCAGAACAGTAGCAAAAAATATTCCCGTTTTCATTAGCTAAAATGCTTACAAAAATATTCCAACTATTAAGTTCCTTGTCCACCTCACTCCTCATGCTGATTGAAAAGCAATGTTAAAAAATGACATTACAAAAGTTTTTTAGAGCTTTGCAAACTTCATTATATACAAGTGACATTTAAATATATTTCAGTGATGCAGTTTCTAGAGAAAAAAATTGACTTGTAAAAGGATCTCCCTAAATCTTCCCTCTGCATCTCCCCTGAATGTTTTTACATTGATCCACCTCCCACAAAAAAAAAAAAAAAAGCTTCAGATGTGGAGTATGTTTGAGATAATGATAATTTGAAATATCTAAGGAAGATAAATCCAAATATAATTAATTTCAGAGCTTTTTCACTTACTGTACATAGATTTTCCAAAATATTGTAGTCAAAACTTCACTGAAAAAGAAGTGGTACAGTGGGTAGGAAAAGGAAAAGAAGGACAAGGCCATGGATTTTCACCTAAAGGCAGGGAGTGACATTTTAGCTTTAATTTATCTTACTTAAAGCCGGTAACTTTAATTAAGTATGTATGGTTTGAATATACAGATAATTCATCAGACTAAAGCCATAGTTGCATTCAGATGGTTATTTTGTGCGCTAATACCGAAAGATCTGTTATGTGCTGAGTTGAAGTCCACATCGAATCCCATTGTCACCTAAGATTTCCAGGTAGAAACTCTCCTTCTTTCTTTCTTCTCATCTCTGGGCAATTACTGCAAGAAACATCTACCTTTCATATATTCTCATGCTGTCCTAAGATAGCTCACCTGGGGAGACATTCCTTGCCTCTTCCCAGCCTTTGTAGAGCTTCTGTAGAATAGAATCTGGGATAATTCTCCCTCCTCCTTTCCACCTCATACCAGCAGGTATGGCTACTTGTGTTTCTATTGCTATCTTTCCCAGTTTCCAAAATACTTTTTTTTTCCTCTTTCTACATCTTGTTAGACCTAGTCCACACTTTCAAATTTATATTCTATTTGAAGGCTTATTGAATGTAAATCTGAGAAATCTCAAAGTATGAGTGCCTTTAAACACAAGATCTTATTTTAGAATTGTTTTGTTTCATTAAACTGTAAAAATTCAGTCTGAAATTATACAAAAATTTTAAAAAAAGTAATTAAAGCCCTGATTCACATTTGCAATGTGCTGACACAATCTCAGTGGTAGTACTTACACCAGCACAAAAGCAACACATATCCTATCAGAATCTACTTACACAGACTGCACTCTTTAAACTGCTCCTTCTCCCTAATCCAGACACACTAAACTTATTGTTTTAATGATTAGCATTAAAAAGCCAGAACTTTGAAATAACACAATAAGCATACAAGTAAAAAAATCCACATAAAAGACAAAAAGCATTTGTTCTTTCATTAGATTGACTTTTGCTTAGATGCATTTAAAATACCACATCATATGTGAGGAGACCATTTACTGCATAAACAATTAAACAGTTTTCTCTTTCTTTACTTGTATAGGACTGGCTACCCCACAAACCACTTGGCCAAACAACCTGCTGGAGTACTGCCAGCAAGCATTGACATCCACCAAAATATCAAAGGCTGTAATTACACTTGCATCGTGTGTTCCAACTCATCCAAGAATAGTCAAGAAACATTAAAGACAACAATCTCAGCTGAAGCTAATTACTAACAACTAGCTCAATACTGCCTATAGAACTCATCATCTTTGATTTTATTAATTAAAGAACAGTCTCATCAGTTCCCATGTTTCTCAAAGTATTTCTTGCAAGGGTTATAATTTTGTGATGATTAATTCCAGGTCCTGGGTTTCTGAAGTTTTTGTAAATCCTCTGTCCTATGAGGTTCTTCATAGTTGGTCCAAGATTGGTCATTACTCTATTGACAAAATGATTGAATGAGGGGGAGGAAAAAAAAATCATCAGAAGTAAAACATTAAGTTCATAAAGTTGTATGAGGTTTTTCCCAGAAAATTTAAAAAAAAAATCCAACCAAATATGTTTTATAGTTTCTTTTCTCATCAAAACTTTCAGAATATTTAACAATTTTATTTTTACTCACAAAACATTGGCTGTTAGGAAAAAAAAAGTACTGTTGCTTACATTTTAAGACAGAGAACTGAGGCAAAACTGTAGCAGAAGAGGGACTTTTAGCCTTGTCTCCACAATACCAAGCTGGTCTTTAAAATACTGATGCTCTGTTCCTATTGCTGTTCTCAAACTGCAGCTGCAATAACTTTGGGATAATCATACTCTGGCTGAAGTTGTGCTGGACTAATCAAACCAGTGGAAATATTGTGGAAGAGATTTCCCTAAGCAACATTGTCATCTAATTTTCAGATTTTGCTGCTCACAACATATGGTAGACAAGCTACTTCAAGGAGATATTTTACTACAAATATTAATCAAATTTTCAATTAAATCAGTATTTTGTTCAAAATATAATAAAACAAAAAAATCAAAAAATATAAAGATCAAAAATACTGCAGTGCTTTTGAAAGCCTCACTTTTCCCCTAGGTAATTCCTTTGCTTGAAGTATTTCCCTTCAGCAAAGCACGCTTTTCGGTGTAACTAACAGAACAGGACCCATGGGGACCACTCTCCTTGCACAGATGGGAGGGTGTCTCAGCAGACCACAGACCTGCTGTTGTCTCCTGCGGGAAACACAAAGAGAAATCACTCCAAGAAGCACTGGGTGGCAGCAAGGCATGCTGAAGAGAGTCTTTATAAACTTCTGAAACTGTAGTATTTAGTATATCCTGCTAAACCACAGTCCTGTAAGGGGCGGTCCTATGGCATAAAAGAGAGCACTCTGGACTCTGAATCCCAAGGCCCTGAATTCGAGTCTCAGTGGGGACCATCCCCCGGCAGTTCAAGCCTCCCTGCCATCCTAGCCCGTCAGATCTGGGTTGCTCAGCAGGGCCAGCCCCAGTTAGTACTGGGTGCTGTGACAGTCCCGAGGACTTCACTGTCACTGTCCAAGCTCATTTGGCCATGGCAAGTGGACCTTAGGAGTTAAACGGTGGGGCCAGTTCTGTGCACGCTGTGCCTCACCTAAAAAATCCACTGCGCAGGCTGGAAGGGCACACCCACGTGGGGAGAGCCCTGCCCAAAGCTTTGTTTACGAAGTCTGGCCATACATACACATGGTCCTGTAACTGAGACATGTCATACACTGTGTTTTCTTAAACTGACATCATATCAGGAAAGCTTCTACACTAAGATGACACTTACTTACATCCTTACACTTCTACATCTGAAGATGCACAAAGGTATACTGAAGCCAATGCCTCATTTCATTCCTCGTGCCATGCTCACCTCTCACTGTTGAATCACCCACATGCTTCTCCTTCCTCACCCATCTCAGCTTTCTCTCTCAGTAATCACCAGGTCTTCTCTATTGTAGGTCCATTGCCCAGTAAATACGGTGTTGCTATTGCTTCTAACCAGACAAATGTTATTCTTGGTTTTGCACTACTGTGCCAGTGGAAGTCTTGGTGTCAGCCAGGGCCTGCCTTGGCTTGTGTTTGAGCTTTTTTAGGTGTAAGAGCAATTATCTTAGAACTATTAGGTGACTGTTACTCCTTTGGTTTGCCCTCAGCCTTCAGCTTAGATTTGTGTAACTGGATAGTGTAAGGCTTACTTTTAGGCAGCAGATGGCAATAACAAGCCCTACTTGGGATCCTAAACCAAAAAGCAACATGGAGGGCACAGGGCAGAAGTTCAGACTGGTCAGTATGGACTCAGGATGACCCCTGAGGTCTCAAGACTACTGGCAACCAGTGGTCAGTGACTAGCCAAGAGAAGGATGAGTCCTGGGAAGCTATGTAAAGCCAGTTAGGGCTAACAAAGAAAGCAAAGAACAAGTCTCAAACAAATTCAAAGGTAATATGGCATTACAAACCAGTGAAGAATGAGCTATGTGTAAACCATGTTAGCAAAAGCAAAAAATACCTGCAAGCAAATCCTACAGTGAAGGGGAAAGACATCTCCTAAGGATGTACTCAGAATACTCAGGATGCAGATAGCCCACCAGAAACTTCCCCTTCTGCCAAGACTGGAAACATTGACCTCCAGACCCAAAGTGCCAATGGAAAAGTTAGTGTAACATGAGAAAGAGGTACATAGAATTTATATGATTCTATATGTACAAGAAAATGTGTGTATGCATCATTTTATCTGTATTTACTTTGAAGTATAATTGTCAGAATAACTGGAAAAATAATAATCTTTTGACTGGACAATTAAGATTTTAATTGTACTAATGCTAAATTCTTGTCTTTGCATGTATGGTGACTTCTTTTTGCCTATTGTGATATCTTGAATGTGACAAATTTGCAGGAATTCAAGGAACTTGTTCTGTAACTGGGAGGCAAAAATTTCCTAACACTAAAATGCTTACTGATTCATCACGTTCAGATTAATTCTTCCTTAGAGAAGGAGCAAGAGTGTTTCAGAAGAGTCAGAGCATTGAATAGGCACCAGTACAAAGAATACAAAGAACATGATACTTATAGGAGTAAAACTGTTGACATCAACTTTTTTTTCAGCTTTATAGCCTCAGAAATGGTATTTCTGAAGTGATGGATTTCAAATCGATACAAAGCACCAACTGAAACCCCAGGCAGATGACAGATATCACAGAGCACCATTAACATATGGTGCTCATAAACTATACTACTACCCACTCATATTTGGAGAGGTTTATGGTTATGTTCTACATGAAATTATCTTGTCTTAAGGTATCATACAGATGGATCACAGTAACAAGACCCACACCTAAAAAAAACCCACCAGTCTCCTGGTCAGCTCCAATTGTGAGCAATGCTAAAGAAATAATGCTGTTTCCAGCACTTCTGAACTACAGCAGAAATGGCTCCATGAATTCCTCCAGGCTATGCATCTGAACAAATCTCATAGCCTGAAAGGGAGAGGTCAGTCTCACGCCATACCCATGGCTTTTGGCTTTCTTTGTGGCTGCCCATCATTATTAGGTTTTCCATCCTTCAAGTCTCCTTCGAGCAGTGGGGGCTGTCACCCCACACAGCACTTGCAAAGTTATTTCAGCAAGAGAATCTTGCACCTCAAAACTGAGACCTTGCTCAGTAAGTTAGAGAAGGTTTGCCAGGATTTTACACCACTCATCAGGTGCTTCCAATTAAAAAGTCTCAAAAGAGTAGAATTCCTGCAATTATATGCATAACAATATAATGTATAATATAAGAATAAAAAAAGCAGAATACATAAGTAATTTTGTTGAATAAATGGAAAATAGGGATCAACAGTGAAAATCAATATCTAATATGACTTCTAGTTCTTATTTCAGAGTAGGAGTTCTAAACTTTAGAGGGTTTTTTTTAAAAGTAAGACCTTATTAATTGAGAATCAAATCTCTAGAAGTAATTCATTTTTCTTTTCCCCTTTGTTTTATTCTTTGACTAATGAACAGCAAATTTTGCCAAGAAAGGGTAAGATCCTGTATAATACAGCTGCTCTAGGGATAGTAAGAGGTTGTATAAATCCTCCCAAAGGAAAGGATTTGTTTAAGTTTTTTTGTAGAACAAGAAATATAAAGCAAATGGAATTGCTTAAGAGTTGCTATTTGCCCTGTTGGTTCTTGTTCATCTTGTAAACTAAATGTAATAATAGAACAAAGACTATTTTCCAATTTTAAATATTGTTTCTCCATCATAGCTGCTCAGAAACAGTTTATTTTCCAGCTGGTGAATTCAGATTGAAGAGGTTTCTGTCTCTCATCCTTATGCTTGGCACAACTACTCTATTTGTGAAAATTACAGTATCTTGTCAATGCTTTACACTATAACTTTAATGTAAGATGAAGCCCTGAACTCTGCCTGCTAAAAAAAATAAGCAAAGTGTTTTAGAAAATTGATAGAGGAAACTTTGAAATCGTTCATATACTCCTTTATGGAAGCTCTTAAGGAAATATTTTAAAATTGTAAATACAGTGAGGAACTTTAGTATGCATCCAACAACTCATTCCTAATTTACCTGAGCCAGCCTATACTTTTAATGGAGACCAACAACCTACATCACAAAGAATTTAGTAGGAGCTATTGAAGGCTTACGACCAGGGGGAAAAAAAGTTATTTATGTACTGATTTGTGGATCAGGATGGGTATTTCAAGCTTTGACCAGGATTCTTTGTAATCAGACTGTGATTATTTCAGGCTGCTGTAAAAATATCTGTACAAATGTATTAAACCCCATCTACATTTTCTTTTCCTATGCATGCAGACAAAGCAAAAGGGAAACTGTATTAATGAGAATAAATTTATAGTACTTCATTAGTAACTCATGTCAACTCAGAAAAAAAAGGGCAAAAGTTAATCGTGCAGTTCACTCTCCTGGGTTTTCATGGTTTGTTTTTACTGAGTAAATATATTGATGGAAATAAGAGTCTTCAGAGAAAGAGGTATAAAATACACAAGAGTTATCTATCTTGCAGAAGTGGGAGGAAAACAAAAATTTTTGATACTTAGGAGAATTTTACAGAAAACGTATTTTCCTCCCTAAAGGTTGGAACACACACACACACATATATATACATATACACACACACTCCCTATTCTTGAGACATACCTGTCCATGTGACTTTGAAGGCAAATACCCTAAATTCATCCTCACTGGCATGCACTATTTGGCATCCTTAGGCTATTTTTTGTAAAATACTGGTAATGATACTTAGGCAAATTGTTATCTGTTGAATGTCATTCCATAAATAACAACTCAGGAAGATTTTTGGCTGTTGTGAGTTCTGCTTTGTCCCTTTGTATCCCATTATTGGGCCCATGCATCAATTTACAGAACATCACGTACACAGTTAGGCCATCTGAATCATGTATGCTAAGTGAGAAGTAGAGAGATTTTCACAAGGCATATTACTCAGCACAGTATATTCACATACTTTTTAAAGCAGTAACGTTGTTGCACACCTTTCCCAGATATACCTTAAGGGAGGAAAATAATTTTTGAATCAATTAGCTGCAGAAATATCTTGAAACCTCTCTGCAACAATTTGTTAGGACCTTTCATAAATCAAAACAGTGTTGTTTAGCAGCCAACGAAAACATCTGTCAGAGACAAAGAAATTAGTCCACACTCACATGCAAAGATGATTAAAATCAAATTCAGACATTAATAATTGATCCCAGGTGTCCCTATATTCTTTGACCCATAGTTGCCAGTTGTCACTGATGTAGTGAGATGGATAGAAAGCTTTTGGGTTTTTTTCCATGGTGATTTGGCAAGTTTCTAAAAGCTTTTGAGAGTCAAATATAGAAATTTGTGCAATAAATATCATTGTTGTAGAAGCCACAACAATTAAATCCTTTTCCAAAGAGTCTTAAATCATCTTAATCTGGAACATTATAGACCATAAAAATAGTAACTGCTTGTGGATAACATTTTCTGCTCTTTTTCTTTGAAAGCTTTGAAACAAACATGTTGTAAAAGTCAGCAAAATATTTTGATCATTCATGTATTATGCAGATGTGCAAATACTTAAGATGACATGGTGGTTTTTTTCCTTCCTCAGAGCACAGACAGTTTAATGGTTGAAGAACAGTAATTACCAAGTTCATCAACCAAGAAGCACTATGGGCCTGTAACAGACTTTCTGAATTCTTGGGCCTATTTGCTTGAGGCTTTTAACCATTTCTCTTTAGCTTTTAAAAAACAGATCAATGCATTATACACAAAGGCTACTAACACAGAGTTGCAACTTCAAAAGGCAATCCCCAACCACCAGACACAGAAGTGAGGAAAGTGGGAAAATCTGTAACAAGGTTCTGCTTCTGAGTCAGTAATGAGTAAGTGCTGCTCTCAGTTCAGTGTTTTGGATTAATAATAGAGTTATAAACTGATCATTAAAACAGCAATAAAATGTTAGTGGTGATTAAGGAAAAATATTTAAATTAGCAATCAATAAAGAATTGTCAGTCTTTCTTTTATTATTCACACTTAAATGAAGATTGTTGACATCTAGACACCCATATTAAAATTTATTCGGTTAAGTAAACAGAACATTCTAATCCAAATTATATACTTGCACTCTATCTGTCAGACAGGAACAAGATGGATAAATATTGTTTTAAATACTTATTTGCTAAGTCAAAACAAAGAGTTTACCAAAACAAAGAAAACTGATTACTGTCAAAGTTCATGCTCTATTTAAAAGGGATTTGCTCATAAGATGTTTGATCTCCATCCTTTGTTCTGCTATTCATGGAGACCGAGTAGCTGTAGATAATAATTTTGAGGCAATATATTTAAACATCATGTGTCTGTACACCTGGAGCAGGATACTTGTTTTGTTTTGGATTTGATTTGTTTTTTCAAAGAATACATTGTGCTGCTAGATACACCACAACAAATTCAGTCATGGCAGGGGTTTTTTTCAGGACTCCACAGCTGAAGCACAAGTGCACCCAAGGCAAGTGTAAGAAGCAACAGACTGTTGATTTGAAGATCTATAGCCTTGTTGTAATCACAGAATCACAGAATATGCCAAGTTGGAAGGGACCCACAAGGATCATCGAGTCCAACTTCTGGCCCTACATGAGTCTGAAGTAAGTTTACAAATCAAATGTATGCAAATAGCTTATCTCTTACTTGCTTCAAATTGGAGGCATAGGAGAAGCATTTCTTATTAGCTGTTTAATTTTCTGGAGAGCCTTTCTCATCAGGTCTCAACTAAAGAACAAAGGATTAGAACTGAAAACTTCCCTTCAACTCTCCCAATTCCCTGACTCTTCTTTTTTTCAGTAACCCACACCCCAACACACACAAAATGTACAAAATTTCAAAACTGAAAAAAAAAAAAAAAAGAAAAACTGTGGAGCCGCCACGATTCTCAACGTTCATTCAACCTACGTTTCACTTGTGTCTGCTATCCCACCCTTCGCCTGTTTGTCTCTCCCACTCAGACTGCAAAACCCTTCAGAGAATAGAATGCACGTCTTCCTCCTAATTTTATGAAAAGCTTAAAATTCACCACAGTGGCATGCCATGAGGCATTCCCAACAGGATGCCACCATGCTCAAACATAAGGACTCCTGTTACAACAGAGACAGCTAACCCTGCAAAGAGACTGGGTCCACATGGTGAGCCTTGTGGTGCACAGGGCTCAGTTGTTTTGCAGTGCATAATCTGTTCAGGGCATCCTCTCAGTCCATACCTTAAAAAGAAGAGTTTGTAGAAATGTTTATTTCCCTTTATAAGGAAGCCTTACAGTCTTTCCTGACACACAGACACAAAAAAGCATGGATATAGAAAAAAGTCATCCAGTGAGAGAAAAATGACAGTCCTCAACACACAGTGGCACCGTGTCTTACCATTGTATTTATGTTTTCTCTTGTCACACTGCCAGCTGAGGCAATTTGTAGTCTTTCCTATTTCTCCTAGAATTCTTCACCAGAATCCTGCACCCCACTATGCCTGGCAACAGCAGGTTGAACCCAGCCCCAAAAGACAACAACAATACTCCAAACTAACAGGCAAAGGCAAAAAGAACCAGAACTTCTTGGCAGCAAAAAATAGCGTCATAATTGTGTCAAGTGTTCATGCTTAAGTGACACATGAAAAGAGAAGTTTTGTTGACAGGAGAACTACTGACATGTCCTTTTGCCCAAAAGGCCACATTCTCACAAAAGCACTCCAGAAAACAGTAGCAGAAAAGACTTCCTATAGGAGCACTCTGTCACATCAGAGACCACTGTGGCTTATTTAGAAGAGGTACATCTATGTCTTCACCAAAACACCCTGTCACTCGAAGTAAAGGAAGTGAAGCACAGGGTTAGGCGAGAGCTCAAACTCACTGCCTCCTAACTTCACAGTCTGACTGTGCTGGCAGCTCCCAGACTCTTTGGCTTTTCTATATCCAGCTGGAACTTCATACAAAGAGGCAAATTTCTATGATGTAATTAAAATTCTGCTGGAAATAAGATTTTTCACATACTTCATCAAGCTTAAAAGCAGAGGCGTGCAAACAGACTGCATCTTTTTAACTCTTGGATAATATGCAGTCTTTTCTTCTACCAGCTCTCATCATTATGCATGCAGAAGTACTCTACAATTATCATTAAATTAAATTAAGTCCACAGTATTTATGCTATGATCACAGTAGGTGCCAATGTCAATATTGTATGAAGCATGATCTGCAAAAAATGGGATGGGAGGTGGAGGAAAATAACATTACTATCAAATAAACTGGGTTATTAATAACCAAGAGGTTACTTGTTCTCCAGATACTGCCATTTCTATCTAATTTCATTTATTCTTTATGTAATCTTGATTAATCCAAAGAAAATATTCTAGGTTTCTTAAAAACACTTTTTGCCATCTTTGCCTTTGGAAAAAAATCACCCAAATAAATATTTCTTTTTAAAGATCATATTCTCCTGAGTAGGATAATCTAAATGAGAGCCTTCCTTAGCCTTTACAGCTCTCTGTGTTATTATCTATGTGTTTCTCATCATGCTTTTCAGTAACTGAGGACAGGATTTTTCCAGAAGCATTACTAAAGTTCACATTAACCATTTTTAAATGACTTTTTGTTCAGTCCAGAAGAGGCCTGCAATGTAACATGGAAGTATTTAGCACGCACACAAGAGTTAGGTAAGAGTATTTTACTATTTTTTTTCTTTTTAGTGCCTAATTGTTTTCAAACTCCTGACAGAGCAAATTAGACAGAAAGAAAATTGAGGAAAAAAATTGTACTGGCATTTGGTATTCTAAAGTCCCTGTTCCTAATTTCCTCCATTCTTTCATGTAATAATAGCTTTGGTTAAGCCTCCGGATACACGGTAAATTGAACTGAGTTTGAGTCCTTCCTCTTAATAGCTTTTCTTGTAAAAGAGTCCAATAAGAATAAATACAATAGATCCCATTAATTCATAAGTTATTTGGAGGGGAAAAACACAGAGTACAAATTGATTAAAACTTTGCAAAAGATTAGTAGCTTTAGAGAAAAGAAAAGGTTTGTTCCGTTCTCTGCTTGTCTCCCCTTTGATCCACTGTGATGATTCAAACCCAGCAAGGTGTGCACAAGGAGCAAAGTAGTACTGGTTCTCCTTTCCTTTGACTCATTATATTCAAAAGGTAACTAACACTTGAAGAGCTATGACTAGGTAGGTAACAGATTACCTTACATGCTCTTTTAGAACCCAGGAGGGCCTTGCAGGACAGGCTGAGAATGAGAAAGGTCTTCCCACAGTCAGCAAAGGGAGCAGGTAGACAGTAGGGCAACTTCTAACCACTGTCAAATGCTGAGAATTTGATGTGAAATTTGAGTTTTCAGTTGATTACAAGAGATAAATCTAATTTCATTTCCAAAGAAATCTCTGTTTTCAATTGTTATGCTAATATAGACAACCTCAGCATACCAAGCTTAAAACTAGTGTATGCACATCTATAACAAGTCACAAGAACACCACAATTCTCACAGGCCCAGGAGCTGTTTCTGCAGAGGATTAAAATCTTACACTGATACGTTATTTTTCCCGCTTTTAATCTCTATTTTACTACCGTAATGACTATTTTCTTACCCACCTCTCTCCTGACTGCCCTAGTAACTCTTTGCCCATCTCCTTTACTTCATCTATAAACATGCCCACAGTTTTGATCCAAGTTGCTTGAATATTCTTAGTAGCACTGTATCTGAAGAGGTTATAGTCTCCTACAGCCTGCTGCTGCTAGAAGTTATCCTCCCACTGATCAGCCTGTAGGAGAATTCTCCAGCTACTTTCAGTCAACACGAGGTAGATTACCAAAGACATATAATTTAAACTAATTAACCTAGCCTAGATCCTTTTAGCTTAACCAGGTGTGGGGTCATCCATATGACCAACTTAGCTGGCAGCTGTGAAAAAAACTAAAACCTCTGGGAGGAAGGATGTGTTGAGCAGCCAGTAACCATCATACTTGCAGCTGCATCCACAGCTTTCCCTCTAAAAAACAGTCCTGATATCCCACTTGCAAATGGTCACGTTTTCCTCTACAGACTAAGGAACATGCAGTCATTACTAGCACCCTGAAACCCAGGCAGAGCAACTCCAGTATAGCGCTTCCTTAGGTTGTCACAACTACTCTTACTAGTCTCTGAGGACCTCCTCTGGCTACAACTTGGCATTTGCAGGTTCTGTTTTCTCCTCTATTTGTGTTGCATCAACATCATTTATTGTTCCTCTTCTTAATGCTGTGCCATACCCAAGTTTCCATAACTCTTATCTTCTTTCTCCCTAAGTATTCTGGTCCTGTTCCAGCTAAACTGTGTTAAGTAAATGAGCTCATTTGGGTGTCTTCACGCAGCAGTGCATAGCCACTCCTTGGGACAGCCTCCTTCACTTGTTCAAATAGACTGAGAATAATTTGAAATTAAACTTTTGCTGAAAGGTGCTTGTAAAATACCAGCTGCTCCAAAGTCCATAATTACTAGGCATCCCTGAAGCATTACCTTCCCTGTATTAACTGAAATAGCCTCTGCAAATAGGCTTTCAGCAGTTTTCTTCTGTGCCATTGCGGGATATGCATTTTATCCTTAAGTGCCCTAGCATTAAATATACAACACTTGAAAAATGTAATGCCAAATTTTTAATTAAAAGTTCTTTTTTTGCTATTTCAAAGTAGGTAAGAGAGAAAAAGTCTCTTTTCCCCATTTATAGAAATCCCTTTTTATGACTCTATTTTTACAAGAAATACAGGAACACTGCAAAGCGTGCCCCAAATGTGTCATCATCCAATAAAGTTCCACATGTGCAAAAACCAGCTCTAAAATAGAGATTTTATACTGACAAAATTATAGGCAGCAAGAGGAAACAAAAGGTAGTCAGGTACAGCTTACAAATACTGTTACTTGCCACCGAAGGAGAGTCCAGGGTATATGTCAGAAGTTCAGGAATGAAATCTCCTGGCCAATGCTATAACAGAATTCCCAACACAACCAAATGTGATTTTACGTCATCTTGAGGAACCCTTTGACTGTGCCTCTTCAGGTCCCACTACGAGGCTTTCAACAACATGAACTTTTGTTCTGCAAACCTGAGAAGCAGAGACCTGGAGTGCATCTACACAACATGAAGGCTGGGAGGAAATCGAAGGAGGGTGAGCTGCACAGGAAAAGAACACAGTCTCTGGTGGGTTTTGAACTAGCACAGGTGTGGTGGCATGAATTCCTGGTAGGATTTATTCATGTGTAGCTAGGAAGATCTTGAGGAACAAAATTTAATTACCAAATGATGTAGAGGAAGACTCTATTCCATTAAACACATAATTACATAACCATATATGCTTTGCAGATGGTGAAGAAGTACAGCACTTTGTCACAGACTTTGCTAAGCCGAAGCCTAAATAGGGTTATCCTTCATAACATGTTTCTGATGAGTGTGTTTTTTCTTCTAGGTCTGCTGCCAAATGTTAGGACTAAAGATTTCATGGGAGAAAAAAAGACTTAAGGCTTTAAGACATTGTCATCAGACTAGTCATTTTACCAGCTGAGGATAAATCAAGTGCCCTCTAATTAGTCCTGTTGACAGAAAAATCAGGTAAGATGTGCTAAACAAATGTGCTCTGAAGCTAAGAAAAGACTGTAGTGCTTTAATGCTAAATACTGTTGGTAGCAGAATTATTTCAGCTAGATGAACAAGGGAGGAGTTAATTAATTTTCTCCACATTTTCTTCAACGTTCAAAGCAACATTGAAATGTCTTTATTAGGTGTAAACTAGTAGGAAGAAGAATACAGACTAAGAATCCATTAGCAATTGGTGCATCACAGTAGAAATATATCAACAGAGAGAAGCAGTTGGTGGCAAAGACAAGATATCCTCACTGTTGGACATTCAAAAACTACTTCTGACTCCCAGCATTCTGGTCCTGGGAGCTGAATGCCCACTAGAAGGTTGGAATGTATTTTTTTTTTTTTTTTGTTTAGTTGCAGCCTAAGGAAATCCAGTTCACATGACATCAGGCTGGTCCACAAACCACAGTGATGCATTTTAAATGTGGATGAGTAGATTACACGTTTCAAAGCTCACTAACACACTAATGGAAATATTTAACACAGAGAAGCATAAACTTAAGCTGCCTTTATGACTCCAAACCTCCAGGCTACAAGATTTGCAGCTTTCTTCTTCACTGATTACTGGCCATCATGGCAGGTTTATAGATTTCAGTGATAACTTCAGGAGTGCCCTCACTCCGAAATCTAAGCCATTTTTATTGGGTATTTAATTTTAGGACTCTATATCTGATACTATTTATTTACATGTTTTAAGAAATGGGAAAGTGTAGCTGAGGTGAAGACATGTGGGAAGAGTATTCCAGATGGTCAGAGCTGTGGGGGAAAGGAACTGGATAACACTGGTGTGTTACAGACCCACTGGGAAGAAATTAAAATGAGTAAGTTAATGATAAATTATGAATGAAGTATGTGCCATGAATATTAACCACACACACTGTGTACACTCTGAAACTGTCTGTCTCTAGAAGAATAGTTTTCTAGCCACAGGACAGCATCAGTTTATTTAGGGGACATGGGAACTCTGTAGGGAGTAGGAATCCTACAGAACTAGAGAGATTGTCCAGTGTTGTGAAAAACAGAAAATTATTCCTGACTTATAAAGCACACTAAATAACAAAGACATTAAACTTTTATGGCACTCCTAGGGATGGATGGAAGCCCATTTCAACAGCAGATTTAATTCTCCCCAGTTATAAAACATCAAGATTTACATGAACTTGGGGAGATGGGAAAGCCAGGGAGATACAGAAGAAGCCTCACATCCCAGTACAACATTAATTAATAAATAATGGAAGTGTAGTGAGATTCAAAAAAATGTGGGCAGAAGTATTAATGTTAGTAAGAAATATTTTCTGAGAAGATACCTATGTGACTTCAGAATGATGTTTTTTTAAAGCACTGGAATGAAACTTCCACATGTCAACAGTAAAAATGAAAAATAAGTTGTCACTTTAAATTTGCCTTCCTAGGCAATGACCTTATTTCACACCCTGTTGAGGGGCAGGGGGGCAGGGAGCGGAGAATCCACTTTCTGAACTTTTTTAGGATGTAAAATAATAAGTACAGGCATTTCTTTAGCAAATAGTTCCCCATCCCTAGATAAAGTTTATACAGTAGTATCAGATATGAGAACTGTGCTGGCACGAGAGCCTGAAAACACAATGCTCCTGACAGCCTTTCTGAAGTCTCAAGTGCTTGTGGTCAGACACTTCCTGATGTAAACATCTAACTTTCCAGATTTCCACCATTCTGGCACATGTACATGGTAAACAGCAGAACACAACCTTGGAGCTCCTCACTGGCCAAGGGAGAGCAGAGAAGTCACCCAGCAACATCTGCCAGTGTCTGGCTCAGGCACAAGCATATTAGCAGCTTTTCCTCTTTGTTTTAACAGCAACAGAGGCCAAACCAATGCTGGCCAGAGCACAAGGTGTCCACCTTAACAGTTGTGAGCAAGTATAATGAGTCAGGCAAGTAAGGACACAACCAAACCCACATGCTTTCTATTAGGAGTTGAGCTGAGCTGCTGATGGTGAGCACATGCAACAGGTAAGAAGTGGCTGAGACACAACACAGGGCACAGACCAGGGAGTAGTGGCAGACAGCCTCCAGGAGCTGGGGAGATGAATCACTTGCTACACGGCTTAGAGCTTGCTGAGGGAAGAAAAAAGTTTTAAATGTATTTTTTGGCTTTTATTTTTAGAAGACTAACTTGCCTTGCTCTGTATTACATCCTTATTTAAGACATCCAGAAGACTGTGCTCCAGCCCTGTGCCCAAAACATCACACATAAAACATACTATAAACTTCTCTGCTCCAAAAGTGCCAGCAATGTCTTTTTCAAGGCAGAAATTCAGGGACATGTTTCCAAATACATGGAATATTATACAAGTTATATCATTGACATAAAGGGACATAAACACAAAGCATTAACATTTACTTTAAGAATGCAAAGACTGAAGAGGTCAGGATGTGTAGTTTACAAGGTTATCAGGCATGCAAGAAAAGCTCATATAACGAAGGACTACATTGACAATAAAAATCATAGGCAGTATTAAAGAAGTGACTTCCTCCTTACTTCTCTTTAAAAAGAAAATTTTATCTAGGTGTATAGAAAAACACAGGTTAATTGGACACAAGCCATGTATTCTACTCCACTTTGTAAACACCCAAAGTTTTTTGTTGGGTTATTTGGGTTTTTCTTTTTCCTTTGTAATTTAGTTTTGGAAACAGCTAGAATATTCTGGCATCCATTTATTGAAAATGTCTGCTTCAGTGTGGGAAGATAATGGCTACTTTCTGTTATTGTCTACACTAAGAAGTCTTTTACAGGTCTTTTATGAATCCTGTGAAAATACTGCAACTCTTTGAAAAAGGATCTCAAATTTAGAAAGGAAATGGCACTGACAAGAAGGAAGTAACATCACAACCATGGTTTAGGATTCTGTGTCTCTCTTGAATATTATTTTCCCTTCCATATACAGAAAACAGAAAGATTTCTATAAAATTTGCTGCTGTAATAACTTAATCTAGCTGGCAGCAGCACCAACCATTCAGTAGCATGGACTTCAGTGCAGGACTCTAATGACTTGGAAACCAGTAGTGATGCACACACGCTCCAATGGTCAGCAAGACCTGGAGCCTCCCTGACAGCATCCTGAAGTTCTATCACCGTTGTCTTTAGCTTGCTGTAGAGATGCAAGTGGCCTGGAAGAGACTCACTGAAATGCTATGTGATATACTCTCTGATCATCTGCTGTGTAGAGATATTGTTATAACGAGGGGGGGAAATAGGGCTAACAGCAAAAAAGAAAAACAGATTACTAGGCTGGCAGTGTTTTAAAACCACTTGTTCCCTATCACCCTGGAAAATGAAAGCCAGCACAAATTCAGGCAGCTCTAGGTCAGGCGGCAGAGCCAGGCTGAGCAGAGGGGGAGGCTTGGCTGTGCAGCAGCATAACCTCCCTGCACTGTGTCTGGCTGGGGAACCTGCATCTGCAGCCTCCAGGGATGTAAGTAGCTCAGAGGGCCACACACAGCTTTTACTGGATAAAACTTATGGTGAGCTCTGCTCACTATCCTGTTTTCTAGGGACATCAGAGCTCAATAACAATTTAACTTTCCACCTGGTCATTTGTCACCTTTCAAAAGAATTCCTAATGCCATCTAAAGCATATTGGGTAGCAGACACACAATATTTGTATCCTGGCAAGGACAAGCTAACTGCATTGAAACCAATGAGGTGTTGCTGTCTATGACACAGGAAATCAGGCAAATGATTAATATTCCAGTGAAAGCTTATTCTCATCTGATATGTCCACACTTTTGCGAAATCCATCCCAGCTGCAATTTAATGCAACTGTTGTCTATTTGGTGTTCCTAACAACTCTGCCTCAAGTACTTCTATAATTGTTTACAACTATCACCCAGTAATCTGTAAGAATTATTATAAAAATACATTAGAGACCTAAAGATTTTAGGCTAAAGTGTTCAAAATGCTTTGTTTTCCAGGTAGCAAAACCCTCTAGTCTGCAAGATGATGAAGTAACCTGTGAAGTCATAGCAAAGAAAAAGGCTGCTTCTCAAGTGGCATGAAGACTTACTTCAAGGTTAAACCCCTCTGTGTAGCTTAAGGTAGCTGCAAATGGCAACAGAGTGTCAGCATCAGCCAGACCAGGGAGGGGAGAAAAATGCCTTTCTTATTCTCTGCATTCTACTTCCACCAGGGAGAAAAAATACAACAGGCTTTTAACTGCACAGTCACATTTTGCTGGAGACACCGATACACAGCACACAGGAAACCAGTACTTTGCATCCAAGGAATTTTTCTTGAAAATATACATATTACGCAGAACAAGTTGGGGTCTATGAAATCACAAAGGCAGCTTTTAAAATGTTGATCACTATGTCTCATGCTTTCT
Organism: Poliocrania exsul; assembly: GCA_035041345.1. Taxonomy (NCBI): domain Eukaryota; kingdom Metazoa; phylum Chordata; class Aves; order Passeriformes; family Thamnophilidae; genus Poliocrania; species Poliocrania exsul. Next base: position 24,495,970 of record JAWWLZ010000139.1, on the reverse strand, counting down.
GAATGATTCTTTTCTGAATACTCCTCTGCAAGAGTTTGCCACTACCATATTTATGAATGAGACATTCAGAATTTCAATTACCTTCATATTGAGAATTATATTCATAGGCAGGTTATTCAGGATAGAAAGCATGAGAACCCAGGATATTCTTCTTTAGAAACAGAGGTTAAATAACAAAATTTTAAGAAGGAGTCTAAAACTGAAAGAAGGATTAAATATGCAAGTGCACAGTGAAATACTTTATATTCTACTGAGAGATTAAAAAAAACAAACCACAGCACAAAGCAGCTTAAAAATATGAAGTAAAGATGGGCCATATCCAGTGTGAAACTGGAAGTTTAGTGGATTAAATATTAAGCATCTCTTCATCTTCTCATGTCTGCGGTGACCAAAGGTTACAGGAAATTTTCTGTCCTATCTTTCTACATTCATTTCTCACACTCTAAGGTAAGCCTCTGCAAATAAATCAGTAACTCTTACTAAAGCAAAAGAAAGTTTTTCTGCAGTTCAGTGTTAAGGAGCAAAAGTCCTGAAAGATTCACTGTAAAAATCCTCTCACAAACGGGCTACTGTTGTGGTACACATGGAATAATCAGGGGAAAAAAACAGTCCTTAACAAATCATCATGAAAATTCTGAATTCTTGTAAGATCTATTACTCCTTTTTACCAGTTCTTCCACCATGCCCATCCCATTTCCTAGAGCAAGAAGAGTTCATTACTTTCTGATATGCAGTGCAGGTGGGAAGGAAAAACTAAAAATGGAAAGAAAAGAGGAGATCCACAGGAAAGGACCAAGATTTGGTGATGTTCACCTAGTGGAGGAAGGTTAGAGGGTCAGAGTTTATAGGGGCAAATGGTCCCTTCTCATATGGAAAACTCTGTTTCTGCAGGGGAAAATCAACTGACTGCTTCATCAGTTCTCCAGGATGACAGAACAAATCTTCCCTCATTTCCTTCCTCTTTCCATTAAACTTTGTGTACCTTCTGATATATTGCTATTCTACATAATAACAGGTGTCCTACCTTACAGTAAACTTCCTAAGGAAAGGCCCGAGGCAAACATCTGACAGACCTGAAGACTTAACATTTTTGGTACCTTTGGGGGGAATCTTAGGGGAAAACGCTTTCAATCTGTGCCTCCTACCTCTCAGTTGAGTGGAAAGACTCAAGGAGAAAAGACTTAAAGACAAGCTTCTCCAGGGAGCTGGAATACTGCACCTGCAGTGAGTGCAGAGAGAATGCTTTATGTCAGTGCAGTTATTAAGACCTTTGCAAACATTCTTGTAACCACAGTTCTGGTTGGATTTACTTTTTTTTTCTTTTCTTTTTTCCTATTGATTGGTTTTGTGGGGTTTTTAATTCCTTTCCCTTTGTTCTTTATCTTTCAGATTGATTGGGCAATAAAATAATCAGCTTGGTATTCACTAGATTTAAGGATCAGCTATTAATAGATAATGGGGAGGAGGCATGGACTAAATACCATACAGAAGGTACTGAAGAGGTATGTGTTGTTACAAAGAATGGGAGGCTCCTTTGAAAAGCGTTCTTTGCTAATAATTTCTCTTGCAGTTAAAGAAATGGTATGAACCTTCCATTTAACCTCTGAACATAACCAGCAAACATTTATATCTCTAATTTCTTCATCTGACCTTTCAGAAACCAAACAGAATCATAAGAAGAGTGATGATGCACACTGTCAGAGCTGGGAGCAAGGAAAAGTCCCCAGGGTCACTACAATTCTGTTCATATGATATTTAGTAAACTTGTGTCTCTGGTGGAAAAAAATAAATCTTAAAATGGCACAAAATTTTCATGGGAATTTTGTAGCATTTTGTTTTCTGAGATTTGTGTTAACTATCAACAAAATCAAATGAAGCAAAGTCAGCAAGTAAACACCTAGATGGTAAATTTGTCCATTATTCTTAGGTTCTGTCTTATGACTGGGTCAGTCTTCAATTAGTACTTTCACAGTATGTTTTTAAAACTTCTCTCTCTTTAGATGCTCCTGGCTTCCTTTAAATAAATCAAAATTGCTCTTCATTGTGGAAAACTACTTTTGCTTAGTCAATGTGATTCTCGATTTACCTCAAGTCTTTAAAGTTTTCCACCCTCCAAGTCAGAACTAGCAGGTTACCAGATCTGATTTCAGCAAATTGTGGGTTGGATATTTTCTGAACAGGGATTTTAGCAGGTTGAACACAGCTCAGGAAAGGAAGTTCTACAGACTAATATTTCAGCTAATGCCTTCTTCATAAGGCATTCAGCCAAAACATTCATCTGTAGAATTTCCTTCCTAGTTATAGTGAGATTTACCCCTGAGTGTTTGTAGTGATAGATGGAGCTTTTAAGAAACCAACTCTCACTAACAAAGGCAGGGAGCAAGAACTACAAACGACACATAATCCATACCATGAACATCTATACCCAGTGTCTTTGCAACTTTTCTTCATAGCGTCTGACTGCTCATCTTTCTGAAGCATTTCTCAGGAACCAGTTACTTTCTGCTGGGGAATTCCTCTTCTTCTGTTCCTTCTGAAGCTACAGATGGCCATGACAACATTACAATTCACTTAAGATTTGGATACTGAGTGATCACTGTTCAACCAAGCTTGAGGAAAATCTATTTAAGGATACATTTAATAATTTTTTCCTGTTTATTTGGTGAATAATTACCCCTCAAAATAGCGTGTTTCTGTTCAAATGACACTTATGACACAAAATGATTTTCACTTTTCTAGAAAAGACAGCACTCAAGCCTTACCTTACCACACGTAACTTAAATAAATTACTTCTAAAAAGGATCTTCAGGTTTTAGATGAGACGTCTGAATTTTAACTCTTAAGTGTTTGAGTCTTGCACCAAGCTCACACTGAGGCAGTTCTACTGATTTTGGTGGAACTATTCCAACTTTCAGTAAATATAATGTCAGTGTCAGAAAATGGAGAAAATTCCTTTTCTTCAGGAATATGAATAAATATATAGATATTTTTCCTTTCATACAATTAAAGTCCATGTAAATAATTCTTAATTTAAAAGTAACTGCACCTAGATTAGACCACAGATGGTGCCTCTGTCTTAAATGGAATGTGCATTTTGTAAGCAAAACATCTAATACTGTGGGTAAGGCAGGATTATATTGGAGATACTGTTAAGTGTCAAGTGCTTTCAAGAGTTGAAAATGGAGGGAGGGAAACCAGAAAGAAGAGGGGGAAACCAGAAAGAAGAGGGGGAAACAGAAGAGGAAAAAGAAAAAAAGAAGAAAAAAAGAAGAAGAAGAAAAAAAGAAGAAGAAGAAAAAAAGAAGAAGAAGAAAAAAAGAAGAAGAAGAAAAAAAGAAGAAGAAGAAA
>JAWWLZ010000139.1:24469684-24492330 GCA_035041345.1 Poliocrania exsul | reverse complement strand
AGAAGAAAAGAAAAAAGAGAAGAAAAGAAAAAAGAGAAGAAAAGAAAAAAGAGAAGAAAAGAAAAAAGAGAAGAAAAGAAAAAAGAGAAGAAAAAAGAGAAAAAAGAAAAATATTTAGAGGAATTAACCAAAATGTTCCCTGGTAAAGTCAATAACCATGCTGGAAGAGGCAAGGTTGTCTGTTGTTTGATGCTTCACTTTCATTTAGAAATTATGCTTTTATTCATTTTTTTTTTTTTTACAAACACATATATGTTTTTTTTTAAAAAACCCACACATTCTTTATAGTCTATAGTAGCTGAAAACCTCACATTCACATGAATAGTCACAATATTTCCTTCCTGGAGGGGGTGGACAGCAACTGGATATTTTGTCTTACCTTTACTAACCTGATACCTTTACACATTTTACAATCCCATGTGGACTGTAAAGCATTCAAAGCCCATATAAAAAGACAATGAATTTAGAAGACCTCCATTCTGCACCCATTTCTTACTGAAAAAAAGCCAAGTAGGTAAGAATATCAGCTGCACTAATTTTAAACACTTTTAGTTCCCAAGCAAAACAAACAAAACAACAACCAAAACCACATTAGGTACATCCTCCCTTCCTCCCTCCCCCACTGCCCCAGGTTATACCAGAGAACCCTCCAACTGACCCAAGCAGCTTCTCTGCAGCTACCAGGGCTTGGCAAAGGCTGTTCAACAATGACATTTCCCAGCAAAAGAAAAACTGGGCAAGAACTGAACAGTGGTGAGTAGTACTTTATGATCCAGAGAGATACATTGAATTACAACTCTGGAACACCAAATAACAAGGAGCTGTAAATAAGGGTTATAAATGTTTCCCATCACAATATACACAAAGAAGCTATAAAGCATCGTCATGTATGTACTCCATCCAAGCATACATTAAATAAACACTAAGTTTTGTCACAGTGCTTTACAAGGTATTAAACATAGCAAACAAATAAAACATCATAGACCCTTCAGCCAATACAAACAATTGGGATAAAGTCTTCTCATCTAGTGACCAAATGAAATCTCCCTCTTCATTCTCTGGCCCCCAAAAAAACATCAAAGTGATTTGTTCATCTTTTCTGGAAGTTTTCAAGTGTTCACGAATTACTGGTTTCTCCCAGAACTCACAGTATGAAAAGTCACAAAAAAGGCTGCCCCTCTTGTGGTATTGTTTACTTTATGGAAAGCAGCAAATGCTGAAATGTTCACTATGTCTTTGTCTCTTACTATCTGGAACTTCACAGAGCACCTAAAACTATTACCTTCTGTGGTCTGAGTCTCTCCACGGATGCACACTTCAACAATTTTTAGCAATGAAATATCCGAGAGTTGAGATTAGGCCTTGTAGTCTTGCTAAATGCCTTACAAGGATTTGAACTGGAAAAGAGCCAAATGCCCTTCCCTACTGAGATCATCACAGCAAAAAAAAAAAAAATCATTAAGGATAAATGCAATAAGGTTGAGATTCACATTGTTTACAGGAGGAAAAACAAACTGATGTTAACTTCTCTATAGGTCTAAAACAGGCAACAAAACCTAAAACTAAAGCCAAACTTGGTCTTCCAATTCTCACTTCGCTACCCAAGCCACTAGGTCTCACTTGCCTTCATTAGATGCCTCGTGGAGAGGTCAAAGTACAGACTGCTTTACAATTTAATATACACTGGAAAAGACCTGAAGAAAAAGTCAGCCTTAGCACAAACAATGTAACCAATTGATGAATGAACTGAGGGTTTTGGACCTGCATTTAATTGAGAAGACCAAAAATCTTTTTCAATGGGCTTTGAATAAAATCTTAAGGGAGAAATCCTGGTTCTCCTGGAGCGAGTAGGAGCTTTGAGTTCCTTGAGCAATGAAGTCAACAGTTAAGGAATGAAGCAAAGAGTCCAGAGTTGACCGCAGAAAATACTCAGGGCATCTCACCTCCAAGTTCAGCTTTCACATTTAAATTCTACTGAGGATAACTACAGTAGTCTGCCAATTCCAATTTGCAAAAAGGCAAGCAGAGCCAGCCAGACTCCTTCTGTGCAATCTACTGGAGACAGCATCACAAACTTTCTGTGCCTCGCTTCACATCCTCCATAGTGGCAGAGCACCACATCTGACTCATAGGCACAGCACAGGAATGTCTCCAGCCACAGTGATATAGGTGCTCAGACCACTATGGCAAGGACCAAAAATAAATCATATAAACAGAGAGGGGAAAAAGCCCCTACACTTCTGTTTACACAGAAGACACTATCCTGCTCCCCAGGAAGCCAATGATAAAACACTCACTGACGTCAATGGGAGCACATTCAAGTCTCAGTTTAGGTTATATTTGAGGAGAAGTGTTCAAGTTGTAGTTTTTGTCTTCCCATTTACCCTGTCTATAAAAGTGAACAACTCCATCCTCACTAAATCATAGTCATGTTTGTCAGCTTCCTGCCTCTCCCTGCGTGGTGGGATCCAAGCAGCCAAGCTGTTTATACATACACACAGACTTGTGTATGATTTTAATTTTATTTGGCTCTAGAGAAGAGTAAGACTTGCCAGGGGTGGTTTCTGACACTACAAGATTCACTCATTTTCTTCATTCTCCTCATACTTGCAAAAGTGGTGGAAACACACTCAAACTAAGACTCCTGTGGGTGTGGCAGGAGATATAGTCCATAAATATTTGTGAAAGCCCCTATACAGTCTTCTATACAGTTTTCTATACAGTTTTAAGAACTTAATTCAAATACTTTCAAAAAACACCCCTAGATACAGGAAGAGATCTTATCAGATCCTCAAAAAGCATTAGAGGACATGGATCCATAATCCCCCATTGATCTCAAAAAGTAATTGGGTAAATAACCTCCTTGTTAGAATTACAGAACTTTCTAAATCCTGCTATCATGTGTATGTATCAATACCTATTAATCACACAGAAAATGTGGACTGTAGAACTTTGCCCCCTTTGACTTTTGCTGAAGCATAGCTGGACTCTTAAAAGTTTGTATCAATGGTGCTTAATGGCCCAAAAGGGATGATTTGGAAAGGCTTAATGCTACTGAGATATCAAATACTGACATTACAGTTAAGAGTCAACGCTCACCTCCAACATTCAATTTCAGTTCAACAGTCACAGCTTCAAATATTTATTTCCCAAATGCTTCAGTCCCACACGCATTCACATTCACCTAGAGACTTCTAACCATTCAACAAGGCTCCACTGAGCATCTTATTTCCTTTGATTTATGAGTCTCTCCAATAGGCAAGAATTGAGGCAAAGCCTGAACATCTTGGAGAAAGTCAGAGGGATACCATAAATATGTTCATGTTTGTTTCAGCATGTGGCATTTGCTGCTTGTTGAGTGAGTGAAGTCTCAAGGACTACAGTAACTAGACAACAAAGAAAGGAAGCACACAGGAAGTAAAGCAGTTATGAGTATATTGATCAAATACCCCTACTTCTTTCTTACACATATGCATGTTTGAGAATAATCAAAGAAAAAGGTAAGTATTATGCATGAAAGAAAAATCAAGCCTCTCTACCCAGTTTATCTTTGTTGCAAGTTCATCTTTCCACTTACTGAAAATTTCAGTATTGTTTGAGCTTAATATTGAGACCAAGTTATGCAAAATATATGACTTCCTGAATAGCTGAACATAGCTCTTTGACAGCATTTTTGCCTCACAGAGATGTTACAGGGGTGGGCTCTTGCCCCTCGCCTTCTCAAATATTTTCTTTATTGTGATCTGAACTTCAGAGAAAGATTCAGGAAAGTAGCTGTGCATCAGTTGGGCCCCACACTGGCTCTCCTTAGGGGTGGGAAGCAGGCACTCCAATCTATCCTGCATGGCAAGTGGGGTCTGTCCTAATTACTAACAGACTGTCATAACAGCCGCCAATCTGAAGATGATTAAGTCTCCCCTGACATCACTCCAAAAGACAGTTACTCACCCTCCTCCAGCTTTCCCCGTCTTTTATAGGTGAAGAAAGGCCACAGCTAACATCACTGCTTCTGCAGTAAGGCCAAAAATTAGAGTAGAAAGTGATGGCTAACTACACAGTTTTATGTTATAAACTTTGTTAATGGATATAAAGCATTCCTAATGCACAGATAACAGTTTCTGCTCCTGAAACTGCCAACATCTGCTGATTTATAACTTAGTTTAGCATTTCAAAGCTTTATCTTCAAGAAAACAGAGTAGATGAGCAATTTGTCTGTTGTCTCAGTTTAGTACTTAGCTTTTGGATGCTTTTAGCTTATTCTCTACTAAAATAAAGTGTGACATGTAAACTAGCACTGAATTCAGCTTACACTTTGGGCAAGCTGTCTTGGTTTGCTCAGGTTTCCTGTACAGACAAACTGCAGAAAGAGGGCAAAGTGGAAGCCTCCAAGCACTGCAGGCTTCTCAGATGGTACAGCTTTGTCCATAGTTCAGTGGAAAGGCTCTGTCTGACATGGGCAGATCATGGTGAGATGTCTAGGAGAAAACTAGCAAAAGCTTTGACCCACCAAATAAATTCAGTACAGTCACATCAAAGAATATTCTTAGACAACCCAAAGGAAGTCAGCACAAACTCCAGTAACTTAAAGAGTGGGAGACTACAATATAAGCTGTTAGCCTGTACAGAAATTACAAACATAAATCAAATAAGAAAATAACACTTTTAAAAATAATTTTATTTATTAATAAACCATACTTCCTTAATCTAGACCATACACTGGCACAGTCAGAAACCCATCAATTTTCACTTTCTCATTCAGGACAATTTATGGCATCATGTCCAGTCAGTAGAGCATTTTCTTTAGAGAAATAAATACCAGCAGATAAGTCTTAATGAAAATAGCTGAGCAGAAGGCAATGCAGAGAGGTTTGTCAGATGTCCATAACATTGTCAGTGAATTGCTGGTTCTCAAACTTTACTGAACATATTCCAGCAATGTACTTAGCATGTGACCTCTCTGTGGCTCCACAGTTTCCCCAACTGTTTTCATAGCTCATAAAAGGTTTAGGAAGTGTTTATAAAAACTGCTTGAGGAAACCATGCCACAAAGAACTTGAGCTTCATGTCTCAGCAGTCCAGCTTTGATTTAGTTCACTTCGATGGGATTTCATTTTGCAAATGCCCAATAACATCTGCATGCAGGTCCTCTTGGGATAGCACTGAGACACAGTGCAGTTTTATGTATATTACTTGGCCAAGTTCCTCCGGCATGTGATGGTTGACTTGCCTCCCTCATGAAATCACACATGCAAACATTCCCCACACATACACTTACTGATGACCACTTTCAGTGATCTGTGTTGGGAAGAAATATTATGTCATAAACACCATTGCAACATCTGCAATGGATCCTTTTGGAACCTGACACGAACCACCAAACCCAGAGAGCACTCTCACATCAGAAGTCCATGACTGACAGTGCTTGACCTACTGCCCTGCAAGCTCACCCCAGGGTTTTTCATGTATGCTCAAACAGCCTGTTTGGAAACACGCAGCCAGAGAAGTGTCATAGACAAGCTCTCAGTATACAGGTCTCTAGAGAATGTTTGGGGAGTGCAACAATGAAACACGATCATTCAAGAACAATGAGCTTTAAAACCAACATTTTACCACACTTAATTAACTAAAACCAACATTCAGAACATTCTGGTGGAACTCTAGTCTTCAACCACAGATGACTTCCTGTGTCTCAAATATTAATTAGCAATTATCAGTAGCTTGTGAGTACACTCAGAATAAGGAGATTCACCTCTATAGAAAGACTGTACATTGCCTTCCTATTCTGTAGCTTTTCAGTTAAATGTCACCAAAACATTCTACTAAATAAAGTAGGAAATTTTTCAGTCATAATTTAATTTTCTTCTAAATTAAGAAGACAATTCTGCTGGTAAACAACAGATGCTCTAGTATACAGGCTTTTAATACAGCCATCATTAACCTCTTTTAAGTACAAAAGGAAGGAACATCACATGACAAGGATCTGTCCACTTGTCTAAGCAGTCACATGCTCCACCAAGATCATCTCACAAGAGTTAAGCAAAAGGCACTTCAGTCCTATTCATGTACCTATCTCCATGCACCTAAACTAGGTATTAAGGCAGCATGTGAAAAAACACCAATACTACGCAATAAAGTGCCACCAATAACTACAGCAAATATTTTACTCTCTTTTACTGGTAGAGATTCAATATCTTTCTTAACAGAGAGGGAGAAGCCCTATTTGTAATAAAAATAAATTATGGCATAGACATAAAACTTTTAGCACATACTTTTGACAATAGAACTTTTCCAGTTCAAGGCTGCTTTATGACACTAAAAAACATTATTCAAACCTAGAAATCACTTATGTGATTTTTGAGTGTCTACTCAAGCGTGCACATTCTCACCCCTGTTAATTAATTATCCACTCATAAGTAGTAAATAAGAAGCAGTCATTACCCTTGAGGAAAAAGCAGGACACACATATCAGGTGTTAGACATAAAAACCAGCTTCAACTCTTTATTTGGTTCCCAGGCTTAGCTCAGGAATTCAAATGAAGCAGTCAGTGAAAAACAGCTACCCCGTTCCTAGCTCCAAGAACCGCAGGACTCTTTAGGAGTTGTCAGACAACATAACAGGGCATCATTCTTTAGATTTCAAGTTACAATTAAGCTCAAGTTAACTCCATCTAGACAGCTGTGAGAGGGACAGGGAAAGTGAGCGCCTCTTTTACACAATCTTGACATAATTTCAGAGTAATGAGTAAACCATGCCTGTGACATTGAGAAGATGTTTTAGCATGTCCCATCAATCTTTTTTTTTTTTTTAAGTCAGTTCCAATAAATTTTTCAGAAACCTGTTATTGGCTACCTTTTATCAACAAAGACCTCCTTGTAGTGCACAAATATGCCACACTACACCACCTGCTTTACCTCATTTTTCTTTCCCACTCAAAAAAGAACAGTTGCAATAATGCTCTCACTCACCTCCATCTTAACTGGATGATCCAATCCAAACATTTCTTATCATCTAGATAGCTAAACAGAGACAGAAAAGGCACAAGCACTTAGACTGAGAAATCAGGTGAAATGAAAGAGGTCTCAGTTGTGGAAAAGTGTGATTTTTATTATTTATTGTAATTAATGGATCCTGCCCAGGATCCATTACATCTCTGTTTCCTCTGCTGCCTTCCTGTTTGTAGAGAAGAGCATAGTCAGTATGTGCACGTATCCATGCCCTGAAATTCTGTGCTCATCACTTGTCTTGAAAATGAATGCATTTTTTTGTATTTAAAAGTCATGTAATCAGATCATAAGTGAACACATTATAATACTAGCATTAAAAAGCACACTTGCCTCATTTCTTAATTAACAAAACTTCTACTGACATCACTACTCTTCTCCTCCTGCTACCCACATCTGTGCTGGGCTGTCACAGAGGCAGACTGAACACTACCAATTCTACATCCCTTTCATATCAATGTTTGTTCATTTTACTAAGGTCTATAAAGCTATGACAATATAGAAATAAATATCAACTTCAAGGTCCTTTCATTCAAACATATGCTTGCTTGCAGTAGTTTCTCTAGATAATTGAAACTTATCTGTGTTCTTCCTCAAAATACATGTGTCTTCATCAAAACATAAGCCAACGTTTCACTGGAAGTGATAAGACACAAAGTACATGATTTAAATTTACTGTGCTCAAGAGGGGTAATTCCCTGTTTGCTGAGTTAAGCTGCAGCCCTTCAATCATCATTGACAAGCAGGAATGAAAGAGGCAATCACCAAGAAACATTGTTAGATCTGGAGAGCAATACACAGAGGAAACGTGCTGGAAAGGCTCTTTGGTATAAGACATGATCCTTTATGGTCATAGTGAGATTTTTCTTTGCACTGCTCAGAGTTCCTCACCATGCTACAGACTGCTGAAGTTTAATTTTTCTATTTTTTTATATAAAAACCTCAAGTCTATTTAAGAAATCCCTCTCCAGTTACTTTTACAACACATTTGCTTTATTACTGTGCAGTTAATGCTGTAGACATACACTCACACATCTACAAAATTAATTCGCTGACATGCTGTAGCTACACTAATGAGCTGTAGCTGAATAGTTTTCTTTTGGGGGTAAAATAGATGGAAGAATATTTATTGAAAGCAAATCAACCATGTACATTTTAAATAAAACCTTCTAAATGAAACTTTTTCTTTCAAGGGGTGAAAATAGTAAAGTTAAACAAAGGTGGGAGAATAAAGACTTGGGCAGAACCAGAGCTGTCTAGGGTACCACTCACCAACCAACACTTCTGCAAAGCCAGCAGGATGACCATGAACTCTGCTCACAGGAGCATATCCAGGTCTGTAATCCTTTCACTCCAGCCCCATCAGTGGGCGATCTGCATCGCCCCTTAACTCCTCCAAAGCACCTACCATTTCCTTCACAAAGCTGAACCAGCAAGTAGACCCGTTCAAGTTAGTTGCTTTCAATGTGCCCAATTCACAAGCAATGATTGAAGGAAGGGTGTTTGGTGTCTTAACAAGACCAAAAATCATAGCATCCTTCCACATGAGCTGACAAAAGGACTGATGTGCACTTGAGCAGAATTCAAAGACATTTTCTTTTTTTAACATGTCATTTCTGAGCTATGATGCATTCCATCATTACCTTAGGAATTGTCTTACAATTTTCTATCCCATAAAAGTACGACACTTCAACTGATGTAGAACATCTCTAACTGGAAGGGTGCCCACTACTTAAAAGGCACCTTGCTTGGTTGACAAAGTTTTACCTTCTGTCAGCCTTGGAGCACAGACAGCCTGGTCTCATGTGGTTTTACTTGTGCATTTGTTTCTGCCTTTATTGCAGATTCCACACCTGAATATGTAATCTTCAATGGGGTTGTATGTGCTTGGCCAGAACTAAAAAACCTTATGCTCCCATCTTGCATTTCTTGTATAGATGAATTCCAAGGATTTATACAGAGTACTTCTGACCTCCTGCTGCAAGTGGTATTTCAGCAAGACATCTTCTTTTGAAAGAAGTAAGGGAAAAGAGAAATGGGGAATTCCCACCTTTCTGCAATGGGTCTAGGACCTCAATAATTTAAGGTAAGGTGATCAAATGTCAAACAAAAGCATCCCATTTCTAATACTTTTGCAATACTAGATCATTTCATCTCAGACTGTCTTTCTATGGCTCCCACACGTTTAATTTTTAAATACTATAATGAAAGGATATCAGATTTTTTAAAAAAATTACCATATTTATTTCCTAGGTTTAAAGGTGCCTGTCTGGTTTAAGAACAAAAACTCAGAATGTCAGTGAAACTAGACATACTCTGTGTGCTATCAAATCTAATACAGCATCTAGCATCTCATTGTCTGCTTTTACCAGAACATATTTTTAATCAAATAATTATTTGCCTTACAGTTTTATAAAAAAACTAATTACAAGACAAGTCTAGTTCCTGCTCATGATTACAATAGTACCAAAGAAGCTCAAACGTATCTTCAGTCAGTACTCAGTAATTACTCTAGCAAAAGCAAAATGCTTAAAAGCACCTTCCCTCATTCCAAGTTCTACCACCTTCCCCCTAGCAGTGCAGGAAGACAGGGAATGGGGGTTGTGGTCAGTTGTTTCTGTCACTGTCAGGAAGATGAGTCCTTCCCCTGCTTCCAATGGAGTTCCTCCCACAGGAGACAGTCCTTCCCATAGGCAACAGTTCTTCCCAAACTGCTGCCCAGTGGGTCACTTCTCCATGGGGTGCAGCCCTTCACAAACAAGCTGCTCCAGCATAGGTCTCCCACAGGGCTACAAGTCCTACCAGGGAAAACCTGCTCCAGCTCGATCTTCTCCCTCCACTGGTTTCAGGTCCCTGCCACAATCCTGCTCCATCATGGGCCTCCCACAGGGTCACAGCCTCCATTGTGCATTCTCCCACTCTAGCGTGGGCTCCTCCACGGGCTGCAGGTGGATCTCTGCACCCTGATGGTCCTCCATGGGCTGCAGGGCCTTGGATCCAGGAGTACCTCCTTCCCCTCCTTCTGACTGACCTAGGTGTCTACACTGTTGTTACTTCACTCTTCCCTTGCTGCAGTTTTCCTCTGTGCAATGACTTTCATTCCCTCCCAAAATATGTTATCACAGAGGCGTTACTATCACTCCTAATTGGCTCTACCTTGGTCAGCAGCATGAAGCCTGTCCTGGAGCCAGCTGGCATTGACTCCACCAGACACAGGGGAAGCTTCCAGCAGCTTCTAACAGCCCCTCTGCTACCAAAACTTGGCCACAAGAACCTGATACATATGCTCACTAGTGCTCCATTACTCCTGAATATTTGAGTCCTACTGACCCAAAGGTGCCTGTAGATTATAGTCAGGAGACTCATCTGCTAGGGAGAACAGCTCCCCTGTGCTAACCAGTGCTAACAGTACCTATACTTTATTTACTCAAACACTTAATGTGCCTCACAAAAGGAGAAGAGTAAATAAACACCAGGAATTTATGTATTAAAGGTTTTTATTTGAATAACTCTAAAAAAAGGGACCCTACTACAGGAGGTAAGAAACACATTTATTAGTAAAGAAGTGACAGTCCACTGATCTGTTAAAGACAAAAAGCCATGCAAGAAAGGACTGTTGCATCTGTCACTGGTGATATTCAGTCACTGCTTATCACCCTATGACAACTGTCTTCAAGTCAAAAGCTGCCCATATTTCATGTGAGCCAGTAGGAGGTTTTAAGGTGGACAAAAATGCAAACCAGACATTTCTGAGCTATTCTAGAAGAGCATGGGCATATCTTCAGTTCTGTCTCTACCTTGAGCTGACTTGCAACATATCAAACACATGGCCACATCTGACATTTTACATATATCAAGCCTGAATCCACCATTAAAGCCACTCCTGCAAGGCAGTAGGTGAGCACCAACTGAATATCCACAAACTGAGCCCAGAATTCTCACCTAAACATGCTAACTTCCATGTGGATTTGAGACTTGTCAGGGAAGCAGGGAGGATGTTTTGAGTTTTTGTTCCAGGCTCCTCCTCCTCCTCTCCCCAACAGAAATGTGGTTGTTGGAGTATGAAATTAATTTGGGGCTTTAGCATAAAGATAACCATCTTTTTAGTTGACCTAAGTGGAGGACGTTTTCCTCATGTACTCAGAACCACCTGGTTACAGTGACATGTATAGGAGTACACAGTAGTTAAGTAAATGTGTTAAGTAAACGTGACTTGACTGATGAGGAACAGTGCTCTCAGTGAGAAGAGACAGCAGTGGTTCTAGATATTAAATTTGTTTGCATGTTTTATTGCTGGGACAACCTAAGTCATATACTCATGCAGACAATGGTGTGCTCGTTATTGAACTCAATTCAGAGTACCTCCTACATAGAAAAAAATGTGAGTGACAGAAGACCCAATGGCAGAGTTTCAAATTTTTGAAGAGAGAGCTATGAACATCAACAAAAATACTAAATTCATTCTAGGAATCTAACAATTCATCTGAGAAAACTGAAGTGTTTTAAAGTTATCAAGGTCTACTGATTCCACAAACTAATGATATTTAAAAAACCCCCAACATCTAAATGGGAACAAAGTTATTGTAATTTCCCTAAGGAATTTCAACTAAATAATTTATTCCAGGATTGTGTTGAGAATATAACACTTATGAAAAGCTTCCAGTTATTGAACACCAGCCTTGAAGATAAGCATTATTTAACCTTACCTTTGCAGGTGGACTGCAAGACAGAAAACCCAGCCTCGTACTCCCATTCCTTTTCTAATCTGCTCACATTTCCTCTAGTCCTCTCCCTTCCTGAGGTATTCTGCAGTATTATTTTATTCCTGAAAGAAGGAAAACAAAAACTAAGTGGGTAACTGGACAGTGTACTAGGTAAGATCCTTTAAGTTACACTGGTTACAAGCTCACCCAAGAGTCTGAAGCAAAAGAAACCAGGTGGTCTAATCTAAGTCCCGTAGCAGAAATATGCTATATTGCCAAAGCCAAATAAGTGATCCCACAGAATCTGAAACATATCTCTTGTGTTTTTGCAGAGAAAAGAAAGTTGACATGAATGGAAATTAAATTATCTCCTTCCCCCAGAGACAGCCATCTTCCCAGGTCAGAGGCATGCAAATTAAAAATGAAAGAGTTCCCATTTCACGGCTTGCAATGTAGCTATGACTAGACAGACAATATCCCCTATTTTTTTCTCTCCCACCCCACAGTCCTGACTCAGATTTTCCAAATATTCCTCATGATAGAACTCTTACAATGCAGAGGAGAAAAAACAATATATATGCAGATTTAAGCAAAACAATACTTGGGGAAATGTGCTGAAACTGAAAATTGTGTGGTTTTCTATAAAAGAAGAACATACTGTGACATAACCTCACTGAAACATATGGTTTGCATTGATTCTCAAAAATGATAAATAAACACTAGGAAAGTCATTATGAAATTTTTCAGAAATTTTTGGTGGGAACTGGAAAAGAAGAGACATGGCAAAAGAAAACAGACTGTCAGAATTGCAACTTCTAGCTAGCTAAGAATAGATACTTTTAACAACAAGCTTATATTTCACAAATATTTACAGTAGATGAAAAGCCCAAAGGCATTTAAGAAAAAAATAGCAGGAGGAAGCTTTAGTTACATCATTAAGGCCAGCGTGAAAATTTCTAAACTTTAATCAATTTGCAAGTCCTGTGTAGGCCCCTCTCAGTGATTTAATCAGAATTCAAGTTTGGTATTAACGAAATGAGTTCTACCATATGTGTAAGCTGTAAACTTACACATAAACCAACAAACATAACACACAAATATTGAAAGAAGTTGATTATTTTTTTTCTAACACTGAAAAAATTCTCTTCCAGATGATCAATAATTTGTCTTGAAAATTCATCCTGTTTCATAAGCACTCAGATCAAGTTCGATGACATATCCTGCTCCTTCTTTAACTGAAACATTTTTAATTCACTGACATTGCAAAACTAAATACATTGGACTGAGATATGGCAGCTATGAATCCACCAATTAATACTGGTTTTCACTTTAGCAAAAAAAACAGGTACACAACCAAGGAAAAAAAAAATGGGTTAAATAGTAGTAACTCATGAAGGATCAATAATACAATCACTTCTAATCATCTGTGCATGCCCTTCAACCAGCTTCCTCTGTAATGAAATGTTTTTATCCCTAAAGATGCAAGCAGAATTATGAAGTTTTGTTTTTTTTTTTTTATGGCTGGCTCGACCCAGGCAGTTTATCTGTGTAAAACTGACACCAATAATAAGGCAGTATAAATTGACTGAATTCCTCACCTTTCACAACATTTAATAACTCTGCATTTCAGCTTATTTTATATAGGTGCATGAGTGAGATCCATTTCCTTTTCTTTTTGATACCTAAACTTTGTCAGCAATGTCAAAAAGGCAGGAGACTCCGAGGTTTCTGTGGTAACCCTCAGTATCCTTGCTAGGACTCCCATGGAGCAGGACTGATGACCCTCTCTCTGGCTCTGTTCTGCATGTTCATGTATCTTATCTGCCCTTATATTTAGGAGAGAAGTTTAGTTTACTTTTATCCAAGATAATTTCCACTGTACATGCTCAAAGTCTTTTACTAGTTAGTCCAATGCTTTACCATATTGTTAAGAATATGTAAGCACATTTTTGCAGGAGTTGCATAATAAAGACTTCTAAGTCAACAGGAAAACAAAAATATGAATATGGTAAAAGAAATTTTCCAGGGAGAAGACAGAACCTTTAAAAGCTTGTTTCCCTGGATCCTTTATGACATGATTGTGATAGAAGTAGTAAAATCAAATTTGATTTTGTTATTCCTAAGAAGTGTTGGGGTGAGAAGAAGGAGATGCTGCCCATAATACTGAGCTCAGCTGCACGACAAGTTACAGTAGATTTGTGATTGTATATGCAAACAGAGCCTGACTAACCACATCTGTCCTGTCTTTGGGGTCTTCTGCAGAGAGAAGCTGATGACAGCTCAGACAAATACATGCCATTTCACTATGGACAAATCCCTTTGCAGCACACACAGCCATTATAAAACTAACTGCAACAAAAATGCTCAATCCAACTGGAATATGCCATGAGAAAATAAGTTAGTAAACTGGCTCCTCCCTCTCCAAACACCCCCAAAACATGTCCAGCAAGTACCCAGATCCTCCACTGCTGCAGCAATATGGCTCTTGGTCACCATAATAGTTGAACTTATCCATCTTAGCCTGAATATACTCTCTGGCATGGAATGGTTCATCCTGTGAGACTGGTTTTATTTTCAAAGCATTCTCAAAGCTTTGTTTCCTTTGTGGCACATTCTGTATCCATCAACATCAAGCCACAAACTCCATTTTTTCCTTGTTAATTATGCCTATGCTGCTCTGCTTTGGCTTTGTTCATTGAAGAGCTTTGATAAATGAGCTTTCTGCCCTCATCATTCTGAGGACACAGAAGTCCCATCCAGTTTGAAATTAAATGATGAAAATAAGGAAATGGTTTGCGTTTTATATTAGAAATTGATGAAGTGTGCAGGGGAGGGAGAGGAGGAAAGGGGAAGAGGAGGGGGAGAAGGGGGAGTTAAAACCTCCAGAATTAACCAGACTGGACCAGCAGCTCTGACTTTCTGGAGCCACTCAGGTCATCCAGCTCTGGATATGGTTCCAAATATAAAACAAATTTTCACTTGACTCTTGCACCAGTGCATCTTTGCAGTTTGAAAAATAGTAAAGTTTCTCTTATTTATATAACTTTTCTTGTGAGTGAACCTTGCTTCCTCTGTTTAATAACTGCACAAAGGCTGCATTAGTGCCACAAGACCACTAGGAGAGGTTCTGACTTTGTGACCAAGTGACTCATTGACATTTAAAATTAACTTTCTGCTCAGTACTACACTTCAAATATTACAGCTAGTCTGCATCAGCTCCCTTCTGCCTCTGTGGAGCTTAACAGAAAAACTCCCACCCTATAGCTTGGGTTTGCATGAACACTACAAATACCCTCTCCCTCCAACCCCCATGAAGGAGTAAAACAGAAGGGGCTGGTGGGTTAAGGCCAAGGGAGGAGGTGAAAGGAAATAAAATCCCAGTCCTAAAAGCACAGGCCCACAGCTGCTCAGTTATCAACTAATCATAAGGTCTTTATAAGGGTGCCACCACTTTGTTGTTATGGGGGAAGAAAACTGTATACTGGGCTGGTACTAACAAGTAAAATTACTGTGGCCTGAACAGACTGATTAGAGGACAGAAAGCAAGAATACCATTAAGAAAAATTATTTCAGTTTGCGTTGCATAGCCAGCTTTCTGGCTAACACAGGTATAACATAGGGACAAAACATGTTTGAACAGCAGTAGTCACCTGGCCACCCATTCCACTGCTCAAGTGCTTTGAGCACTCCAGCCTTCAAAGTAGGACAGGTACAAAATAGGTTATTCCAGCTCTCTACTCACCAGAAGTGGTGTTTGTGAAGCAGTGGTCTTCTGTGCTCTTTGGTATTCCCTGTTATGAGCATGACCTGAGCAGAGTGCAGGAGCCCAACACCACGGTTAAGAGAGAGCGCATTTCTTTCATTTGTGATGTTAATTCCCTCTTCTTGTCTGTTTTTGATCAAACAAAGCATCCTTCACTTTTTACTAATAAATTACAATGAAATGTACCTAGAGGGATAACCAGCTGTACTTAAGTTCACTTAATTTTCTTCTTCTCAGAAAAATTTGTGAGTTTCAGTCGTGGTATAAATAAGGAAACAAAACAGATTTGATTGAGAACAAGAATCTTGGTGTTCCCATGAATTGGCTCCCTTGCTCTTCTCCTGTTTCTCTCTGTATATCTGATTTTTTCAAAACTCACCGCAGCAGGATGGCACAGCTTTTTTATTTTGCTAACTGCAAGTCATCATTTTTCTGGGTGAAACAAATGCAGTTTTCCTCTGTACTCTAAGTTACCAAACACTTTTACCTGCTGCGTTCAGACTTGGCTATCTGTTGCAAACAAGGCAGAAATATCTTAGAAGTCTGAAATAGATATTTTAGAAATAAACATCATCAGGCAAATTTTGCACTGAAATAAATATTGTGTAATGTCCCAAGACTAAAAGGGCTCATGTGTAGATGCACAGAGCTTAAAATAAGATGCAATTTGTTTTGAAACAACTGAGAGGAAGATGCAGATTTCAGGGGTGACAAAAAACTGCTCCATCAAGTGACAAGTGTCACTCCTGCCTGACCAGAACATACAGCCCTTTTTGGGAATGCGCACCTTGGGCAGTGGGGCCACAAACAGGCCTTGTCCTTCTCCAACCTTTCCTTCAAGTCAGTCACCAGTGAAGCAATTGGGATGGCTGGGGCTACAGCCATTTTCTGCTGCTTAAGCACATGCATCAATGTCCTCTGCACACGTGGACTTCTGACCTTATGCTTCACGTCTCTGACATATGTTTCTGCTGTTCTCACAAAAAGCCCTCTTGCTCTACATCTTAATCATTTGCCCTGGCCATCATTTTGGGATACTCCCATTCCACATTTACTAGTCAGTTTTACTAATCCAACACTTTTTGTTCTCATGTCGGTGCCACTTGACTGCTCTCAGAACTTCTCAGACCACATGAATGGGGTTCCTGAAAGTCTAACTTTATGGGGAATTAGTTAAGTTAGTTAAATATGCACACGAAAAAAACCAAAACAGACAGTAACAAATCAAGATGGCATCAGTTCAGCAATTACCCAGTTGCATAGCATATCACAGTTGATCTTGCCCCCTCAGTTTTCTGCATTACCCTACTAGATGTGCCTCCTAGATGTCTATAGCAGCTATGTATGTATTCACATGCACACAAAAAGGATCTTATTTTCTCAGTCCTAAGTTTTCTCTCACTGGTGTGAAAGAAATGAGGCAGCAAAGCTGAATAACCCTACCAAGTCATTACCTGTGCTAATACAAAGGTCTTTGAATCCTCTGGTTTAGAGGCAGTGGATAAATTTGATTAAGTTTTACACTTATTTTTTAAAGGCAAATAAATATGTTAATTTTTCAAATACTTATTTGAAGCTATGGCACTTCACTTGAGTTTTGACTTCCTGATGTTGGAGAAAATTTAGCAGTCAACCTCAACAGAAAACTCAACAGTCCCATACAAAAATCACATTCATATCTCTTCAGAGTATAAAATCAACAAACCAGTCAGTACACTAACCACAGAAACATGCGAAGCCACATCAAAATTCAGCATATTTAATTGTCTTTCATGGTTCTTACTTTTTTTTTTTTGAGTTACCTAAGAAAAAGCCCTGAATTCACACCATGCCTGAGAAAATAGTGGAAAAAGTTGAAGGGAGGGTTGTTCCAAAATAAGAACAGAGTTTACAAAGTGTGGTGACTTGTGTAACATGCTTGCTGTTGCACTGACATGCAAGCCAGGCACATCTGATATTCAGCTGGCTTTTTTTCCCCACAAGATAGTGGGATTATATCAAACACTGTAAGGCTCACCACAGCAGAAAGGGAGGTGTGCCACATGACTTTCATTTGACCAACATGAATAAACATGTCACTAAAAGCTTTCTTAGGAAACATAGTCTTCTTGAAATAAAAAACATATTTTGAAAGAGAGCCCACAACAGAAGTCATGGAATCTTTGGTCTTTGCGTAACACGGAACATTTTCTGGGATAACAACCATGGTGAAGTCCTCAGGACTGCCTGGGTGTTGGCCTTCAAGTTACAAAGCACAAGGGTTTCAGATACTTCATGTTTGGCAGCTGAAATAAAATACCTTGAAATATCAAGGAAACTGAAGTCCAGATACAGTGACTAGCTATTAGATTTTGTGCTGGCAGTGGCCCAAATTGTGTTCATTTTACTCACAGGAGCCATCCAGCTGAGGTCAACATGATGACTCACATGGCCATAGCGCACAGGACTTGGCATAATGTGTCGCACAAGTGCAGATGTGGAAACTGCTCTACAGCCAGAGACAAGTAAGGCAAGAAAGGGTTTGAAGTTGTTTCCACTGACCTGTTCATGCAGTGAGACCCAAGAAGACAACCACAACTCAACAGTAGAGTTGATTGCTAGTGTATTTATGGATTCAATAACCTCTGTCTCAAGAACTCACCAGTTCAACAGGACTCACTGACATTTCTCTGAGCACCTACTGCAAGTTAGATCCCACAATTAGGCCTTG
Source organism: Poliocrania exsul (assembly GCA_035041345.1). Taxonomy (NCBI): domain Eukaryota; kingdom Metazoa; phylum Chordata; class Aves; order Passeriformes; family Thamnophilidae; genus Poliocrania; species Poliocrania exsul. Next base: position 24,474,152 of record JAWWLZ010000139.1, on the reverse strand, counting down.
AATAGAGAATGTAGTTAAAGATTCACAGTTCCCACAAGAGCACCTTAACATATTAGCATTTCCCTACACCCAGTGTACAGGAAAGTTTTTCCCAAGACATAATGTGGAATCTCAGACAGATTTGTTACTCAACAGTAACCTTCCAATGCTATTCCTGATACATTACCCGCATACTAGAAAACAGAGGGGGTTTTAAATTTTATTTATTTATTTTAACAAGCTAAATTGTGGAAACATTGAGCATCTGTACTAGTTTCCAGCTATTTTTTTTTTTCAAATTCATGAATCTATTCACTTAGATGCTCTCAGCTTCATCTGTAGTATGAAGGACCTGGATAACTGTGTGAAAAACATCTGAACAATGGCAATCTTATGAGTTTTCATTCCATTTGAAATATCTCAGAGTCAACAAGTTGGAAACTCCACCACTTTTGACTTGTGGAGTGTTTCTGTGATTTTTCTCTCTCAGAGGGCATATTTGACTCTCCCCAAAGAGACCAGGAGTTTCAATCTACAACTTCAGATGGATCACTAGATGCAAAGATCACCTGCACTGCAGCTTACTACATCTGCTACTCCCACGAGCATACACGCTGCTTAATACTCTTTCCAGGTTCTTCCTTGACTGTGGGGTTTTTTTCAGAACATCTCTTCAAGGGGAACTTCCAAGCCACAGAAAGGAAAAACATTACAATCTGCTGCTGACTGTGAATTGCACTATCAGTCTGGGAGAGAGAATAAGAGACAAACAGGAGAAAAAGAGAATGGGAGGAAGAGAATTTGGCAGAGGCCTGTTACCAATTTCTACACCATTGAAACTCTGGATATAAAATATAGAGCAACAACCTGGGAGTAGACATGGGGAGATTCAATAGGGCATTTTCAGTATGAGAGGAAAACCTGTTAACTAAAGAAGATCAGGCTGTAAATTAGATCAGCCACATTTATTGACACATTCCTGACTTAGCACAGAAGTGCTATTTTATCCTTTTGGGTTGCTATTAAACTTCATGCATACAGACATACTATTGTCCTTGCTTTAGCAGGGGTGCGATCATCAGCACCAAGACAATAAAAGAAATATTTTGGCAAATGTTTTGGAATTGCCTTACAATTAGATCAAAACACTGAAAGTTATGGACTTTTTTCACAGTATTTAAGTTCTAGACCTTTTTGGAAAAGAGATTGGTGCAACTTCGCAAATATATCCTTGAGTTTATTAGTTTGGCCATTAGTTCTTTGCAGTCATAGTGGTAACATTAGCTGGCTTATACCAGTAAGTCACTGATACTTAAATGTTTCACTGTAAACCAGTAAACACTGATTCATCTAAGTGGAAACTTTTTTTCCAGCAATCCAAGACATATATGGTATGAATACATGCTTTTGAATATGTCTGCATTCTTATTTCCTCTTGTTCCCTGTTTCTCCTTTCAACTCTCTCTCAATAGCTGCTTTCTCCCAGCTTCAGCAGGAACAAAACTAGCTTCCCAGGATTCCTGCCTGGCTCTTCAAACAAGCCAGTTCTTAGTCTGTTCCTATACAGGGAGTGCCCACAATCACCTTACACACAACTCTCTCATACATTTTCTTTTGTTTTGCCTTAGAAATTGGAGGTGATAGAGGTGTAGAAGGTACTCCCTGGAGACTGCTACTGGTGTGCCAAATCTGCCTCACCCTCCCCATGCTCTCAGTCAACAGCCTTTATACTACTTTGTGTGCTAAATGAACTTAAAAAGAGCAAGACTTCCTTCATTAAACACGACCAGAAGCAGTTCTAATTCACCATTTTAAATGCCAACCACACGGGTTTTCCACCTTATCTCAGCAGGACAATAGGTTCAGGCACACAAAATCAGAGGAGGAAGATGCTTACAGCATGTTTCTGAAAAGAGGACAATGAATTAATTAATCCCTGTCCTCCAAAGAGGTATCTATACATGTACTCATATTTTAAATAGATATTAACATAAAATAATTTTTAACAGCAGAGTACAGACTATCTCTGCCCATTCATAGAGAAATTAGGCAACTCAACCAAGAAATAATTAGCAGAAATTGCTTAAATTAGGTCACATTAAAAGTATTGAGAAAATGCTTTGTAACTATGCAGCGTTATCAAGACCAAGCTACCAGTATTTTCCCATTATTTCACATTACTTGTTATGGAAGTTGACTATTGCATTTCTGGGTAACTCTGGGCAAATATAACAAGCTCACTTGCTCTTGAATTTAAGAGGACTTCTGAGATGCATATTGAATGAATTCTGTACATGCCAAGTTCTTTAGAACTTTGCATCAGTGAGTGTAGCCTGATTACAGGGTAGAGAATATAACAATAACACTAACATCAGTCATCTTGCTTGTTTGATGGTTCAGCTCTTTTTCTGCAGCTGTAAAACTAAAGCACATCTCACTAGATTTGTTACAGGTCTCCCGCTTGCCATGTGGAATCTGAGGAAGAGCCTTGAGCAAATCCCAAAGAACACTCTCATAAGCTAGCCTCAAGCAAAATTTACACTGAACCCTCACACTGCAATCACTCCCTGTTTAGTTTTAGAGTCTGCCAGCATCTGCCTTCTGTCAGCTACAGAAAGCCACATGCAACACTAGGCACTGGAAAGCAGACAAGTTTTCATAAGAAGTTACACCATGTACTTCAGGACATTACAACTAAAGGGCAGGTTTGCTTAATGTTAATTGCATTCTGTTACATTTGAGGTTTAAAGACTTGATTTAAGCCAGTCACTACAAGATTGTCTCAGGTCCTACAGGAACAGCACTTCTATTCAAGTGCTAGTGACAAGAAAGCATATTTTGAATATACACAAGAATCCACCAAGAGTGACTCATGTTTTCACTATTCTGTTTCAGGCTTTTCTGTGAACCTTGGCTTTCCTAAATCTTTTGCTTTGTGAATCTATGAAAGAAGGAGACAGAATGTTACAATGGCAACATTATTAGCCATTCAATCATATCTGCAGAGCTGGGAAATAGCTCATAAAGAAATAAAGCATTTTGGAAGGTCTTTGGAACCAAAGCGCTACCAGTGACCATGTTGACATTGAAAAACACAAGTGTTCTTGAGGCAGCACTTGAGTCATCCTGCTGTTGTTGCCTTCATTTGTTCAGGAAAGTGCGGTTGTGGTAAGACACCTTGTCAGCTTTTGCAAGCTAGTTCAAAAGACTTTTAGAGAAAGCATTCCCATCCAAGTTGAGAAGTGTTATCAGATCAGCTCTGCTTCTTGGCATCACCTCAGGCAGTTCACCTCACACAGACAGTTCTCCCACCACCACGTATCTTTAGCTCCAACACCCGTGCCACCTTCGTTACAGGACGCTGCACTTTCTAGTGCAGACATACTTGTAATACTTCTTTTTTCTGATCCAAAATGTGACTGTGCTTCCTATTTTTTATTTGCATGTAAAAAGGCACAGTTGTGTCTTCCAGTAACTGCTCTAGCAGCTTGGAATGGGTTTTTTTTAATTTGATTGGTTTTTCTTGTTGGTTTTGCGACTTTTTTCCCCAGGCATCTTCATTCTCCAAGACAATTTACAAGAACAAATCCTTGTAAATGTTGTCTTGCGTATTTATTGTGCTGTCCTAATTATCGCATTCTTTGCTGTATTTCAGACACCGTGTATACCTTGCCTTGCAGCTACATTCCGTTGCTGACATAAGCATAACTGTCTTGGTGGGAAATGATGCTATTTAGAAATATAAAGCAACAATAATAAATTCAAGGGAAAAAATGCAAAAATTCTCCATGACCTCCCTGACAAACTGCTGTAATGGTCTGAAAACTGCAGATGTTTTTCCACTAAGTTTTTACAATGTTTGTTTTGAAACGATTCTTTTTAAAATCATGTTGTTTTCCTGTTGTAATTTCTGCAAAGCAGATGTGACATCTAGGGCTTAAGGGCTTTAAGCTGATTTTGATGGCTCAGTCTTGCTGCTATTTATGCAGCACAAGAAGTTCTCTTGCAGTGGAACAGGATCTGCTGTGTAAAGAACAAAGAATCACCTGGGAGGAAAGGGGTTGTCCTCACTGCCAGTGATGGGACTTGGCCCTTGCATTTCAGAAAGGAGTTCATCTACTGTCTAGTCCCATATGGCTAAATCTCAAACTGCAAGAACGCAATGAGCAACATCCACTGGCCTCACATATCTCTATTTCAAGCAGCCTTAGGTCATTTACACACTACACTACACGTACAGCAAAACTGGGTCTGAGAATGGTAGGAACATGGATTCCATCATGGAAAGCATTTACAAGATAATTCTTTCTTCCAAAATTAAAAAGATCTGCAGAACAGTTATGATCTGGACAAACTAGATTAGCCTCTTATACAACCAATTACAGTCAGAGCAGAACTAAAGGTTTTCCCCATGTTGTGGTTTGGAATTATTATGTAAATTCTCTCCCCTGCCATTAACTATCCTCACCAGTGGTTAACAAAGAAAACA
>JAWWLZ010000139.1:24455610-24469584 GCA_035041345.1 Poliocrania exsul | reverse complement strand
GGCGTGATTATCTGAGGAGGAAGTCCCCTCCTCCTCTTGTGAGTAAACATCTTGGTTTTTCCCCTCAAACCAAGACACCCCATCATATGTCCTCAGAACAGCATGAGAAAAGTTATTGTCTGAATGTCCAGCTGGTGAGAGTGATCACCAACCATAAATGCCTTGTCTGTCTGCCAGTTAAGCTGCAAATGGTTTCAGTGAGGTGCAGAGCAAACTTGTGTAGTTTTTTCCAGTCTGCTGTCCCAGGTTTCACTGATGTCTACAAAACAGGCATGATTATATCTACAAAACCAGCTGGATCTTAAGCAGTACTATAGGAATAACAAAATTATTTTTTTCCCTTCCTCATAGCCCTGCTACCCTCCTGTTCCTCAAGGGCCACTCACAGACTCCTATCTTACAGAATAGTTCTCCCTGCACAGGCAATTCTACTTGTGGCTGTTCTTCAAAGCCTTTTTGTGATAAGGACAGATGTTATTCTAGAGTTAACCAGAGAGGTTGTGGCTAGTATGTAAAAAGTAAATTAACATTTACCTGCATCTTCCTGCTATCCCACTCTACTCATCCATGGCCCCTCAAGTTGCACAATAGTACCATGCAAACCAACCCACAATGAGACCCTTACACATATCAACTGCATTTAATAGCTGTATATTGTAGACTGCTTGGGTGCTGAGAGATTCCATATTTACCTGCAATCAAGTCAGGAAATCTCTCTTTTCCTCAGGAACCTGGATCCCTGGACAAATTATGATCAAATATTTTTCTCCTATTCTCAGGCATGTCAGACCTTTTTTGGAAAGTCACCTTCCACACTTATGATTCTCTGCAAGCCTACATAGCCACAGAAAGTGTACGCATTCAAATTATTGTGCTGCTACAAGAAACACAGAAAGAACAAGGCCAGCACAGCATACTCCTGAGCTATGAAGGAAGATCTTTTAAGTGAAAGGCAACAGCCATTTAGTGCCAGTTAGATACTCATAAAGTGAAATACATTTAAAACCACTCAATCATTCCCAGCATGCTATGAATCTTGAAACAGATGTTCATTGCAGGACAGATCATGTGGTTGAGATGTCCCTCAAACAGTCAACTGCCTTGGCCTCTTAAGGGGCAACACGTTGTTTTAAAGAATTACCTCAGAGAACTTGGGAAATTGGAGTGAATATTAAGACACATTAAACACAGTTTCAAAGACAGAGCAACATACCTTATGTAGGCAAAACAAAAGGCCCTCAAGCACTCATCACTACAGTGTCTTATCACAGGTAAGGTAATGAATAGTGCAGAAACATTAAAAATGAGGATTTCAGAGCTGCCGGGGTGATCCAGATATCCATTGATTTTCAAGTATGTTTGACAGGTCAAATGCTGCCCATAAATCTCCAGTGATGGATCCAGGGCTATATAGCAAAGATTGATGAGAAACTATTACCATAAGTAGTAAGTTAACCTGAAATAGTAATAAGCCCAGAATGAACGCGTATTTAATTTTTCAGTATAAAACCAGCATAGAATTTCACTTCTTTTGCACATGCTTAAAGTGAAGCTGCACAATCTGGAACAGTGAGACCATGCCTTCATCAAATCCACTGTTCAACAAAATATGCGTATTGGTGTTAGTCTATCATTTTGTGTCAGTATTTTATTTCTTTTGCACCTTGAGTCAGGGACAAGACAACAAGCAATGTAGTCCCATAAGGCATAAATAAGGCAGCTTTATAATCAACCTTAGCTCTCCACCTCCCTAAAAATTGCTCTTTCCAAGTTGTTCAAATATTGAATAACTCCAAAATATAATTACCTCTTGTATTCGATCATGTGCCAAAGTTAAACTAACCAAGCATTGTAACATAATACAGTTCTGTGAACCAGCTAAACTTTCACATTGTTTATCTCTCTACCATATGTAAAAGGACCACCCAAACAGAATAGCAGGTAAAGGCTAATAAAATCCATGCTCAGTGAAAAGGACAATGCTAGAGGAGAGGCCATAGATGGCACAGGAGTAAGGTGATTTAGTTACACGGAGATTTGTGCTTTATTCCTGATTGTAGCCACTGACAGCTGCAGGAAAAGCAGTCACATAACTTGTTTGGCCATGACTCAGTACTCTCTTGGTAAATTGGAGGCAAACCTATTGAAATGTATCTGTTGCCTGAAGATTTTTTTGAGCCAGAAAAGAAATGCATCACTTTATTAAAATAAAATCAGATTTTACTTCTGAAAATGGTGAGGGATTTTTTTCCTTAGTGTTGAATATGACAAATGTAGAACAACTTACTTTCAAACAATCACAGAAACTTCATTTGTCAAAAATGTAGTATTATAGTTTGGTTTAAGGTCGAAAATGAAAATGTTCCATTCACTAAATCTGATCCTAGTAAACACCCTTCTATTTTACACAAATAAAGTTTCAAATGAAGAGATGTTATGTGAACCTGGGAATATCACCAGCTACTAAAGACTTGTTCCTTTCCAGATAAACATCCAACTTTGAGACATGCAAAAGTAAGAAAACACTAAATAATCTGTTGAGACAAAAAAAAAAAAGTTGCATTCATAGATAACTTCTTGGAAAGTATTTTAAAGACCATGTGGGGAACAGCTGATGAATTTAACAGGATAATTTTTTTATTGTGGGTCATACTAAGGACTAAGGATCTTTAAAAAAAAAAAATTGTCAGCGCCCACTAAGCTTAGAATATGGTATTTCCTGACTGTTTCTGTTCAGATAAGTATCAGAGCCCAATTATCCCACATTTTCTGCTCTGAAGTCTTTCCCCAGCCATTGTCTGGAACAGAAGGTAAGACAAAGCGTGAAATGGGTTTTCCATATGGAGCGAAAAAGTCATCACCAACATTCAGTTTAAGCAAGCAAAGAGACATAGTCATTTACTGTTGATAGACAAGGGTGAATCAGAATCTCCCAGCTTCTGATCCTGGTGCTACATAACACCACCTCCAGAAGGTCACTCCCATCATGATCCTCAAAAAATGGATAAGTACCAAACTTTTAGTGATGTTAAGGGTTCGTATCCCATCCAGAGAAGCACTGTGTAAGTATCATGTGGTTTTCTGGACCAGAATTTTAACTTACATGCTTTCCTTTCAGTTTGTGAAACTTACACAGAAAGCTGTGAGAAAAGGGCAAAAGAAATTCCTACAAGACTAGGAATAGGATTTCCCAAAACTCCTTTAGGTGTCTTAATGAGATGCCTAAATACATCCTGGGAATGCCAGCCTTAGTTTCTTTTTAAACTCATGGAGATGGAACTTGAAATGTGGCTCTGAGGTGCCATTATCTTCTTTCCTGACCCTATAGTGCTGAAAAATACATGAGGCTTTCTAGGGATTCTTGAACTACTAAGAGGAGGACAGAGAAACAAACCATAAACCAAAATGATATGTGAACCCTCTAGAAGGGTGTGATGAAGCAAACTTGGTTCAAGAACCAGTAGCACAGTTGTACTTCTGTACTGTATGTGTCAGCTAATCATTCATTTGAAAAGCCTGTAAACTGGCATGACAAAACTGAGGGAGAGGTGAGGAGAAATCATGTGTAGCTGTATACACTCACATGGTTTTAACACATTGGTATTATCAGGTAGGCCTCGGAAAGATCATATGATTTCAGCCTTCTGGAGACAAGAGTAAGATGGAAAGAAAGATACATTTGTCACAAGCCTCAACCTAACTACAAGCCTGAACACATCCATAGTGGAGAAGACATACTGCCATGATAAGAAGTCATACACTAGGACAGCTGATGAAAGAATACTGGACTGTGTTAAAGACAGGGAGGGATTATCCTACACTTTACAGGTTTTTAAGTTGCTAAAAAAGCACTTTATAAGTTCCTCCGGCACCAGGAGCTACATAAGGAAAACATAAGTTGCTCTATAAGAATATAAGGGGTTTTAAAGCTTTCAAGGAAAGCTCAAACTCAGTGCTTATAATAAGTTTTCAATAAAAGGAGAGATAAAAAGAGGAAGGGAGATTTTTGTATGCAATAACCCATACAACAACCCTTATTTCAAGCCAGCTGTACCCTCTGAAAGGATTTGCTACATTTACACACACTGGTTTTTCAAATACTGTGCAACCAAGCTCCAGGTGATGGGATTGTCAGTACAATTTTGCATTACTGCATTAAAGTAAATGCCAACAAACAAAAAAATATCCCAACCAGCTGAAAAAGAAAAAGGCTCTCACTTATCTTTGCCCACTTACTCAGCGGTACTCAACTCAAGCATGTGTAACAAAGAACCTCAAATGTCAAAACCACTTTCTATACAGCCCCCCTCAGTTAACTGCACAACCTTCAATATGCCATCAGAGCTGACATATGCATTTCTGAAGAGAATGTGTTTGTTTAAAAAAAACAAAACACACACAAAAAAACCCCCAAAAGAACTAGATTTTTTTGTTTCTGCAAAACAGTTCTAATCTGACATTTAGTTTGCCTGCATTTTGTCATACAAAAAAGCCTCAGCTGCTGCCACTGGCTGCATGTAACAAAGAGAGGCTGTATTTTTCTCTGTTTAAACACAGTTACACCAAACTGCTTAAAGGCCACTGTAGAATTTAATGTCAATGTGCCTCCTGGAAACATATTAACACCATAATTAGGGCTGGCAAATTACTTGCTACTCATTAGCTAAGAGAAACAGAAACAAATTTGAGTTGTATTTAAATTGACTTCTTGTTGTGTATTGAAGGTAAGCCAGCTATTCTCAACAGTAGGAGACAAAGTCTACAGACATAAATAAATATGCAAAAATATGTTTATTTGTGAACAAATGCAGGGACTTAAAAACAAATACCTCACAGAACATCGCTGACAGGCACTATATATACGTCTGAGCCTGAAAGAATCAAATGCTAAATGCTGTGGCCCCATGCTATTTTTATTCTTAAGATACAGCATTGACCACAATTAATACGTGCGTATACATGTGATTAAGTTTAAAATTCAAAAAGAAGGAGAAAAAAAATTGAGAAAGAAGATGGGCATCTACCAGAGTGAGCCAAAAATATTCTTAAGCAAGAGTTGAAGGTGACCTGAGGTAATATGGCACTTCAAAACAATGGAAAGTGTGTTAAAACAGCAGTACCTAAGTAGCAGTGTTACTAACACATCAGTCACAATTGTTTTAATATAAACATTCTTCCTGAATAGTTATTCGATCTCTACTTGGAAAAGAGCTATTTGTGGTACACAAAGAGCTTTTAGGCAATGTGAGATTAAATAAAAATCAACTTTTAAACTGGAAAATCTTCACTAAGCGTGCAGAAAAAAAATAAGATGCAAGTAGGTCACCCTTCACTTTTACAAATTTCTCAAGCTGTCATCCAAACAGCACATAATCAGGAGTGCTGCATTTCAGAAAACTAGACTCCAAGAGGGAGGACATTCAAGCATTCAGGAAACTGGCCAAGGCTTGCAAATATGGGATTGATTTCTTGCTCTCTCAAGGATTTCCAATATATCTTGGCTTACGTTACCAAAGGGATTCCAAAAATCTAAAAATCAAACTTGGTAACAAATTTAGCATCAAATATTCATCAAAGAGTAGTTGCTTAACTTGGAAGCATCTAAGACCATCCACATGTATGCTTGCTACCTTCTAATTAATAAAATAGGCAACTCTTTGTTTTGGAGCACAACAATAGCATCTTAGTCTTATCATACATGAACACCTATGTTCTAGTGGCATCACTAGGGGATACCCTGGGGGACCACAGGCAGCAGACTCCATCTGCAGCTTTCCATTACCCACTCCAAGTGGTGCTCCAGTTCCTGCTCTACTTCCATACACTGGTGATAACACACACAGAACTGACTTCCTGTAGACATGTAGCAAAAGTAAACTGTATTTGTGTTTAAATGGCAGTTGTCACACCAGCTTTACTGTGTCTGTTTTGCACTTCCACACTATTGTCTTTGAGAAAGCAAAAACGGTCCAGGTGAGATGCTCAGGCACTACAGTATCACGGCCACGCTAAGCAGATGGAAAATATCTCCATTTTGGACTGTATATAGCCACAAAAAGGAAAGGAGTGGCGACTTTTGTGCAGCAAGTGTTCCAAAAGGTTTCTAGGTCATGGCCCAAGGGGACAACAAGCCCCAGGGACTGCAGCAGTTTCTAGTGGAGGAAAATCGATCAGTTGTATAAAAACGTCCTGACAGTTTGGCGCACCTGTACTTAAGGACTTTAGTGAATAACAACGCCACACAGTAAAATGTGTTTTCTATTGTGTTACATGAAGCCAATATTTAGATTAATTTTACTTGACATTTTCCACTTCATATCATTACTTTTTTCATCAAAACGGAAAAAAAAAGTAATAAGAGGGATTCCCTGGAGTAACATTTTTCCAGTGTGAAGAATTTGTATAAGGGATTCTGGCCAACATACAAATTCCATATAAAACAATCAAATGAAAATTTACCTGTAGCTTTCTACCCTCTCACCCTCATCCTCGTGAAGGTAGTCCTGGTTTTCAACTTCCTTCTTGTCTTCCTATTTGGGGTACTACTGTGACCCACTGTGTCATGAAAGGAAATGAGCTCCTGGTTAGTTTGATTTTCACAGTTGCAACACAAAATAAACAAAAAAGAAAATAAAAAACTATAATAAAGAAAGATTCTTATCTTCAACTTTTATGTGTTATTTTAGGACTCCTTAATTTCATTATAGTCTCTCCCTGCTTCATTGCCAGATGGACTATTGGAGACTGTAGGACAAACAGTGGTCAAAAGATTGGTCCTATAAGAAAATAGCCCTTCCTCAGGCTCCTGATAGCCATGAAAGGCAGAACCAATTTTACTAGGTTATTTTGAAGGTCCAGACATATGTGTGCCATCATAGTCAGGGATTCTAGCAAGCTAACAACAGAAATGCTTGTTAGAAACTCACATTTATTGTCAGAATCAATAAAGTTCAAAACAACTGGCTTTTTTATTATTATTTAGTTATTGATGACACAAATATTGTATGATGAAAAGGAAATTGATTTTTTCTTTTTTTCTTTTTCTTTCTTTTTTTTTTGTTTTGTTTCTGATTTAGGCCAAATCTGGACATATTTTATATGCTTGGCCCATGTGCCTGAATTCCTTTTGATGCAAAAGAGGGAGAAGTATGCCACCATGCACCATTATACCACAAATGGACTTGAAATCAGCCAGCTGTGTACTGTGGCATGGTAGTTTGAAGGCATTCCAAAGACACACAGTTTAGAGCTACCTTTAACACTATAAAAGTACAATTTCACCTAGGAAGAATCTGGACAGCCATAGCCAGACATTCAGAAGTGGCTATGGATGCTACAGATACAGTTCCTCCTCAGCTGTTCATGCAGAGAGTTGAAAAAAACACAGATAAAAGCTGATAAAAATATCAATTCAGTGCTCTGACTTTTCACCTGAAGTGCTGCTAAAAGTTCCTCACTTACACAATCAATTCCCACTGTTCTTTAAGACAATTTGGTTTAATTTCTCCTTATAAAATGACAACAAAACCTTGTGCAAAATATGGTATTATGTAAGGTAGCAATATGATATATTCAGAACAGGCTTTGCTAAAAGAACTTACAGTTATTACAGGAAACAAACTATCCTACTGTAACATACACTGAAATTCCATGCATCTCCTTCACAGTCCAGTATTAGTCACAAAGGAAGCCAGAGCAGTAGATTAAAGAGATCCAAGGTCAGTTTCTAACTCAGGTGGCCACTTCTAAGTGCTTTTGTGTGACAACTTTCAGCAGTAGAAAAACACATTTGTTCATAGTTTTGTACATACACAAATCATTAAGAATTTTACTTGCACTTTATACATACTAATCAGTCACAAACAGTCCCAACAAAAGCATGATCAGGAACAGAATTCTCACACTTAAAAAAGAAGCTTCTCCTTTGAGCTATCAGCAACTCAAGGACATACCAGGAAGTGGTTATTTAAAGAGTTTTCTGATCTTCACCAAGAACTTTGCTGCTAAATGAAAAAGAATGTACAAGCACAAAAGCAGCAGCGCTTTGTGTTACAGTTACTGAGGAAGAACAGACCTTCCTACTCCTTCCTTTTCAGTGAGGCATTGTCTGCACTATGTGCAGTCCAGGAACATCTCTGGCACTGACATTTTAATGATCCTATCCCACAAATTATTCCCTTAACCGATTAACCTTATTGTTGTAACACTATTTATGCAAGTCTAATTTCACTTCTAATTTGAGGGAATTTTTCTGCCTGCCAAGGCCACTCATTACTTTGAAACACTACTTAAAACTAAGCCCCAACAATACAAAAAGGGTTCTTAAAATAGCCCATAAACTGTGTGAATTAATGCCAGAAAGAAATCAGATATTTGCCTGTGCTCTTCCAGCTACTTTATTTGATCTCTCATGGGAAGAAGCCAAAATCTCTATTTTTGTTTACTATAGTTCATACAATGCCTAGCTATAGAGAGATGGGCTTGATGTATATATCTGTGCTAATCCTACCTCTGAAATCATAGAGGACCAGGTTATGATCATTCAATCATTTGAATGCTCCTTTTATGAATTGCTAACCAATAGATCAACTCTCAGGACAGAATGCCACATAAAGGGAGAAAGCAAATACACATAGCAACAAATGGGAATGAAACAACATCTAGTGATTTAAAGCACAGTATCCACAGTTGCACAGAAAACATCTAGAAAGACCAGTTCTTTTTTGGAAAGAGATGCTGGATCAGCCTCTGGTGGTACGACTGTAGGTGTGTCAGATGTTATACCAGCAGGCAGCCAGCACAAGGGAATCCTTACACTTGGGTATTCCCATAGGGAGCAAAACCAAGCTACACCCTTTTAGTTGAATGATACCAGAGGGTTGTTTTTTGTTTGGCTGTTTGTTTTAAACTGCGAAGATATTTTGAAACAAAGGGTTTGGTAAGCAATCAAAATTTGTTATATATGAATTCATATTTTACTCAAGTAGTCTAAAGTCTATGTTTCAAAGACATTTTCGTGAAGAAACCTTTAGTACGGTGCATTTTCAAAGCATTACTAGTATTTGGCAATGCAGAGTGGTTAATAAATAAAATGTAAGCAGAGATAAGGAAAGTGTGATGTATGATCAGTAGGTATGACACTAATCACACTGTTCTAAAGAACAAAAAGTGATTCAGAAAACATGGATTTTTGAAAGATGCAACATCTGGTATAATTTTTTGAAGCACAAGGGCCTCCACCAAACCTCTAGAATAATCTGTACAACAAATAAAGCCAAAAATACATAAGTTGGGGTGAATATTTGTTTAAAAGAAAAAAGTAATGCTACGTGAAGACATGAGTTCAGTTATTCAAAATCTTTTTTATTAGCTATTAAGTTGGAATATCCTTTATTTCTTGAAGTCAAAACTTCTGTAATTCTTGATAAACTTATATTTTAGATAGATAGCAATACTCTATCACCACATCATTACATTACTAAATTAAAATAAGCTGTATAATGCCAAGTTTCCATTCACTGCTTTACCAAAAGTTTGCAAACCTACCTTTTAAAACTAATGAAGAATTACTTTTAGGGTCTTCACTTCAACTCATGCTGCTTTTTTGATTCTCAAAAGATTTAAGAAAGGGTGATTGGGGATGGAAGTTGGAGGTAAAACTAATAGTGATGCAGTATTACATTTTGTCCCAGCTAGGAATGTTGCCTGGTAAATTTTTCAGCAATATAGGAATATTGGCAAGAGTCTTTACTATCCCCTGAGACAGTCATCTGGATTACATCTTCTCTAGCAGTGGGATTAAACCACTTGTAAAGAAATAGATCCCTTTGCATGGGTTTTTCATTATTTATCTATTTATTTATTTATTTAAATAAAACAACTATGAAAGTAACTCCATTAAAAAAAAAGACACAGTCTGAACTTTACAAGTTCTTCAGAAAGAGTAACTCTTTGGTTTATATTTTCAGTGTGTTGCAAGAGTCGCACTTATCCATGGGTCCAATCGTGATATTCCTGTGGGGCAAAATTATTATATGGTGACAGCACCAATAATTTTGCAAGTATGAGGCTGGGAATAGGGGCTCCAACACCTACAGATGGAAATCTATAGTCCCCCAAAATGTTTCTTAGCCAAACACATTGAAAAAGGCTCTTCACTGTAATCAATATTTGCCCAGTACAAGAATTTTGAAGACAGAGGCTAAACCAAGTAAGTAAATCACTACAGTCCAGATTTCTTCAACACTGACCCTTTACCAGTATCACGGGAAAGTTGGGGTTTTTTCACCTCTGCAACTCCAACTGAAAAGCAATGACTTTGGCTACAGTTTAAGCACAGCTTTGAGTAGGATTTGGGATGTCTATAACCACGGAAGACAGAAGTTTATTGCTCCTGCTCTGATCTTAATGTTGGCTTTCACAAGGGCCTGTGGGAGATCCTCTGACAGCAAGCAGGTTTGAAAGCAGCTGTGATTACAGTCACTCTGAGGCTGCCAAATACTGCATGTGGGGTGAGACAATGCACCATTCAAATTTTCAGCATGTTTTCTGCCAGCAGAGATTTTAGATTTTGATAAAGAAAGAGCACAGGATTAAGACATCACACAGAAGGAGTATAAGGGAAGGGGGAAGTCAAGAAAAAAAACAACCCAAGCTTGTTTCAACAGCTGCATGGTATGAACCCAAGGAATATATACTAAATAGCAATATGAAACGATATAAGATATCTCAGGTACACAAAATGGACTGGTTATGGCGATGGCTGGAAAGCTAATAGTAATATGAGTATCCACATTTGCAGAGTATTTTAACTCTGAGTTTTACAGCAAAATTTTCGGAGAGGTTCAAATATCCACTTTTTCCAAACTGACCTTTCACAGTACTGCTTCTCCTGGTACAGAGGTCACAGCACACCCTCTCTGCCAGCATGCCAGTCCCACCTACTACTGCTTTGAAAGAAGTGTACCATCTCACACTAAGGCCAGCTGCTCAACAATCTCTCCAGACCTCACGCACATCACTTAAAATGGAGCCATTGGGGCACTCTGAAATAAGCTGAGCCCTTTGCTTTCCACAGAGACATTTGTGAACTACATTTGGCACAGTTCTCTGAATACAGGCAAACCATCTTTCCCCCTGCTGTAGATGGTATCCTGACATTTGATTAATTCATACACATAATTCATAACACAAATGCCTGTTCATTAATCTCTTCTGTTATCATTTTACAGTCATCACATATTTGCATGTCAGATAATGCAACACTTTTGTAAGGGTTTCTGATGGACTTAATCCAAAATAACAATGATGATGCCAAGGATGATGCCAAGGATGATCCAAAATTATCCCCTCTCATTCGAGCACATTCTATTTACTCCTACTGAGTGGGTCAATAAAGCATCTTACACCAGTGTGAAGGAGTTAACAGAGTATGTTCAGCTGGAAGGGTAGTTAGGTTTTATTTGCCTCTCATGCATCAAGATCACATTTTTTTTTGTCCAAGGACCTTGATTTAGTTTAGAAATTAGTATTGTATATGCAAAATGTTACAAACTACAAACTGACCCGTATTGTTTAGTATTATTTTAACTTACCTTAAAGTTTTAGGAAGGAATTTATGGCAATTTTTGTGAAATTCGTTGCAACAATAAGTACTATCAAGAAAAGGAATGAATCCAAAGATTTTGTGCTGAAAATTAGTTTGCTGCACCCTAAGTCCATGTCAGATCCCTTAAACTCATTACATTATTCTCTAATGATATCCATCATTTCTATTATTACAATAATCGTATTTTAAGTCTTATACTTGTATGGGAAAAGGAGAAAGGAGGAAGACAAGCTTCATTCAGTTCTGCAAAGGCTGATTTGGATGACGAGCCCTCATTACGAACTTTCATCATCATAATTTCTTCATTGAACTTGTGAAATGCATAGGAAAGAAATTCTGTATTCCCCACAGATGTCAAGCTTCCCTTCTTGACAAAGTAATCTGGGGAAAGAGGAGTAACAGTTTATAATGCCACAGAACTGCCTCATCTCAACCCTGAAAAAAACCCTCAGCACTGTTTGCTGATCATACACAACTCACTAAGCCTAACAGAGCTTGAGGACTTTGTGCAGGTGAAGAATTAGTTACATATGACATGTTTTGAAAGTGAGTAAAACAGACCTGCATTCTGATGCTTTGTTGGAATAGTATAGCTACTATTCTCTGGCAAAACAAAGCTCACTTCTTGCACTTGCTACAGGGCCCAAAGCTGGATTTTCAATTGGCAAGTCAGTACTCTCAAACTATGGGTTTAGTGCTTTCCTAATGATTTTCAAATAATCAGAACACCTATGTTTCAGGGAACAAGTTAAAATTGCACTTTGGCCAACACGTGGCCTCTGCCTGCCCATGCTCACACGTATTAGGCTTCAGCCTTTGTACAGCTGACTACATTGTCACCCTAACACTATTTACCCAATCTTTGCTATAAATTTCAAGCTACACATAAAATAGGTAAGACCATTTAACTGAGAGAGAAAGCTCTTTGCTTATCATTGCTTCTCTCAGTATCTCACCTGCTGTCAGTACAATACTCTAATTCATTATGACCCCATGGAGGGGAACTGAAAGTGACATTCAAAATGTCATATATAGTTGTCGCAAATTATCATTTGCTGTTTCTCAAACACTGACTACAGTGTGTGATCAGCAAATTCAAAAGTCTGTATTATAAATGCAAACACACTCTAAATAAAAATAAAATACTAAAGCTAAGTTTAACAGTGCTACCTAGGCATGTCTTTAAAATAATATTCATCTGGAACAACAATGAACATGGATAGTCTTTAATTTTCTAGTATTTGTTTGGCAAAATTCTTCATTCTTTTATCTTAGTCATGAATGCTTTTGACAACAGCTACTTGGCTGAGAAGCAGGAAATCAAACTGTAAGTAGTGCTGTAAGAGGTAACAGACAGCATCTCAGTCTTTCAAGAAAAGATGATTCCAGCTTTACAGTGCAGTAGCAGACTTACCTATGAGATCACAGCTCATCCTTTGTGCTGATCACTGTATCATACTGTTTCAGAATCACTCATTCCTTCCTGAAGCCAAATTAGAATCCTAGAATCATTTAGGCTGGAAAAATCACAGATCAGATTTCTAATGTTGCCAAATAAAGTTGTATTTTCTACTTGATATTACAGCAAGAAGAACAAAACAGTCATCCACCTTATTTGCCAAATAATAATTCTGCTAGTCAAATTACTGTCTTCTCAATCCACTTCCAAAATTCTGTAAGTGCATCCAGTTGCACAAAAGCATGCGAGTAGATTTTGTAACAATTGCCACTGATAGTCAGAAAGCTGCTTCTTGACATTTTAAGAATGTCAGTTCTCTGGTGTTTGCAAGCATTTTTTAAAAATGTGGTTAAAACATCAACATTTTTGTCACTGGAGCAATCAGTTCTAAGTGCACATGAAAAACAAAACCTCCATGATGTGCCAAGAGTGAATTTCGGAAGCCCTGAACACTTGAAAGATCTGTTGAATTCTGAAACAGACGCAGTGACGCCTTTGTCTGTGCTTCCCCCTTTAGGCAAGTTGTGAGTAAATCCCTCTAAGCACCTTTCGTGACTGCCCCAGGTTTCCCAGAGACAGAGAACAGTCTCCAATGCACAAGTATCTAATGTCATCTCAAGATCAGATGGCTATGTAATAAATTCAAAGTTCATTAGTACTGCCCACTGATGGTTAACTTCATTAGCAAAACACAGGTTGGGACATCCATCACAGCAGCATATGCTGAAAGAAGGTCTTGAAGTGGTAGTTGAGCACTTACTCAACATTCATTCCATGGGAATCTTCACTTTTTCACATTGCAAGATGCATTACAGTGGACTACTGTTCTACCTGTAATATTTAGGTTGTTCAACAATCTCTACTCACAGCAAGTTTATCTAGTGAGGTAGCCAGTTACTCTTAGATC
>JAWWLZ010000139.1:24425800-24452690 GCA_035041345.1 Poliocrania exsul | reverse complement strand
ATCTAAGATCTAATAGAATTTATTACTTTAAAGGACAGGAGCATAAGGAAAACATTATTTTACAGTCCACTGGAGCGCTCTTTGTAGAGCTGGGACAAATGTTTAAACTCCAGCTTTTCTGAATACTGAAGTCATGTTAACCTTTCCCATTATTTTTCCCCCCTCTCTAAACACCAACCTTTCTGGATTGCAATACAACAACTTGAAAACAACATCAAATAACATCAAATGAAACTGCATGAAGCAGGGAAGTATTAATTAGCACTTGTATGAACCAAGTAGTAATGGAGAGCTCACAGGAAACTCTCCCTTTTTTGAGCTACCCTACTATTTTATACCTAAGGTGCTGGCAGCAGCAATTCCCAACAACTAACCTGCCTACAAAGCACTTGGCTCCAAAAAGGTGGAAGAAGAAATAAATTCTACCATTTAAAAAAAGCTGAAAATCACTCTAAACACGAGTTTATAAAGAATGTCAATAACAACAACTGGCATGATTCAGTGTGTTGTAATGTGCAAATATTTACTTTGTAAGGGACAAAGACAGCCAAAGGTACAATCAGGCAGCACATTCTTTGTGAAGATTCAGGAGGAATGTGTTCTCTATTGATAAAGGTATCCTTCAGCTTCTATCCTAACCATGAAGTATCTGTATAGCTGTCTTGTTCTTCAAGAATCATGAGGCATTTTTCATTTTGCTATGAAGAACCTTTCAACACAAGCAAAATACAACCTTGTATTGACCTGGTAACCACTGAGCTAAACAGCCCCTTCTTGCACAAATGCCAGCAGTAGGACTGTTTGATGTGCCTCACTAAATCAAAAGGAACTAGAGCAAAACCTGGGGCTAGAGGGGAAAAGAAAAGAGGAAGAACAGGTTTAGGAAATTTATTCTAAATCCATATGCAGAGAGGACTAGAAGTCAATTACTTTTGATAAACGCACTTCAATGATTACTTGAGAAGCAGAAAAATGCAGTGCCTATGATGTTATCATACCTATGCCAGCTTTGAAGCCTTGAAAGGAGTCCATTCTGTGATTTTTTTTTACTTTTTAATTGAAAAAGTCCTTGTGGATGTCAGTTTTGCATATGCATCATGTCTATTGCCAGAGATATTTTCAGTGGAACAAACTGAGGACTAAAGCTCATAAGCTGTCTTCAACACTACAAGAAAGGGGAAATGCCCACAGAAAATAATGCATTTTTGAAATTCTTATTTTTGTTCCAAAGAAATTGAACATGATCAAGCAGCACTTCACAGGCAGAAGGTTCCTGTAAACACCTATGAGCTCTTATGACCTCAATCTTTCTCTGCAGTCATGCACAAAAAGCAAATATCAGGAAGCCTCCTCGTTCTTGAGGTTGAATTTCCTAGAACATGTACATGAATATTCAAAGAGAACTCATGGATGAATGATGCTAGGCTAGGAATAGAAATATATAATGAAAATGTTTGTTTTGACTCTGATCAATGGAATTCAAATATTCAATTACTTCATTGATGAAAGCAGTAATGTCTCATTCTTCACATTTTCTCTCCTGGATCAGTACTGGCTGTTTTATTACCACTGCTCATTTGTTGCTTGGAAAAACAGATGAAAGTGAAATTAATTTCTGGAAATTTGATAGAATAAGATATGTAAAGTCCTACATTTCATTCAATTATTAGCACTGGAGAATCAGCTTATACCTGTCCCTCAATATCAAGAGTTAATCAAGAAATACAAATTAGACTTTACATTAATGGCATCACTAAAAGAGACAGGAAGAGAAAACAGCATAGTTTTTGCATTAAATAAAGTGGAAGAAAGAAAATACCAAAACAATTTCCACAATTACAACATCACTGGATGCATGTAGCAAACAAAGAAATGGATGTCTGGATTTTAATGGCATTTCCAATTTACTTGGTGGGGGACCACATGCTGTACCCTGTAGCAACATAAAGTGCAAAGTTCATAGTATATAGTATAGTAGTCTAGATGCATAGAACAGGTCATATGATACAGTATAGTGTTAGATGTATAAGTGTATAGGATAATATTTTATTATTAAACTATGTTCTGAGCCTAGGCTTGTATTCTGATTAATTAAGCTCTTATTTATTTATTGCTCAGTACAAGCATGTCTCCTTTCATAACTCATTTTGGTGAGTCATGCTGTGTTCAAACTAAAATTTTATTTATATCCCTTAAGATACAGAGAACCCCATAACAATGAGCCTTAGGAAAACGCAGGTAAAAAAGAAACAAAAACAAATGGTAGGGTAGAAAATAGGTTCCAAGTAAGTTCAAACACCTCATGGAAAACTTCCAAGAAAAAGAGTTGTTACTATTGAAAGTGGCATTGGAGACACCAGTCAACTGGATCTTGTATCTCAACTCTTCTCTAGTGTCCTTCATTTAGAAAGCTTCAGAGCATTCCCCAGGATTATCTGGATTTTCATCTTTTCTCAGGGCTAGATTGTACAGAAATTGCTTCTGACCTAAAAAGAAATCCTTTTGGTGGTTGAACATGGCAACTTTTTAACCAATAAACTTTACAGCCAATTATAACAGGAAGAAGGTAGTAGAATAATAATGCAAATCAGAGTTCAGGTGGGGGAATAAGAGCCAGAACTTCATCTCTCAAGCAACCTGGTTGTCTCCTTACAAGGAAAGGGCTGTACAGGCCCTGGAGTAGGAACTGACTGAGTAGCTGGCAGCTTCACTGCAAAGACTCTGCAGTCCTGGGGGACAAGAGTTTAAACACCAGTGACTCGTGACCTGGCAACAATGAGGGCTAACAGCATATGCAGCTGTACCAACCAGAGCATCACAAATTTTCTAAGAAAATTACTAAGTTTCCTTAATTAAGGAACTTCAGACTGCCTCTGAATTCATTGTTGGGCAATTCCAAAAGCCTCTTCCAACCTGAATGATTTTTATTAGTGTCATCAGATTGTCAAGGATCACAATGGCAATTTTAAAGATTACTTCTAGCAGTGCAACATCTCCCAAAATAAGAAGCATCTGCTTCTCCAAACTATTGCATCCCAGAAGGTTTCATGTCCAAAATTTAGCCTCACTTAGCCCTACCTTTCTTTGAGATCTATACTACCATTAGGTGTGCTTCTAAGGAATAGCACCTATCACACTAGCCAAGTTAGGCAGTCTTAACAAAATCCATGCCAGCATATTTGAAAGATTACATGTATGATTCACTCCTTTAAAGCAATTATTGTGATGTTTTTAATTGGAAAATTCTTGCATTCCTTAGATTCTCAGTGCTATTCCTTGCAATGAGATCTCTAAGCATGGAACATTGTTTCTTTTGTTTCACATCTCCAAAATGAGTACAATCAACCAAGAGAGTTTTCAAGACGGTTATCAAGGGTCAATCCAGGGCTATACAACTGACTCATAAAAGGAAACTATCACTATGTTTATCATACTTTTGATGGAAGGCAAAAAAAAAAAAAAAAGAAAAGAAAGAAAGAACAAGAAGTTACCACCCCTGCAGTAATACTTTTTCCTAAAAACTACCAGCTGAAGTGGGCGAAAATTTACTCACTATATTAGACCATTGATTTATATTGTCTAAACATACACTTTCAGTTAAAATATTCTATTCAACCACCATTCATCACTAACTCAACCATACATGATAGATCTGTCTGTATCTATGCCAGGGGTGCTGCAGAAACAGGAGTATCTCTGCCCCTGATGGGGAGGAAGCAGAACGAGGAGGGAAAATGACATTCAAATATTTAATAGCAGTTAAAAAATTTGTTGAGTGTGATTAGTACATTCCAGATAATAGATTAAAATGACTTCATACTTCAGGTATCTCTGAATGCTTAAAGGATTACAATAGGTAAGTATTACTTTAAGGAAGCACCACATGGGATCACTTATTGTGAAGTCAGACTTCAAATTAAACACATGGAAAAGAGAAACATTTTGGTAATTTACTCTACGCCTACCTCTAAAACTCCCTGTTTCATCTTCTGGGCTGCCTGCTCAGTTCTGTGTCAAATTGTCTCCCAGTGTACTCCTAAGTCCTGCCTGTCTCTTGTTACTGCACAGGCGTGTGCCAGGCAGCGAGCTAGCCAGAGGCGTATGTGTTCCTGGCTAACTGATACCAGCTGACCCTCTGCCTCCTGCAGTTAGTGGGATCAACCCAGGCAGCAGAACCAACTTCATATCCACACCTTAATCAGGAGCACACCTGCCTTACACCAGTTGCAGGCACTGGCCTTCAAGCTGGTGCAGCTTCATCCAGAATAAAAACCATTTCAATAGGTGGCCTAATTGACTCCAGCCTCAAGTTTTCCATAAAAACTTCTCTTTTTACTTTAACCTTGGTGAAATTCTTTCTTCTTTGTGAGAAGTAGTAAAAAAATGAAACTGCTTATAGGGTTTTCTTATTTACATAAATTCAAAATGAAGTGATTATAGGATTTGAAAACTACAGTACTTTAACCACTTCCCATTCCTATGTGGCATTTTAAAATCAGCATGAAAATCACCAGCTTCCATACACAACTGTATAAGTTCCTTTTTGGTTTTGAGCTCCATCATTACTCAAGATGTCCATGATGAAGCGAGACCAATAAGGACTGCAGTGGCAGACATTAATTACTTTCCTTAAACAGCTCAACCAAAGCATCACTGGCTTTCTGTTTACTACACATCAGCGGATATAAAACACACTGCAGAGCTGCACATACCTGTAAACACACCGTCCTCTCAACTCAGCACCTCCAAGACTGTATTCATCTCTGAGTTACTAAGACTCAAGGGGAGGCATTTAACTTTATTGGGAAGGTTATCTGACAGTCTACATATCAAAATGCATGTATGACTTAAAGTCATGCAGCACAAACAACTTACCTCAGAGTGGTGTAGACCTTAAACCAATCACTATTCCTCATGCAAACCTAAACCTGCCTCTGTGCCAGGTTTCACTTCAATATTATGGCAGCCAGGCCCTCAGACAGACTAGTCTTTCAAGAAAGCATCAAACTCACTGCTTCTTGTGCCTTTCCTCTCCTCCAGCTTTCCCCCAGAACACTGGCCACATATACACTGGATCTGTATCCAAATGACAGGCAACTCTCTGTAACAGCCCAACTGAAAACTGAACTGTCAACTGCTGCCCCAGAAAGCTCACAAGTTAAGACAAATCTCTAGAGACTGAGGCTATTTAGTGGCAATCAGAGACTGAATTAATTTTTTACACAAGCAAAGAAACAGCTTCATTGAAATGCTCCCAAGCCCAAACCAGAACAAGCTTTTGTCAATAAGATTTAGAACATCAGACTCTCCTGGAAAAGGCAGCAAGCCTATAAATTTCAACTCATCCAACAGAGAAGTAAAAGGACACTAACAAATTAAGATACACAGGGGCAAATATCTCCTGCACAGGAAACAAATAGTGTAAAATACCAAGATAGCTATGGGGATGCAGATCATTTTGTGCACCTATAAGCAGGGAACAGGATTTCATCCACATATCCTGCACTTAAACTTTCGATCACCACTTCTTCACTAGCCCAATCTATTTTCTCTTTTCCCCCAGCCTACATCTAGAAAACTCCTTCATTCTGTACCTTAATAATTAATTCCCACACCTCGACACCAACTTTTCTTCAGCAACCAGCCACTTACCTGCATTATTCAATGAAGAAAACCAGAGGCTGCTGCTCATCAGTGCTCAGCTTCTCTTCTAGCTTTGCAGTGTAAAAAATTAAAACAACTAACTGTAAATCAAACACTACTGTAGTTCTTTAGAGAAAAACAAACCCACATAGAGCAGAGCTACGCTGATCCACACACATCCTTAAAGAAGGGTGCAAAGCCTTCCCATTGCATATTAGCAGCAACCTGTTTGGATTCCAGCACCTGGGTAGCACAGGTGATACCAATCACCATCACCACTCAGCCACATCTTCGCTGGCTCAAAGAGATAACAGCATCATATCAACAATGCTTTACAGCTGCCATAAATGGCTCTGTGAATGTCTCAAAACAAACCGCATGTATTCTTTCTACTGTTTTATTTGCAAGTGTATTAACAAAATCTTTTAATTCAAAAGCAAAGAGAGGGAGACTTTTGTCACAGATATCTAAAACTCTTCAACCTTTTCTTGAAAGCTCTTGAAGTGTAATCTAAAGCAAAGCATTGCAAGAAGGCTATAGATTTCCTTTTGGGCATCAGATTCCTTTCTCTGTCAAATCTTCTCTTCTATGATCTCTCCACTGTTCAGTCTTAAGGATTACTGCAAGAGAGCAAAGCTATTCAGCTCTCTTCTTCTTGCACTCTAATTTCTATCCAACTCACTCAGTCTGAGACACTTCTCTTATACTCTTCCATAAAGTCTAATGTGGAAAATTATGGTCAAGCAAGAATCTGGCATTTCCTTAAAGTTCATATTTTGTTGGCAGTGATGTTCTTAAAAATAAGGTGAAGATATCATGTAAGTTATAAAACCCTTTGCTGCTCTATAATGAGTGTGAAAACACTACCAGAGCAGCAGTAGTAGGGGAGGGTGTGAGTGCCATGGAGCAGCCCATTTCTCTGCAGTTCCCATTAGAGAGGCCGGGCACTTTCCTTTGCTTACATGCCTGCAGGTGTATACACTTTGTTAAGCTTGTTGGATTTTTTGCTGGAAATTGTCTCCTGGAGTGACTGAGAAGGAACATCTTTCAGATAGTTGAGAACAGTCAGTGTTTTACAGCTCCAAAAGAAATCAATACGGTCCATCAGTTGTCAGCAAAGATAGTTCCACTGGCAATCAGGAATGCCATTAATAACATTTTTAAAAGTACAAGTAGAATCCCATCCTCATTACCTCAGTAATCTGGGAGGAAGAGAAGCCAAGAAACTTGTATGTTTAAAATTTTAGTTACGTGATTTCCTTCATGTTTCACAAGAGACAAATCTGCTTGCCTTTTTCTGTGTAATATGAGAGCCAAAGTTTCCTCAAGCACTTAATTCCAACTTTGTTCTCTATTTTATACCTTCATTAGTATATATATAACCTTTGTGGTTATATGTGGTTGTACACTACAGTTCATTGCACTGAAGTATGCTTTCTCACTTTTAAGACTATCATATGAAAAAGAGGTCATGGATCAGTTTTTAAATGAATTTCAGAGTAAGTTGTTCATATAGACACATGATATGCAGTGTGAATAGCAGGAATCCTATACTTGCTTTGTCAGCAAAACTTATCTTTGGTAGCAGTTCTGCTCCTTAAAACAAAAAACTGAGTTTCTAGAGTTACCTCTTAGCATCTGCTTCTCTTTTCTTGCTATCCATATGCTTATCACATTAATATATATAGGTTATATGGCTGTACAGTAATTCTGCTGTTTCTACTTTTTTTTTTTAAAAGAGGTTTTGGTATGTAATATAGTAGGAAACATGGTGGAAAGTACCTGTGGTTAGGCTGAAAACCAGCAGTGTTTGGACTGGCTTCACTTTTATGCAGAGCACTGTGGAAAGGCGCTCAGGAAAGTTCCTGAGGAGCTGAAGCTTCTCAAGGCCTCTCCTTTACAGACTGAGTTCCTCTGCCAGTGTTACTCCTCATATAAAAGGAACAGGCCTGATCTGAAGTACAGCCACCAACACAGGGAATAAGGGTATCAGCTGGAATACAGCAATTCCTGATAGTTAAAAATTGCTGGAATGAACCCTTCTGTATTAGTGGTTTGTACATGCTGAAGTTCAGCAAAATAATAGATTTCACACAGACAACTTTCAGTTGTACTTGATAAATTTTTGCAGAGATCTCGACTAGTATTCACAGTTATTTTGTCCTTCAATTTCTTTGATATAGACTCACCTTTCTGCTTTACCTTGTTTTTTATTTTTATATTATCACTGTGTCTTGGTTAACCAATGCCTAATTTGCCAGCAGAGGTCAGGGTTTGTTTGCATCTCCTGTGCATCCACTTGTTTCACATGTTAAGGATCTCAGTAAACTACATCAGTGTCCTTTAACAAGTAACCTGTTGCTTGCTATCTCATAACTTGTAATGCTAAAATTTCACCTTTTATTTCAGTTGAATTGAAATGTAAGAAATTACTCCTGTCACACCTGGCCACTTCTTTTTCACGTTTGCCTCACTCCTGAGGAATCCCTTCATTCTGTGAGCAGAAACACGAACTTGCTTAGTTACAAGACATTTCTCTGAAATCAAATGTGAGTTTTCTAGTACCACCAATAGAAGTATTTACATTCCTTCAAAAAACACTTCATAATGTCCATTGCATTAGTGGCTTCCAGTTGTCACTGAATTATGATTTGACCTAAAGTATTGACTTCTTCTTTTGTTTAAAGCACTGCACAAAAACAGGATGTCTTACAAGAACTGGCAGTGAAACCTGAGATCATTAAAAATCCAGTACTACATTTTGAAACATTTTTGATGAATCACTGGATAAATATTTGGCATGAGCATGAATTCTGCAAGCTTCAATTGACTTTTCTCACTCTATTTTCTTGTCCCTTGATGCTTTGATCTTGCGTAAAAAGAAGAATGGACAATAAAAACACTTACACAGATATTCTGGTTTCACAGAACATGCTTTTTTAATTTTGACAGTTTTTAATAAGGTTTCTGATTTCTTGAAGAACTGTAAAAAGAGAAACTGTGACTTTCCAGAAAAGAAAATAAAGAAGAAAAACAAAAGAAAGATATCCAGAAGAGTTATAAAAGAGATTTGAGGATATTACAGTTAAAGTTCACCAAAACAAGTATCTCAAGATGTATGTTATGAAATGGATATAGGCTCTATAAAGAATAGCTATAGTTGTATGCTGAAAACAAAGGCTTTTTAGCCTGTCATAAAACTACACTTGGATAAAAGTATCTACAATGAATGCAGAAAGATTTGCTGAGGTTGTGGAACAAAAATATGAA
Organism: Poliocrania exsul; assembly: GCA_035041345.1. Lineage (NCBI taxonomy): Eukaryota > Metazoa > Chordata > Aves > Passeriformes > Thamnophilidae > Poliocrania > Poliocrania exsul. The sequence goes on along the minus strand of JAWWLZ010000139.1, from coordinate 24,443,777 downwards.
TTATATTAAACAGATGTTAAATAAGATAAACCCAGAAATTAATTTTGAAATTAGGAAAAATGAAAAGACTGCTGAAACTGAGAGGGAAAGCACTGTACTGGTTACAAATTGTAGAACTGTTGTTTAGTTTTCTACAACTAAACTGTTGTTTAGTTTTCTAGTATTCTTCTTTTCTCTGTGGACTGCCAGAATTGCCCATAATCAAAGGCTATGTAGCTGTATCAACAACTAAATTATCTGTTGCACACTAGGAAGAAATCAACAAAGATGAGAAAAATAGGCATTTATGGTATGTATGAGAAATGCACATATTCTTTAAAAAAAAAAAAAACAAAACCCAACAAACCAACTTCTCTACAGATATTCCAAACTTTTGGATGTGTAAGGTAAGGAGGACCAGAAAGGCAGTGACAAAAATGTAATTTAATGTTTCTTCAGTTAATTCTTTTCTTACTGAGATACATTAAAAGGCAGATTTCCACCAACATCTTACAAACTGCTCAAATATTTGTACACTTTTCCATTATGTGATTTGATATAGCCAAATGGTCATTTAGTCTTGGAAAAAGTTCATACCCAACACTTGCAGGCAGTTTTAGTTTTCAGTTTCCCAGGTTCCATTTGTCAAGAAGTTTTTTGTTTCTTGATGAAATAGTTTGGCCTCCAAGTTGTGTCTGCAGGTTCTGATTTTTAATACATATCCTTGCAAAAGAATCTTCAGAGAGTAGAATCAGACATGCACATTGATTCATGGTTTTTAAAATGGCAGCAACTTTTCCTGACACCTACATATAACTAAAACATTGTGTATCTTAAAAGCTGTATAGATAAAACCACAAAATTAACACCATCAGGATAATTTCATATTTAGTAACTGCTGGTCACCTGTCCTGGTAGGTAAGAATCCATGGATTTCATAGCTGGAACTATTAAGCAACCCAGCAGCAAGACCCGTGATTTTCCCTGATGCATATCCAACATGAAGCTTCTGTGATAGGAACCATTTTCTTTGGACCTCAGTGTACAATATCTAAAGTTATTCCAACAAAGCAAAAATGATCATTTGTAGTAACTCAACCTCATAAATTGCATTCGTCTCCATGAGATATGAGGTAGGGACTGGAGGGGTCAGTAGAAGACAGAAGAAACTTGAATTTGCAGTGAGATTAGAAACAGTATTCATCAACACACAGAGGTCTCATGACATGAACAACAATGCTTGATTTCTTGATTTTCATTAATGTTGACTGCAACTCTCAGATAGACAACGTAGGAACATGGGAGAAATCCTTTCTTTGGGACCACCAACCAAAATTAAATCCTTGACTGCGAGTTATTGAATAAGAACTTAATATGTAAAAGAAAAAATGTTTTTCTGTCTTTGGCTTGAAAAAGCTGTGAAATTTATCTGTCTTGTCTGCTATTTCAGAATACCAACACTCCTTGTTCTTTTGTAGACAGAATATATGACTTAAGAGAAATGAGTACTAAGGGGGGAAAAAAGGCACTTAAAGACAGTGTCTTTTTATCAAGGACAAAATATTTGTCTCCCCTTTTTTAAGATGTTTAGAACTAGAGTGCAGCTTTTTATCCTTTCAATAAATATTTTTCTCTCTCTCAATTCATACTATTAAAAATAATAAGAGGAATATAATACAACTTTAAATGAGAGTTTATATATCACATGCTTTATGACAGCTGCTTTTATTTCACTTTAGATTAACAAAGCCTTTATGTTGAGGCTTTGGAATTGACCTTACAAAGAAGCAATACCATTAGCCCCAAAGCACATGTTTCCCATTTAATGTTTCTGAGGTAATATTCTTTGTGAAAGTGAGAGAAATGAGAACACAAACTTGCAGGAAGAATAAAAGTCTGACTGTCCTCTTTTGAACAGAATTAAAGTCAGTTTGGACACTTGAAAATATGAAGTGAGAGGCCATGGCCTTACAAAGAGTTTCTCAATGTGATCCCAAGAGTTACAATGCTCAGCTTTCCTTCAGTACACCATAGCTCATTGTCATTTCCTCTCAAGAGGATGAAAATATTTTGCCATCTCAATTTGAAGTGAAAGGTCTCGCTTACATCAATGTTATTTCAGTTTTAACCAGCACTGCTCAAATGATTTATAAGCACACCCAACCAAGAGAGCACTATAGTAGTTAAAGCAAATGAACCCAGTGAAGTTATTCTGAGGTACAGGAGAAAGGAATTTGATCTGCCATATCTGAAAGAGTCATAAGTTATGCATGGAAGTCAAACTAATCTTAATGACGTTTTACCATTATTGTGTTCTACTGGCTCAATACAAGAGAAATGTACTTGCTTTTTTCCCTCAATAAACTTAACAGTTCCTATCCACAAGTCCTCCATCCTTCTTTTGTTCAGTATCCTCATGCACTAAAGCCTGTTCAGTATCCTTCTGCTTCTGTCACAGTCACAATTTTATGCTTGAAACTCTTTTCAGTTGGTGAATCTGAAAACCTGCAGACTAGAGTCTACAAGGCTCAATGTAAACCCAAGAGAATCTGATAACCACAGGAAAGAGCTGGGCAAGGACACTCTTTGGAATCCAGTGGATGCTCTTGATATCTGGGACCTTGCCAAAGAAAGGAAAAATCTGTGTGCACCAGAAAAGGAGAAAACCGTTATGATTTGGAGGAGAAGCTGACAAATTTAACACTAAAATTCCCATTTATGCCAATGGAAGTTGGATCAAAGTTCCTCTAAACATATGGCCTTTCACTCAAAGCAAGTCTCACCTCTGAAATACACTTCTGTAAAGTCTTCCAACAGGAATGCTGCAGGCTTTGTTAGAGTTGTATCCAGGTTCCAAGAGACTGTCCCTGCACAGTTATCTGGGACCAGTTTAGAACAGAGACACTGGTCTCTCCTTTCCCTCTCCCTCTTATCTCCTCTCCTCTCAAGAAACAAAAAGGTTGTTTGTAAATGCCATGTTTGAGCACTTAAATTCACAATTCTAACTGAAAACCACAATTTTCCTGTCTATCTACTGACTCAAATGAGTATTCTTGGAGGCTAAGCACTTCTGTAAATTAGAGACACTATTTAGGGGGCAAGACAATGAAGTTGCAGACTACTTGGAGCGTCCCTCTGTGACACTCTTTCCCTAAGACTCAGGGGTTCCAGCTGTTTTTTGCCCCAGGACCAATATTAACTTTCAGAGACCCACCAGCAGCTGCACAATAACTTTTCCTAATCTTGCAGACAGTCTGAATTTACATTCATGATATCAGTTGCAGACACACAGGTTTTCTAAGACTTTTTTTAAAAAAAGTGGTTATTTTAACTTACACTAAGCAAAGCTGTACAGTCTTTATTTCACCAAGTCCATTTCCTCATAGGCACATAATCTTTAGACTCAGATCAGGCTCCTCTGACCAATAAACCAACCAACATTCATGCCTTTCAGTTCATAGCTTCTGCCCTACTCTGTGGTGCCACCAGTGCAAGACTTTGTCCTGCACTTTGTCTACATGCCATATGCCTGAACTCTTCCCTTTCAGTTTGGGCACCTATCCCATCCATTTTTCCCCCTCTTGGTTTTATTTTTATGCTGTGTAAACCAGTCTTGGGAAAGAAGGAATAAGAGAAATATGCTCACATGACATTTTTGCCATCAGGTATCTGGTATTCCTTGGCAATATTCCATGTAAGAAATTACTCTCTGCCTGGACAATCCCCCAGTTTCCTCTGATATATTTAACTTTTCATTCTAAACTGTTGGTTTGCTGTGTTACACTGTTGACATAGCTGCAGTTAAGTGACTCCAGTGTCTAGATTTGTATTTCAATGAGTTTAGATATGTTCAGATCCAAGAAATCTGAAAGGTGAAACACTATAAATAAAAGTCACTTATATGCAAGGGCAGACTTAAGTACCCAATATGTCTTATCGAAATGACAGTCTGAACAACCACATCATCCTTGTACTAAGGTTCAAATAGGCTATTTTCACCACATTACAGTCCAAATTACAATTTACTTTTTGTCCATGATTAAATACAAACCGTGGGCCATCTTCTCTTCCCTTTCTTTTTCCTTGCTTTGCTTCCTTTAATAGCTGGTCTTGACATCATTAAATGGCATAAAACAGGCCAATATTTAGATTTCTGTCCAATTTTCTGGTTTTGGTCATTTTGACTTAACTTTCTTTGATGTGTAGAAAATACTTTTTCTTCATGCTGTTCGTATTCAAAGGCAAAAAAAAAAATCTGCAACTCTTTTGGTGTGCTATGAATAGTCGTAGACATGGTGGGACAGGATATTCATGCATGCCACTGCAATTAAAAAAGACTAATTTGTTAGCAATTCCATAATATTCCCCAAATGCAGAAATTCTAAACAGTGTGAAGTCATCTGTGGAACTCCTCTTCTCTTTTCAGCTGCCAGGGTCGACAAGCCGAGTCTTCTAAAACAATGAATCTCATGGGGAGGGAGACAGCATGCCAAATTTTGTGGCCTGATATTGAATGAACATTGCAGCACTAGTCAGTATGATATAGTGTGGATTTCATACAGTCAGTGTACAACCCCATCTATGAAAGCAGAGTCCTTTTTTGCAGCTTTCATTATATGATTTCTGGTGCTCTCTCTGCATGCTAGATCCAGCCTGTCTGCCTTTCCTGACACATCCATTTGCAAATGGCCAGGTCCATGTGCTGCCTGTGGAACTCTGGTGCTAATGATACATTAAGAATTGCAGCTCTAAGAAGCTCTTCTTCAAATTTTTGAGAAAGTGTCTACTTTATTTATTCCTGCAAAGAAATTATGTGTTCATTGAATGAATATGGCAACAATGCTGTCCTTGGAGGTCCTACGGGATCACTGAAGACACTTCTCCAGGCTCCAGTGCTCTCACATCTTGCCAGAAGACAACCTATTTTATACCCAAACAGCATAAGAGATGGTATCAAAGATGTACCAAATCACTACACATGGATTTCTAATTAAAAAGAAATATTTCTCCTTTACCATATGTTTAAGGCTGTCCCTCTGTTGCAACATGTTTAAGATACATTTCATGGGGCTTCACTATAGGCCTTCAGAGCCTCCTCAGGAAGCACTCAAAACTCAACTAACTGTTGAATTATATCACCAGTTTATCTTTTCTAAGAAAACAGGTAACTTGGCCACTGAATTCTAGCTGTATACATGCTAAAGAGAGAGCACTTTCTTGAATCAGGGTGGATTTATCCTTCTGCTAGAGTGAATTCTCAAAACCAGTTTGAAGTCACAAACTTTCCAGAAAATAACAGCCAAAAATGATCACGGAAAGCAATTTAAGATGCAGCATTCTGACAGATGTTAAAACCAACACATCTTCTGCACAAATGCCATAAATTTATATATAATCATCCAGTTATCCAAATCTGAAACAAGAAAAACAAAACCATATTTTCTCTTTACACCAAGATTATAAATTAAGACATGAAATTTGGGTCTTGTGAGGTTACGGAAATGCTGACAGATGAAACTTTTTGTTCCCACATTACAGTTTTCTTTTTCTTTTTTTTTTTTTAATGAATCCTTTCTCTTATTTGAGACAAATGCCATTTCTAAAGAAAGAAATGTGGGTGTAGACTGAAAAAATGACTACTCTTGTTTGTTCTTCATGGCCCGTTGATGATTTTATGCTGACTCTAAAGAAAGGTTTTGTAAAATCTTAGCTGTTGACAATGGGCAAGCACTGTTTGAGCTACAGGGGAGATAATGTAGAAACCAACTTACTACATAAGGGTTTGTTTTCTCCAATTCCAAACTAAACTTCACTTGAAGTCCTGTATTGTTTTTATTGATTCACTTAACTGGGAAACAGAAGTTACTGGGAGTTGTGGTTCGGTCTCTGCTATACAGCTGTCCCCTGTACACCTCTGTTCTGAGAAAAGGCCTAGTGAACATTGCATGACAGTCATTTATAGCTGAATTTCCACCAGCAGGGCTGCCTTTGCATTGTGCTACAGATGGAATACTCTCATCTCTGCCACAGAAGTTACTCACAGCATGATGCCACATTTTAAACTCGTCTCATGGTTTAGTGTGCTGTATTGTAAAATACATCAGAGGCTTAACTATTTGGGAAAAAACCACAGCTGACTACAGGAAGGGGAGACAATACTTTCACTTACTTTATCGGAGTCCATGAACTTGATAGTTGGTTAGTGAGGCCACATAATGCAGCTCTGTATTTTGCATCAACAGCAGAATTCCAGACACTGAATAAGGTAATAGTCTATCACACTGCAAGGCCTGAAAGATCCTAGACACATTCCACAGTTTATAGAGGTAACACGTTCCTGAATGCAGCACATTACAGATGCTACAAAACACAGCACTGAAGAGAGGAAGCATTCTGATTTCTTATATCCTTTCCACTGTGAAAGGCAGTGTTCCTTTTGTCCCCTCATACAGAAGAGGCATCAATCTAAAAAGCTCCAACTTCATAGTATTTTGTGACAGTTAATATGAGTAAGTTGCAATCATTGGAGTCCATCACTGCATCTGGGGCTCCTAGTCCCAAAACACACATCATCTCTGTAACCATATACTTTTCCCTATTATTTATCAGAATTTTAATAAACAATCTACAGCAATTCCACTTTTCTAAACAAGTGTGTTGTCAAAGCAAGCCACACTGGCTTGTAAGACAACTTTTACAAGATAATTCTTGGCATTACATGTTCAGTGGCTTGACACCATGAAATATATTGGAAGTTGACCTCAGATTTAGTCTGTTGGGAATGTTTTAAAATATAAAAAGCATCTGAGCAGGTTTGATGTCCACAAACTATAATAATTATTAAAACCAAGAAGTGTAGTATTTCTAATTAGTAGTCCAGTTTCTTAAACTTGCATTTTTCTATGTAATGTTCTTTGCAATTGAGCATATTGCCTCAAAAGTGTAGGTATACAAAGAGAAGACAGGAGAGATTAGTAATCAGAATTAAATATAAAAAATAGCAAGTTGTTAGTTATTGCCTATTTTAAGAGATGTACTCAACATATAATGTATCCATAGAAATACAAACAGCCTGAAAAACCTGGAAAATAAGAAAATGAAGCAACTGAGTAATAAATCTGTCCTGAATACACACAGATATCCATGTTATTGAGGAGAAATATGTCATTTTTACACATCCTTGACTTGAAACTTTATAACTCTGTATTCCTGACATTCTATGAAATATCTCTTCAGGATTAGAACGCAGAAGAGTAGCAGTGTGATCAGGTCAACTCTGTGCATTAGTGCAACTTCTGTGCTTACTAGTGTTACAATGGTTATACCCTTTCCAGGCATCATGGGAATATTTTTGGAAAGTATGTCTTAAGTCATTTGGGTCCCTACAGAGCATTATACAATATGATAAAAATACTTTATTTTCTTTTAAATGCAAGCAATGCTGTTATTGCTGTACAGAAATCCATTCCCTTCAGCTAATCACTCCCACTACACATCTTCAAAAGGGTTGAATACTCCCTCTATTATTTAGATGAGCAAACTGAGAAACTGTGCAGCTTTTCAGAATTAGGGAATGAGTGTTATAGAAATAGCAGCCAAATCTGGGGTTTCCTGAGCTTCCAAATATGTTCACCATTCATAGGACTTTTGTCCCAGGGGCAAAATGTTTTTACACACATGGACATACTTTGAGACTAAGCACAAGAAAGTGAATGAATATGGTACCCTGACTCATGTCACAACAGGAGATGTATGGGGCCAGTGATCGAGTTCATCCAACTAACTATGTGTAAGGGAAAAAGGATTCTTCCTGAAGTCTGTATTTTCATCCTTTCTGATTATTGTTTCTTTCCCAAATATATGCCTTTGAAATCAATAGTTTCTCATTTTGTTTTTTATTGTTGTTTTAAACTTATTATTTACATATGTATAGCCTTACTCACAATATCACCTTTATTCCTTTGGATATTTTGCATATTTCGCAAGAAGCAGTGAACAAACATGTCAGCTTTGAGGCACAGCACTATAGCCAGACCTGTGCACTACTGACCTATGTTCAACCTTTACACTAGGGAAAACATATTGTGGCAACACGGGTGAAAACAGTGCAGTTTAAATATCTCTCAGTACTCTGCTCAAGAAACAGCCTAGCACAGTACACTATATTAAAAACATTCCTTGCATATTTAAAAAAAAAATTGATATGGTGCCATGGGGAAAATCATCAGTTGAACTGGAGAAGGGGACTAGTAGGAGAATTAACCAAACCATACAAACAGGAAACAAGAAGAGCTTGCTACAGTGCTGTTCTAAGTGCACAAAGAAGCAGAATGCTTACAAGAACATCACTCCTGCCAACTGAAGAGACACAGCACTTCCACAGAACAGACCTACTAGACCAGCATGTCAAAGATGCTGTATTCTAATCTGAAGTTGCCTATTATTTGCAGAAGATGAAGGTCAGGGATGTCTTGTGGATCTTGGTGATTCCTTTGGAGAATAGAGAGGAAAAAAAGATCTGGCTGATATTCTCACTGTTCAGTTCTATTCTATTTCCTTTCAAATACAAAGTGGGTCCTTGATCTGCCTTTCAGCCAGGAGTATTTGCCCTGAACCCATAATCTGCTGTAAGAAGTACAGTGAGAGCCTGAGGAGCTGGTTTCACAGTTGTACAAACAGACATTGCCCAAAAGCTGATGCAACTGCAATGTTAGTCTGCAGTTATACCCCACATCCTTTCCCCTTCTCAATGCCAATGCAGTAGCACAACCTACACAGCCACCTATACTGCAAAAAGAAACATTACCTTGTAGACTGCTGATAATTGGTTACTCATGTTCAAAGTTACTAAGAATAGTAAGGACTGCATTAAGCAGAGCTAAAAAATAATAAACTGTTCTAAGGAAACTTTGGTGTACTTTACATGTGTCATCCTTTAGAATCAGCACAGAAGTTTTGGTGTGAATGCAGTCCAGAAGGAGTAGAACATCACTAGATCTTATTTCTCTCTCAGCAGTGACGTGCCTGCTGTTTCTTAGAAATTACACATCAACAGAACTGAAGCCACACTGACTACATGGACTGCATACCTTCCTGGATTTCTCATGTTGTTTGGGCAGGCTAACAGCCTGCCTCTGTGTGTGGCAATCCATAAAATGGCCTCACTGGGTTTTCTCTAAGTAAGAGAAATTCATCAAAGCGCATCTTAAATTACTTATTATGGCATCATCTTGGGCTAAAATGAGAGCCCACATCAGGAAAGAAGCTGTAAGGAATGGGAAGGCGTGGGAACTGAAAGATGGCGTGTGGTAAGAGCTACCATGTGCCTAAAGAGAATCTCTGCTCTTTCAATTTTACAAGATCTAGCCTTCTTACTACATCCTAACAAGCATCATGGAGAGCTTGTTTAGGGTGTGTGCAAACCAACTGGGTGATCACAGGGATTACAACAGAACAGCAGCTGACACAGTACTGGGACTGAAGTGCATTGCAACTCTATTTAATTCTGTAGCAGATACAAAACTAATGGCTACAATGCAAATAATTTTAGCCTTGTTTTATCAAAAACAAATAAAGATGCTGGACACACAAATCATGCTTATTTTCAACCAGATTAGGGTCTTTACTTCCTCAGATTCTTCACAATTCCTCTCTAGACTTGCTTGGTATTTCCACAGAAGTACAAGGTTTCTTTTATCAGTTACAAGAATTCTTCCTGTCTGCCAACTTATAACAGACTCAGGTTAGGTTTTCTCTTTGCCATTTCAAAAATAAAGTAATATAAAAACAAAGTAAACAAAAAGAAATAGCTTACCCACTGGCAGTAAGCAGCACTAAAACACATCCAAGGCAATTTTATTGTACTCTCTACTTAGTCTTTGCAAATTCAGTCTGACAATAGGTAGATTTTAGGATCTCATATTTAAAGCCCTCAGATAATTGTCACTGGCTCAACTTAAAAGCTAGAGAAAACAAAAGGTTCTTGATTAACAGGAATCATGTAAGGAACAGTAAATAACACTTCCAGTTTCTTAACTGCTACCTTTGCTGTTCAAAATCATTAATTAGGTGTCTGCATTTTGTAGGCAAAGTAAAATGCTTCTTGTGATAAAAAAGAGACAAATGCTTTTTACATTTCTTATTTCAGGAGATGTTTGAAGACTTCCGTAATCTGTATTTTCTAATGCTGTAGCTCATTTCTGACCTGGTATTTTATTTCAGCATAGGACTGCAGAGCAAGGGGACCCCAGCTGAGTTTTACAGTACCTGTGGAGCAGGCTGATACTGCCACCTTGGGGAGGACTTTTTCCACATTTGAGGAGCCTATGCAAGTGCCATATAAATCAGTTGGATTTTTTCCCCTGTCATATCCTCCCAGGAAGACAACTTCTTAAAAATCCTCTGCCTGTGCTGTTGTAAGACCTTCCAGATGTGATCCAACTCGGACTGGATTACACTCATAATAATATTGGAAAGAAATGCCTTTTTTTGTGGGGAAGTTTGCTTAGCCAAGTTTTAGATCTCATAAGTAGTGCCTCATTTACACCACTCTTAATTTTACAGCCATCTTACCATCATAAAACACCAGTTCTGCATCCAGCTGGGCAAGCGGTATTTTGCATACAACACTCCTCTGCTTCTGGAACTCTAGCTTTCTTAGTAGTCCAAGTCCATGCCAGCTTAAATTATCTCCTTGGCAGGCTACTAGCTTAGCTGAATGTGACTGCTAAGACACATACTACCTTAAATGCCATGAGGGGCATTTTTGCACATAGGAACAGTTCAATGAAAAGTACTGACTTCTAGGTAAGTTAAAGGAATCATGTCGATTTTATCTCACAATATCCAGTTTTATGAGCCTGACCTACCCTTTTGTTTTGCAATTGAGTCTCCCCTCATTCAGACTTTGAGCTTGCATTCACCAGCAAATGAAGGAACTTGCCATACACTTAATATATAAAGGTGCCTTAAGACACAAAGACCATACACAGCATTGAGCTGTAAGGCTTTTCACAGTGGAAACTATCAGCAGTTGCCTCAGGTACACATACAAGTAAAGATTTAATGTCTGACCCATCACCAGAACAGGCAGACTCAAGAGCAGAGAGCTATTTGAAAGCAACTTGTCTATATGCTCTTAAAAACATACAGCAACAAAATTTTTACACAGCCATCTGTAGCCAAGTATTACGAAAGATGAATTCATTCACGATGAATTATCTGAATTTACATCAGCTCCTACCATTGCTTGTGCCTGTGGTTCCATAGCAGGAGACAACAGGCTTCTCGAGGAACTGAAGCCTCACTTCACTTCTGTGGCAGGCAGGAACAGGCCTGGTACTGTGGTAGACCAGTACTCACAGGCTCCCAAACAGAGCTACACTTTGGACAACCATGTCTCCAGCAGCACTGGAATCTGGAAAACATTTTCCCCTTTTCCTCCCACCATAGACAACCTACATACCAGATTTGAGTTCTCACTGTAATGATACATATGTTAATACCTTTAGAGTAAACATGTACCTCCACCCCTCTGGGATCTACAGTCAAGAGAGATGGCTTAACCCTGTGAACAGACATGAAGGGCTCATCCATTCCTCCATTCTATAACTACAACACGGCCATTAAAGCATGAATTTGTATTTATTTTCTAACCAGTTACTTTCCCACTTGTGGGAAATTGTGTAAAAAGCAAGTGATGGGTCCTTTCTGGACAATTTTCTATCTCTGGTTTTAATGCTACTATAACATGGCAAACAGTAATACTTGCAAGAGAAATGTATTAGGCCATCCAGGCAACAGCTAATGCACATGACAAGGCAGTTGTGCAAGACTTTGTTTTTCTTCCTGATTCACAAATAATTTCTGTATTTTAGTATATTTTCATTATTTTAATCCATCTTTGTTAGGCAAATGGCTTTATGTCTGCAAATTATTTGCTATGAAACTATTGCAATTGTTAGTTAATTCATTGCAGTGAGAGTGCATATGCTCTTCATATTCAGAATACACAATACAAAGTAATCCCACTACTTCCATCATCACTCACATATTTAACTGCTGGTAGAATTCAAGTAACTTTCAAAAATATCAACATCATACAACCACTAAAGTGACTGCAAAAACACTACCTGCAGCTAAGTTGCAAAACTTCAACAGTGCCAATTACTGACCAAACATATTCCATTGAATGAGGATCTATCAGTAATAGATTAACCAGATTAATGTGTACGTAACAGTCTCAGAGCGGTACATTGCTGCTGTTAGTTTCAAAGTTCACATATGGCCTTATTTTTGTACTGCACATGTGGCTGATGAATGAAGTCTGATTTCAAGAATTTAAGTGAAAATAAAGTAAGTGACATGATACGAAATTAATTTAAGTATTTAAGTGTAGACTGCTTACTGGGTGAAAAGAACAAATCTTTAATTGTGATTTAAGAAAGGAATGCACAAATGTATGTCCACTATGCCATATTATTATACTACAGAAGAAGTAAATGCACATCTAAACTGATGAATAATCAAAGACAACTATTTCATAAGGTGTCTTTTCTAAAAGGAAATTGATTGTTGAAAAATCCACAAAAACCTCACTGTGAATTCAGCAAAGATTATCATGGACAGTATTCAATGTTGCTTGTAACAAAATCAGCATATTACTAGCTCTTCCATGCTCGGCATTGTACTGAAGTTATTTCAGAAGTTTGATTTAGGCATAGATTTAATATGAGGAAGAAAGCTTAAATTGCACAGCAAGTATGTAAAGAAATCAATCACAGGAAATCCCAGTCTAAAATATTCCATGATCTCTCTATGAGTATCTAAACAAAGAATCGTAACACAAAAATTCTTTCTGAAGTTCAGATGTCACAGAAAACTTAAAATCAACCTATTTGCCACTATGGTTTTACCTTCTGAAACATGTCTGAGTTTATTTAAACAACCAGTATGCCTGTTAGTCAATTAACATGCATACCCCATTCAGATACTGGATTACTGAAAAGTACGAAGCGATTGAGAGGTTTTATTCATGAACAATTAGAGTAACTGGAAATCATACCCAGCCAACTCTCCTCTCCATTCCCCAGTCTATGCTTTTCTTTTCCTCTAACTGTGCTATGAAGTCTGTATAGGATACATTTCCAAAATGTCATTTTCTTATGGGATTAGAATATGCAGCATTGGCTATTTCAGCTCTTCTCTTTTTTTATTGACATACTTCTTATATTTATCTGTATCAGAAAGCCCTTTCAGACTAGTCTATTACAATTGCAGTGGGCTTGACAAAAGATATACTGTAAGGTGTTCTCTGTTGTGAAAAAGTGCTCCTTTAAAATCTGTTTCTCCTGATTATTCTTTTTTTCCCCAAAAAGCAAGAATATATTTACATCCTGAAACAAGGTCATTTAATAACCGCAGCACCCATTTGTTACCATCCTCTTCTTCCTCCCCTAGTTTGCATCCTTTTCCTAACCTACTACTCCGCCTGCACACCAATGCTGTTTTCCACAGTTGTTTCTCAAGTCTTCCCTTCTCTGTTGCCTCTCCTAAGCTCTGTCTGCTTTGCTTGTTCCTAAATCTCTTTTCACATCAGATTCTTTCCTGGCTCTTCAGCTTCTGCCAGCAGTGTAGGAGTGCAGCCTCCTAGGTTGCTTTTCTCTCTATGACATCTTTCACAGGCTCTTGTTATTTCTCAGCAGCAGACTGGGAAGGACAACAAAGATCCATCTTGGATCAGACAGAGGTATATATCCTGCACTGCGTAACATTCTATACCACACTTGGGAAAACATTTCAGGCAGGAAAGAACACTCAAAAGACACTGCATTTTGAAATTTTTGCCATTTTTTTAAAAGTTACCTGAAACACCTTATGTTATTTGTATTTCAGTTAATGACAGGTTTGTGGATAAAAGCATAGACAATGACAGACATCTGTGAGATGACCATCAACCTTGTTGTCCTTGGAAGAAGTCAGACTGGCAAGAGTGCTGCCGGGAACAGCCTCTTGGGCAGCTCAGACTTTGAGAGCCGCCACTCCCCAAGCTCTGTGACCACATGCTGTAGCCTTGGACGCAGCTGCCGCCTTCTGGGGATTATCCGAAGAAATGGCTGTGAGCTGGCTCTCCGTGTTCGAGTACTGGACACTCCAAGCTACCCTCACAGTGGTCTGAGCAAAGAGCAGGTGGGAGACATGGTGAGATCAGCCCTGGCTCACCACTTTGGGGAGGAAGGCCTGCACCTGGCTCTCTTGGTCCTGAGGGCTGACTTGCCTCTGTGCCCGGATGAAAGCAATGATGCAGTTCAGTTCATCGAGGTAACAAAAAAAATAAATAGAAGTCTCTGCCCTAATGGCAACTCCTTTTTCTTCAGGTGACAATAGTTATGGAAGAGTTGACTGCAAAAGTAAAATAAAGAAGTGCAGATGAAAACTGGAACACCTCCCAGTCCAGCAGCCGAAACACACCACTCCCAACTCCAACACTCTAGCTACACTTACCACAATAAATCTGAGAACAGAGAGGCAAGAACTGCTCTTTTATAAATGGGCTCAGCACAAAGGAATTTAGGAACCAAATTTACTTATCACAGTAAGCTTTTCTCTCAGAATTACAGTTCATGCTTTATCATGACAGATCTAGCTTTTTCAAGAGAAAAGCTGTTTAAAGCAAGTCAGTTACTGCACTCTCCTGCACTCAAAGCACCAGAGCAGAGTAATGAGTACAAAATCACACAGAAAATCTGACCTCGGACAAGGATGATCAGCTCTGTCCTGTACTGTTACTACTGCTGTATCTATTCAAGAGAAAATAATTAGGGAGCTACCACAAATTTACTCAGGCTAAAGAAAATTCCTAGTGTAACTGATTTGAAGCAAGTATTTTGAAGCTCCTGGGGAACTTTTTTTTTTTTTTTGCAAGTAGGTAAGATATGTAGGAAGGTGCAAAGAAAAGGGATGTCTTTTCACTTGGAGATTTCTCACTACCATGCATACACATCTTTGGAAAGAAAAAAAAGAGGCCAGTAGATATTGTTTTATTTGCCTATCTGATCAGATGAACCAGATTAGTATGATTTAGTAAGAAACAAAGGATTTCAGTTATTGCTAAAGTCTGCACATTGCACTTTGCATGTTACTGTAACAAACTTTCTAAAAATCAGGAGTTCTCAGTCCATCAAGTCGTTTCATCTGCTGATATTATCTAAACATGTAGTTTATATGTAGATAGAAAATACACTGGTAAGTAAATATATAGATGAAATATAGCTTTCAAAATGTATTTGATTTGCTGTCCTCTCTAATGGTAGGCTACTCACTTTTTCGTTACTTTGAGAATTGGTTCTAACTTCAACACTTCAACAAATTCATCGTCAGCTTACATATAGTTGTTTTGAGTGTTACTCTTTTTCCTTATACAGTTCTCTATCTCTCTACACTTCATCGTATTTAAGAAAAAGCAGTACTTAATCAAACAATTTTTACACTAAGCCAATGAAAAATCATCATGCTTCTGGTCTGAGAGTGGTCTGGATTAAGTCCATGTGGGCATTAAAAGGACAAGAGACATCACATCTTTTCTATCTAAATGAACCTTTAAAATACCTACTGTAAATGAAATAAAGCACAGAATCATAGAACAGTTTGTGTTGATGGAGACTTCAAAGATCATTTCATTCCAACCCCCTGCCATGGGCAGGCAAACCTTTGACTAGATCAGGTTGCTCAGAGCCCCATCCAAACTGGCCTTGAATGCTTCCAGGGTATTCTCTAAAACAGTGTCTTGCCACCCCACAGTAAAGAATTTATTCCTACTATCTAATCTATACCTATCCTTTTTCAGTTTAAAGCCATTCTTCTATCTCTACATGCCCTTGTAAAAAGTCCCTCTCTATCTTTCTTGTAGGCCCTTCTTTAGGCACTGGAAGGTGCTGTAAAGTCTCCTCAGAGCCTTCACTTCTCCAGGTTCAACAGCACCAACCTTCTCAGCTTGTCTTCATAGCAGAGGTGCTCCAGCACTCTGAGCATCAACATGTTCCTCCTCTAGACTCGTTCCAACAGGTCCACATCCTTCTTATATTGGAGGCCCCAGAGCTGGATGCAGTACTCCAGGTAGGGGCTCATGAGAGTGGACCAGAGGGGCAGAATCCACTCCCTCAACATGCTGGCTCCGCTTCTTTTGATACAACCCAGGATACGGTCGGCTTTGTGGGCTGTAAGTGCATATTGCTGGGTCATGTCAAACTTCTCATCTACCAAAACCCTCACATCCTCCTCAGGGCTGTTCTCAATTCATTCTCCACCCAGCCTGTATTCGTGCTTGGGATTGCCCTGCCCCCAGTGCAGGACTTGCACTTGGCCTTGTTGAACTTTATGAGGCTTCATTGTTGGTAAAAACAATGTCCAGCATAACAATGTCCTCATCTCATTGGTTCCTCTATCACTTGGAGAGGGAAGTTACCTTTAATGCATTCCAGGAACCTCCTCAGTTGCTTATGTCCTGCTGTGTTGCCCCTCCAACAGATACTGGGGAGCCTGAAGTCCTCTGTGAGGGGCTTATGAATATGAGTCTGCTCCTATCTCTGTATAGAGATCCTTATCTGCTTAGTCTTCCTGGTCAGGTAGCTTGTAGCTGACCTCCATGTAACATCACCCAACCCTGCACTCTCTTTAATCCTGACCCATAAACTCTCAGTTGGCTCCTCAACCATCAGCAGACAGATCTCCATGCACTCCAGCTGATCACTGATCGCCTCTTCATCTCCCCCATGCCTTTTCTTCTGAGATTCTGTCTCCTTCCATTCGTAAACTCCAGATGCAGGAGCCAAGCGACTGCATCTCCACAACACCAAAAAGGTGATAGCTCTGCAGGTGTGCACACACCCAACCTCCTGTTCCGTGACCAAAATGGACTCTCAGCTTCTATAGCGTGTGGCTATTGCGATAACTGCTGTGGTTTCATCAGCTACAAACACAGAGGGCAGGACAGGTGCCTGGGTGCCGGGAATATCAACAGTAATGGGTTTATTTCAGTGTGCCATTCCCTGGAGACATAAGCATGAAGACTACTCTTCAGCAATCAGGAGCTTTTACCAGGATTCTTTGCAATCACTTCATATGAATGAAGGCAGAATATCGGTAAAAGGCTACTAGAATTTAAACCTGCGTGAGACTTTTTTTTTTTTCACTAACAGGCTAATGAATTGAGAGGGGCAGATATTAATTTCAGAACATACATTATAATTGAGTCCTCAGCAAATCAAAGCACTATCCTTTCTTTCTGAAAGGGATAATCCAAGACTTCCTTAGGCAGCTTATGGCAAAATTTTGTATACATTTCGTATTTTTCATCCCTAGTGTCTAAAACAGATTAACCACTACCAATACACCATTTTTTTAACTCCTTGAGTATCTTGGAAGAAGAAAGATATCCTTTAGAGCAGTTTTATATACCTTGGTATTAGGTTACAGAGTTAAGATCATTGCAGAGTGGAACTTGTTACTAAATGAGGCTTCTCATCACACACAGGAGTTAACATGACTGCACTAAAGTTGTAATTTCATTTACATCTGTAAATTAAAGCCCAATCTCTTATTCATATTAACATTTTCTGTACTCATTGAAAGAAAAGCAGCTTATTTTATCCCTTCTCCTCCATCAGATATACCAAAGCAGTTGAAGACACTGCCCCATTACTTAGGATGATACACTTGATTTGCATTTTTTCCTGAATTGCTGGGTCACAGCTAGAACTGCAGCTGGTGTTACACAAAAATTCATCATTTATTTTTCCAACAAAAGGTGATTTGGTGATTTTTTTAAAAAAAATTTAAAGAGCTATAAAAACTGTAGAAATATGCATATGTGGTAACTACTAATTTAAAACCATTGTGTGACATTAAACAACCATTTTTCCTTATTTACATGAACATTTTTTAACTGGAGAAATTCCATTAACATCTGTAGTCATTGAACAGAAAACTTCTAGTACTGCAT
>JAWWLZ010000139.1:24405899-24425700 GCA_035041345.1 Poliocrania exsul | reverse complement strand
TTTACATGAACATTTTTTAACTGGAGAAATTCCATTAACATCTGTAGTCATTGAACAGAAAACTTCTAGTACTGCATGACCACACATTTCCACAGAAAGTGAATGTAAGTGTCTTGGAATGGAGAAAAAACCCCCAGATATTTCAGCAACTCAGATAGCATGAACTGGATTACTGCCAGAAAAGAAACAACAAACCACCAATGAACAAAAAAAAAAAACAACCCCAAACCAAAATGATGTAACTAGTCTGTTATTGTACTAAGTATATGAAATGGGAGTGGGGAAAAGGAAGAAGAAGAGATAACTATTTAAGATTTGTTTTCCATTACAGGAACTTCTGGGTCCCACATGGAAGGATTTCACCGCAGTTTTACTTACTCATGCAGACAAGGCAGAAGAGGCTGGATGCAGTGAGGAAACATACTTACAGAGTGCCTCAAGTACCCTGTTGTCACTTTTGAGCTCAGTACAGCATAAATACATTTTCCTAGACAACCAGAAGAGTGTAATTAAAGAGGAAAGAGCTATTGTGCTAAGAAAGCTCTTGAATTTTATAAGACAAAATAATTATCGAGTGCTTCTACCTAAACACAGCAAGGAATAAAATTACCTTTCAGGTGCTCATTTGTCTATTTCCTACGGTAGGTAACATTTAATGGAAATAAGAGTACAAGCCATCAACTGGAAAACTCCACATACACATCAAATACCTTTGAACACAACATCAGAAACCTCTTTAGATTACCAAAGTACTTGCCTTTCATAGAGTACCTCACACTAGTGCATCCAGAATCCCAGCTTCAACCACAAAATCAGAAAAATTTAGTGCTCTAAAATCACATTCCTAATACGTATGGAGTCACAATTGAGATTTTGCACTACACCAGACTGTATATTCCAGTTCACACAGAATACAGACCTGGAAGAAAAAAAATCCCAAAACCTAAAAAATTAACATGAGTTCAGACTGTAAAGGAGCCTCTTTGTTCAATCCTTCAAGCTTTCAAAACTCCAAAATTTTCTCTGAACTTTCAACTCTGTAAGAATTCTCTAGTATTAAAAGTTAAAATTTACCTACCATAATAGTATTTCCTTACCATGATTCAAGCTTAGGTAGACTTGAGTTTTTGAATTTCGAGGATTTTGTTTAATAAGACATTATTGGATATGTAGTTTACAAAGCAGATAAAATGGCTTCCATATGCTTAATGCTATTCAGCACATTTAAAAGAACTAATTACTATTGCTTAATCCCAGATGCATGAAAAATGAACAATTTACAGGCACATACAAAACTCATTTGAAAAGGAAATCTGTTTGTCTCTTTTACGCATGTTTCTTTCAATTTTATATCACTGTCATTTTTTTTCCTCTCCATTTACTGGATGAAGTTCAAAGCCTGCAAAATTTAGAGGTTCATATTTTTTTAATTTCAGTAGTTAAAATAGCACTTACTCTTTCAATGGTTCAGACAGTAACTATTTCATTAAATATTATATGCTAAAATATCTGATTTATCTCTAAATAGGTATTTGAAAGGGCTATTGTAAATGGATCCAAAATGTTTATTTTCATATTTTTAGAAGTCAGGAATTCAAAGTAATTTGAGGCTATTACCCTAGCAACATGACTATTTGTATAACACTACTAGAGAATAATTCTACTTGTAAAACCAAAGGATCATTTTTATAAATTATCACTGCATAAAAGCCACATTAAAACAGAACAAAAAAATCAATTCATTTTATACCTGTTTTGGGCATTGGAAATGGATTTTTATTTTTTAATATTTGACTAGTTCCAGCAATCTATTTGTTATGCTTTATTTCTTAGTCCTATCTATAATTAGGGACAAAATCCCTAGGTGGACAAGATAAAGAACTATTTTAGTAAAGTGGTAGCTTTGATCTTAATGAAATTATAACAGCTTAGCTGTGGGACATGAAAGTATGTCCACTTACACATCTTAGGGCATGAAGCACCGTGGTTTAACCTTCCTGCTGCACCTCTCTGCAGACTACAAAGATAATATAGGCAAGAACAAAATTGCAGAGGTTCATATTATGAATGAAAACTGCTTGCAAGAAAAGGAGAAAAACTATTACAAGGTGTCTAGAAAAATACAGACAATTGTGGTCTTCACTAACCAATTGCCAGGAACGTGGCAAAAATTTTTTCTTACTGAGATGCTCTTGCTCATAGATCCACAGATCCTCTGCACCTTTAAGCCATCCAGAAAACAAACTTGTCTGTCTGTAGTCCCACCATGAACAAGCCCTGGCAATTAAGTTATGAGCACTAAGTGGTTAATAACTGTTGACAACACATAACCTCAAGGACAGTAAGCATAGCAAATAAGTGAATGGTCAAAATATTGGAGGAATAACACATTCAATACCTCTGGAAAAGGAGTCAAACAAAAAGGGTCTTAGCCATGCAATTAATGTTTTTTATTATCCTTCCATCACTTTTCATTTCAACATCTGACAAAGTTTCTAATCACCATTTCTTTATTTAATTCCACTGTTTGCCATGGTCTCTGCCCTGCAGATTCCCTTCCCTTTCACTTCAAACGGAACTCCTTTGTATGTAGCAACACACTGGTCATTGGTATGAAGATCAGGTTGGATTTGCTCCCAAATCTTCTTCTTGGGATTCAGCTCCTTCTCAGGATCTCCTGTTTCAAAACAAAGAATAAACTAATAGCACACAACCCAGAGCAAGAGCTCTGTGACAGCGCACATAGCATCACTTTTAAGGGGAAAAAAACCCATTACTTTTGATTCTCAAAATGAAAACTTCAATTGGAATTAGTAAATTACCTAGGAAATGTCTCCAGAACTCTCTCACAATGCTAATTTTTCAGGGAAAAAAAAGATTGTAACAGACCACAAACACTGTCAAGAGTAAGAAATTAAACCATTACTCGTTGTCAGTTTACAACATTTACTTAAGACCAAAATAATTCCTAAGAATTAAGTAGGTGTGGACCACAGAAACACAGTACTCACCAAAACACAGGTTTGTCAGCATCTTAAGTTTAGAAATTAATGATTTTTATAAGCAATTAAGTGAATTTAGCAATCACCTTACAGTTGAGAAATATTGAACAAGAATGGTCCAGAGGCAGAATAGTCACTTAACAATTTTAGCCCCAAGTATCAACACAGTTCTGCTACTTTTTGTACTATTTCATGACAAACCCTGGTGCCTAAATTAACAGAGGCAGTAGAAGTCAGCTAGGGTTTCAGGAACTATGGCCTCATCCTCTGTAAGCCTCAGTTTCCTGTTTCCATGCATACACCATGATAAGCTAGCTATGCCCTGGAGGTACTGATAGTCTAACTACATTAGCAAACCTGACTATTTAAGGATCTCTAATGACCACAAAACACAGGTTTCTTCTATTAATGTTTTGAAATACTGTCAACAAATTAGATAGCATAGTGAAGTATTCAGTATCTTTCCTATTTTTGAATAAGCATGAAATGTGAAGTACAGAAATGAAACAACTGACCTAAATAAGCTTTCTTGCTGTAAAGACACTGAATAAATTGCTGTTTGCTGACATAATTTAGATAAAGCAAGGCCACCAATTCGCTGTGCTATTATTTTCTGTTCAAAGGTCAAGTACATTTAATCTCTTAATTCTAATATAATATAGATTCTATTAAAGAAAAATCTTTTAATATAGATGTTATTTAATCAGAATGCTGCTGGGTGCTTTTGACTTCTTGTGTATCACACTGGCAAGACAAATAAAAAACCCCGTAAGAATTGTTTAAATATAATTAGAGTACATTTAAATGCTGAAAGGGATCCCATGCTATTTCACTGTTGTTACACTACATATTTTTACTTGCTTGGAGTACCATACTGGCACCATTCTGCCTAAACTATCAAAATCTAAAGTTCCAGAACATGTAAGAATCAAAACCCAAATCCTAGTAATTATATCCTCCCTGAGATCCTCTCAGAGGAAGAGCTCTCCAAGTGACTAGAACATCAAGTACTCTCATATTGCACTATGCAGTGTTCCTAAAGGTTCAGGAAGAACAGTTGTAAGGCTACAGGGATTTTAACGTACCTGTTTCTAGCAGTTGGCTGAAATTTGTTATTGCTTGGTGTATTCCTGACTGACCGACCAACAAGTGGTTAAATGAACTACTCTCACTCCAGCCTGCATTTTGCCTTATTAGCATTCTCCTTTAAATGTTTTTAATGGTTCAGTCTACTTACATGCTTGCAAAATGCTTGTAAAACTGAGTTATTTCTTCCTGTAGAGGAGTCTAAATTCTGTAGTTTCTGTATCTCTAACTACATAAGAGAAGCAGACCAGGCCAATAAATTAAAAAATAAAAATAAATTTTTACTTCAATAATTAAATAACAAGACTATTAAATAAAAATTATTAAATGTTTAGAGCTAACTGTGCATTTTCATAAAAATAAAAATCCTGCTCAATGCTTAAGTTCATGAACAAAGCAAACTTGGGTTTAGACCAAAGTGAATGCATACGAACTAAAGCAATCACTAAACAGAATGGTAAGTGATCCATAGTGCCTTTTCTTTCCCCTCCTCAATATAAAAAGCACATGGTTTTTTTCATTAAGAAAAACTTCTGACTTTTATTATAAAAAACATGCTTTGAATGTTAATAAGTTTCTTTGGAATCTTGCATTAAGCTCCCTTGAGATCTGTGGTGAGTTCATATTAGATTAGCGTAGGCACCAATTTTAAATACTACCAGAGCTTTAGGCTGTGCATTTTCCTATGCCTTCTCCTCACTGCATTCCTTCTTTCCAGAAAATATCCTTTAGAAGGGTTTCTATAAATAAAATAAATCGAAGTTTTTAATGGTTTAATTTGCTTCCCATTCTCTTTATATAAAAAGGGCCAAATAAGAGGTCACAAATTTTATTAAACATGTCATTCAGTCTAGCAGTTTTAAGATTACAAAATAAATTCACATAATATGCAAGAAACCTCTCCACTTTGTAACAGCTCAACAACTACTGAAGGAATATATCACAGCACAAGAAGGGGCCAAACGACATGGTGATGTGTGACTTTATGAAAAGTTAATACCACTTACCCCACTGTGGATTATAACTATGCAAGTGAAGAAAAGCCATCCACGTACGCAAGCTTTGAGTAAAGAAACCTGCTAACTACAGGCTAATCATTGCACTCCAGTATTAGGACTTGTTTTTAAAAGAGATAGTAACTAACTAAATTGCCAGTGATTCTTACACCAGAATGATAATTTAATTATGTAACTTTAAACCAGATTTTTGGTTCCTGCAGCATCAAAGCACCAATTACACTGCTATCATAAAAAATATTTCAGTTAGTTTTGAAACCTCCAAGTATTATTGCTCTCTTAAGGCAATTACTGCATAGGAGGTTATAGTATCTACAGACACAAGATGGAATAATTTCTCTCTGGTTTAAAAATCATACCTTTTCCACTAAAGGTGAATAAAAATTTGATAAAGTTCTTAATACAAAAAAGGTCCAACGGAGATTCATGTACTAGACTACGAAACAGTATTAAAGTTCCACTGAGGGCAAAGACATCAAATAAACAAACAAAAAAGAACACTCCTCTAGGCAATAGCATTCCTTATCAAATCATTCCTCTGTAACACTCAAGATGGTTCTAGGAAAACTCTCCAGCTGCTGCAGAAAAGACGTTTAACTGGTTTGAAACAAGATACCATTTGTTTACTTTGACTAAAACGACCAAAAAAAATTAGGCTTTATCTCATGCATATTTTGTATGGTGGAGAGAGAAGGCTTTCAAATAACTCAATCCCAGACTGCCTGATAGAGCGCTGAGTGCCTTTTAGAGTTGCTGTAATTGCTGCTGGTGCTTCTGTTGCTTCACAGGCTTTCCTACTTCGAACTAAAATAAGACCCAGCTGTTCTTTCTATTTTAATTTCAAGTACTCAAACAATATTTACACTTTAAAATTACTCTTCTTTTAAAATTTTATCAGAATGTAAATGGTTACAATTAAGCAGTGACATTAAATGACATCTGACATATCAAGGAGTCTATCCTCTTGGTACCAGAATTAGTGAGGTGCCAGATGGTATTTGAGGAGAAGACAGCTAAGAAGTGTGAGATTTTAACACAGAAAAGGTGAGTAAAAGAACCAGACATACAACCCTATTAAAAATTTAGACACAGTTTTCCAGTCTCCTAGTGAATTTCCCTACTTCAGGAATAAAAAACAGACCAAAACCAAAACCTCAAACCAACCCCAAAACAAACAATAAACCAATCAACCAACCACAAAAGAAAACTCCAACAAAAACAAACAAAGAAACGCCAAAACCACACCAAAAAATGACCCACAAAACAAGAATACCCCCACAAAACAAAATCACAAATCAAACCAGAAAACCAGTGTTGTTAATCACCTGGACAAGAAGGTAAGTGTGTTCAACAATCTTAGTCTCTAGATAAAAGAAATTAAAAATTTTGAAGCAAACAAAAACTGTACCAAAGATCAGTGCTATATATTAGTTTACAATGGCAACATCCCAAAGATAAGTAAAAAACAAATAATGTTACAAAATCACTCCGACATCCGCTTGGTAAGTTTCCACCCAGCAGTGCTTTTTTTCTTGCATATTTTCCTACTCACTTCAAGATAATAAAATCACAAGTATTAAAATTCTTTGAAGTAAATTTTATGTAAGTAGGAGATGGATCACTCCACTTTGTACTATTAAGCATTATGTATATTTTGAACGTCAATTATTAGCTTTAATCTCGTAATTTTTTCTGAGCAGCTTTTTACAAAACATTAGGAAACAGCCTCCATATTTCAGACTACGATCTATAGCCTTGGATATATATACTTTGTAAAGGAGCTGTAAAAGCCTTCATTTGGTACTTATCAGAGCTCCATGTCTTTGGCTCCCTGTCAGAAGGGAACTGATACAAAGCATACAAAGCCTTTGTATCACTGGCTGCAGGTCATAATTTCAGAACTAGTACAACCTATGCATGACCTTTAGCTTATTCTATGTCTTTTAAGGATTAAAATGTCAACACAATGTTTGTATACCTTAACACATGGGAATAATTTAGGACAAATGTTTCTATAACTGATCTGCCCTAGGAAAAGCTTTTTCCCACTGAAAAAAACACCAACCAACTAACGAACACAAAAAAAACCCCAAACAACTGAATCAAATAGTTCAATTACTGAGATAAAACTTGCCCCATTAGTCAGGTGCAGTAGCAGACTTGCTGGTGAACTACCATACTAGCATACACAGTGCAAACTAGCACTACTACCAGCTCTCACATTATTTTCAAATGCCAGGTATATGAAACTATATGAGATACAAATTTGGAGTAAGGCTGTATCTCAGACAAAAACAAACAAAAAAGACCCTCCACCCCTCAAAACACAGGTTAACCTGTGTATGATTTTGCAGGGCTTATGCTCCACAACTCGATGCTCTCTCTTGCACATCCATTACCACAGCACTAGAAAGCAGTATGAGTGTATCCTTTCATGTAACAAATGTTACACACCCAACACTTAATCTATCTTTACTAAAGGTACATGGTAACTACTAGAAGTTATGAGCGAGCATTCGTACAGTTTAGTCAATACAACTGTTGAAGCCCTTAAGACCTCAGTATAGCTTAGCAATTCTGCATCTCAGCTAGCAAGCTTGGTATATTTTTAAACCAGGAAACTAAAACTGGAAAAACACTGCCAGACTAATTTCCCTCTTAAATACAGTATCATTTAAAGTATTTTCAATTGGAGCATTGAACCACAGCGAGCTGAATTATGCTTCTGGTTTATAAACACCTTAGATAAAGCATTGCTTCCTTTATCATATTCCAACCAAAATATACTTCCCAGAGTATCAGTTTCACTCACAAGAAGTAGAAAAATATATACATACATACATTTATGAAAGGTATTTCATGAAAATATTTTACAGATTGCACAGAATATTCTGATTTGGAAGGGACCCCCAAGGAGCAGAGTCCAACTCCTAAGTAAATGGCCCACATGGGGATCAAACCCACAACCTTGGTGTTATTAGCATCATTCTCCGAACAACTGAGCTCATCTCAAAGTCAACATATTTAACCATAGAGCTAGCCAAGAGGTCCATAAATAAAAACACTGCTATACAGCTAGAAATTGCCCAAGGTGCAATAGCTTAAAAAGGTTAATATGGTTCTACATAGAAAATAGAAAGCTACACCATTTCTCACATGTGAAAGCCAACTTTTGAGCAACAAATACATCTTCAAGATAAATGCACACACACACAACTCCACCCCATAGAGGAAATACTGGGAGTTAGACAATTTGGGTTTTTTAAGTGATGCAGTGATCCTGACCAGAAGAGCACTATTCATCAAGACCTGTGATCCACATCAGTTGACCTGAGTAGTTTTGGTCTTGGGCAGTGCTGCACAAATTCCTAGGGTGCAGGATAAACCTGAGCAGCTGATTTTAACGGAGGAGTCTGCAGGCAGCTCCTATGTGGTACCCACAACTGAGTCACCTGTGTATCCCACCTTTATAGAACAGGGGAGCATCAAGTTCTCACATGAACTTCCTTTCTGTTCAACAGTTGCAATGTGTAAGAAAATGCAACAATAGCTTGAGTTACCAAAACAGGGGAAACTCTTCTCAGAGTGCATAGCATGCTGCATGTGTATTCCCATCATCTGGGCAACATAAGATTATTTATAGTAGTTCCTCTTTTCAGTCTCAGCTCTAATAAACAGCACTTTAAATGACGCTTTACAGAGTCTGAGTGTCCTTCTTACTGGAATCATAATGGCCCAGCACTTCCTGATGAAACACCTAACACCATCATAAAAATAACACAATAACAGTACTAACAATACAGCAATAGGAGAAGCTGATCTGTCTGATCCCCTTTTAGACTGTGGGAATAGTGAACTGACATTTGGGTAGGAGGGAAGCATTCACCAACATGGTACATCTACGATGCTGATTTGAGGTCCCAATATGCAGTCAGAAATTAATAATTTCCTAGAGAAGAGGAAGGTGGAAGAAGTGGAAAAATGGATGAAAATTATCTTTCAAGTAAGTTTAAATTTGATTATGTTCTTAATTATAATCTGAAAATAAAATGGATTTATTGATTTAATTAAGTAAGAAGAAGCCCAGTGTCTGTCTCTGGAGACCTAAAAAAATCATTTCCTCCCAAACTAACAAACCCTGGTGTTTTGAATATTATAGGCTCCTCTCATAAATAGGAGATTTCCATCCCCTTCTATCCCCTCTATACCTTCTTCCTGAAAAAAAAAAAAGGGGTTGCCTAAAGTTCTGAGACTTTCCTTGCAGAAAGGAGCCAAAACAACAAACTTATTACTTCATTGCTTACCCTGAGACACAGAGAAAGATGCTTTACCTTTGCTTATTGTAACTTGCAAAGTGCAAATACATTTATCTGCACATTTCAAAGCTGAAATACTTATTGAGACTGGGTATTTTACATTAAAGTTCCACACACCTTTTTCAAGTTACAATTTTTTGACAGATCATTACATATTTTCAATCTTTTTATTTACACAATATTAGCACACTAAGAATAAAAACATGTTAATATAACTAATTCAGAAAATTCCAATAAAGAGAGCAACCAGCTTTAAAAAGCTGGTTTATGTGCTACAATGCTGAGGTCACCTTGGCATACCTTTTTGCACTGTTTTCCTGAATACCTACTTACCAGGAAAACCTTCAAAAGTGATTCTGTCTCCAGGCACTGCTCCAGGTGGGGGAGCCAGAATTTCCACTTTTTCTGGGGAGCTGGCACACATCACCATTGCTTGGGATACTACTCCTCTCATCTTTGCAGGCTTCAAGTTACAGAGTAGTATTGCCATCCGATTCTGCATCTTGGGGGAGGGAAACAGAAGGATATGAGTACTTAGGATGCCACATTCTTTTAGGGACTCCCATTATTTCCTTACAACAAAAGAATTACAAAGAAGATATTTTAACATGATCCGAGAAGCATGAGAGAAGGATGTAGCAACATTTTCACAATTTTGATGTCTAGACATAAGTAACAACATTTAAACCAACTAAGAGCTGGCCAGTAAATGGAGTAAATGCTGAAATGCGACGTACTTACCATGTAAACAGAAAATATACAACTCAGAAATCTAAAAACCAGGTGACGGATTTCACACTCATTCCATCTTTACTCATTCTAGATCTCCACTTCAGTCTATTTTCAACATAGCAGTATTAATCAAACAATTTCTATTTAATAACAAAACGACTCTACAAATTAGGCTAGCTCATAGGTAAAATTTCAAACTGTCTGTTGGAATCACATGGCTGTTTTACATAATGAGCTCACATCATAAATTTCATCTTATTTAACACAAATTATCTGAAATTTTTTTAACCACTGCAAAGGTTTGTATATACTGTATATTGCAATTTGTTAGAGAAAACTTGTAAAACTAGATTTCTCCCTTTGTTGCTTTATTTAAACAAAAATTACAATAGTAAATGAGAGGAAATACACTTTGCTGCAGAAAATTGACACACTTTAGACTATAAAACAAACCATACTTTCAAACTTATTAAAAACTAAATCCTGAACGTTTTTAAGAGATAAAGTAAGGAAGTCTTAATTCCTGTGCTATTAGTGATGATTATTTCCATACATTTCATATTTCTAGATTTTGGTCTTTGTGCATTACAATACAAACTTTAGCCAAAACTGCAGGATTAATAATTAATAAAACTCATGCAGTATTTAAAACACCTGATCATATATTTGCCAAAAAGAACACTTTAAAAAGCAAAAATATAGGCAACCAAAAGGAAGCAGTTACAAGAAAAAGTTGATCTTGCATAGGTTTCAAGACAGCCCATATTTTAGAGTTATTGCTATGGATATAAATAACCCAAAATAAAATAAACAGCTGTAACATGTCAGTGACTAAAATGCAATCTGCAGCATTATTTAGCACTGAATAACAATTAGTGAATTGTTATATAGAATAAAAGATTAAGCAAGATTTCTGCATTTGGTACTCTAATTTTGATTAACTGAAAAAAATCTAGACTTCAGAGTATTGCTTTTACATTATAGATTATACAAGTGGCAAAACCAGACTGCATTAACATAAAGATCACCATCTTTATTAAACTAACAGAAAACAAAACCAGCATCACATCATTCCTTTCTCTCCTATCATAATGGCCCAAATGTCTATATATAGTGCATGAAAATTCTATACGAAAATATTCCTATTCTAAAATAAACAAGTATTTACAAATATTTCAAACACACATTATTCCAGCACTTCTACTTGGAAATAGCTTCAAATGCTTTTGAAAAACCGCTCTAATTCCAAGATTTCCCTGATTTCACAAATAAATGCTAAGACAGCCCACAAGGTTAAATAACTTAAGTTTGCCAGCAAACACAAGTCACAAGTTTGGTTACATAGATATTTCTATTTGCTTCATATCTGAAAAGAAACAGTAGCATTTAATACAGCCTTGAAGCATAACGCTGCAAAAGCAGAGGGGAAGTGATTTTCTTTGAGAAAGGCATCTTACATTACACAGAATGTGTTAATAAGTTTACAACCATGATTTAGTCATTGTTCTTTGGGATTTATAGAAACACGTTTTCCCTGCAGATTAGACTAAGAAAATTAGAAGATCAAGAGTATGTATAAACAATATTATCACCAATCTATCTAAGGAAAAGAAACTAATTCCAGTACCACTCCCTAATCCCTGGGTGAACAAAACAATGATCTATAAAAAAAGTTCAAGCCATTTAAGTGGAATGAAAGGGTTACTGCTATAAAAATCAGACTATATAGTTCATAACAGATATAATTGTAATGTATCCTCTCGTAAGGAATAGTGTTTCTGGAGGCTGATGGTGGCCTTTTCTCTTCTTGCTAAGTGCAAGCTACATGTCCTGCATTCTTAACTTCTGATCACTGAAATGAGGTTCTCTTAAATTAGGGATTTCAGGAGGTTAGAAAAAGTGACATTTGAGAATTGTCTGAATGCCAAGAATGACAAGGTATTGATGCTAGGAACACAGAGATCCACCTCAAAAAGTCACATGCAGTGGCAGAAAAGCTGTCAATTCCTACTGATATTTCAGAAAGTTCTCCAGTTGTCTCCAGCTGCTGCCCAAAGAGCTTGGCATTGGCATGGTCCATATCATGCCAGCATCCTTCCATATCCCTGTTACTGCTGACACACCTGTACACGATACTTGAGGGTGCTACTTCTGACATGGCTCCATGTGGACAAAAATACAGCCTATCACATAGAAAGTGGGCATGCAATAAGTTTTAACACCCATAAATAACTTGCACTACATACTGAAATGTTAGTGAAGATACATACTGTGCTTCCTAACCAAAAGTAAAATCAGATGATACCAATATTACAGCCTCAAACACTGCAAAATTACCACATCAAACACTCAAATCACGAACAGCTGAATTTTTTGTGAATTATGGCTACAAGTGCTTGATCTGATGTATACATTTTTATTTAAATATATGGCAGTATACACATGCCAGGCTTTCACATTTTTGAACACTTCAAAAAACACAAAAAGATGGAAGCTTGCCCCTAACAATTTACTGTCTTTATAGAGACTTGCCAAAACCAAAACCAGACATGCAAACAAATTGTTCTCAAAGAACATGCAAGGATGAACCCTAATTCTCTGTTAATGAATACTTCAGATTATCTTTCCAAATAGAAAAAAGGTTAAAGAGAAAAAACTTTTACTGTCATTTCATTCTAGACACTTCATATTTTTAAGTCTATTTAGAAAGGCTTTTAAGATTTTTTTTCTGCACAGATTTTTTTTTAGCAGTGGACTGCTAAAAACGAGCAATTTGCAATTTTGCCCACTGCATATCAGTAACTGGACACTGTTAGGTGATCAGTGCAGAGCAGTCACTGTGTTATTTTACTGGGTTTTTTTTTTTAAGATTCAATAACTTTCTGTAGCATAAAACCAAAAATCACAATTTTAATTGCCTCCTACATTTGCAGTTTTACCATGGGGACAGGGAGGGAATAGGGATTGAAAAGATATTTGAGAAAGTGTAGCTTTTCCACACTAAGATCAATTCCTTCATGATCCATTTTGCAGTTCCTCTACACAACACTGTTTTAAATGCCAAGCTTGCATTTGAACTAAGAAGCAGCCTTCAGTCAATTCCTCCCACTCTCTAGAAGAGGTGTGAAAGGAAAATTTAATCTTGAAGCCTTAGGTTGTTCACAAGGCATCCATAAACCACGCCTGTCAAATACAAACGTGTATCAACTAAAAAAACCAACAGACATAGATTCTATTCTGCACCAGGAAGTAAAAACATGCATTTTGTATTTCACTGTTGTTTAAGCTGCTCATTGCCAGGCAAGTTAAATTCACATGCTCTTTGCTTTACTTTATGCCAAATATTTCAACAGGCTATAAAAGAGAATTGGAAGGCAAAGGTTTCAAAAATTTGGATCATAGCAAAACAGTTACTATGTTTTCTCTACTACATAGTCGGAGACCCAAAGATAGAGTTGCATCTGTTTGGTTTGGAAGTCCACTGTGTACCAACGGCAAAGGAACTGGAGTAAGACCCCAGGACAGAAGCACTGCAAGCAGAAAGGAACCAATTTGTGGTAAGGGTACTTCTCTGTTTTCCAGTAAATGTCATTAAGCTATAGTTCCATTTGCAGTTTATTTTTGTATTCATGACTGTATTAATCTTTTAGCAGAATGAAAACATATCCTATAAACAGATGAAGGTCTTAAGATACTTTAGGAAAGGAAAAGTTATCAGTAAATAATTTTGTCAATACCTTTTCCAGAGGAACATGTTTCACTAAACCACTGACAACGGTCCTTGGACTTGCTTCACCAACATCCACTTGTTCGACATACAGAGTGTCTGCATCCGGATGCTTTTCAGCAGTAATAATGCAGCCAACACGAAGATCCAGACGAGAAACATCTACAGGTTTTGCATCACTACTTCCAGCAGCTGGCTGCTGTTTCTTCTCCTTCTTTTCACCTATTAAAGACAGTTTTGTTCATGAAATAAACATTAAAAAAGCACAACTAATGTATATGACTATTACAAGGGCAAGCAAGCTATAGTCTCAGAATTAAATACAAATTTAGTGTAAAACACAGAAGAATAAAAAGGTAGCACCTCTATTACCAGTTTCCAGTGGTGAATCATCATACACGCCTCAATTTAGATTGTTCCCTCAAGGAAGTACCACCTTAGGATAGAGGTATTTTCCTTATTTGTAAAGTGAAATGATCCTGAACTTAAGTGTAGCTAACAAGTATGTAAGTGACATAACACTCTGCCCAAAGGCCACATCAAAAGCTTGCTAGTCCTGTTTTAATAATCAATAACTACCAGTGAGCCTTGCCACCGTGTTTCACCAGCAAAGGGAAACCAGATAATTGCAATTCATTAGGTTGCTAGTGCTTGACAGCTTTGTTCAAAGTAGGGAACTGTGAAGTCACTGCAACAGCACTGTGAGCGCCACAGTGCAACCCTTGAAGATGTCCCCAGCTAACATTCTTCACTTCCCAAATATATAGTATGTGAAAATGCCATGTGAAAATGCTCATGGCTTATGAGGCTCCCCTGACTCGGAGTCTTTACCCCATGATTATCACCCATCCACACTGTATAGTATAAAACAGCAGCAAAGCAGTACTCCTCATACTCAGCTGCCTAATTAGATGTTCCTTTCAAGATGAACAAGTGACATCCAGTTTGTTAAGACTGTCCTGTTCAGAAGACATTCAAGATTTCTCCAATGACTATAATCTCTGGGAGATGAAAAAATATCTAAGATGTGCATTAAGTAAGTATATTCTGTTACTCTTTCATCCAATATAGCTTATTTGTATCAGTTTATAACTCCCTACTTTAGGGAACCAAAAACGAAAAGTGGACACAGCATGCAATTAGATTCATTCATTGTTGTTCTAGACAGGCTTGAAATTAAAAAATGCGTTCAATAATAATAAAGGCATTATTTTTTTAATGCAAGTAACAGCTTTTCCAAAATACAGTTCATATTCAATTCATACATGATGAATTAAAAGCTCTTGTGTTTATAACTGCGGTTTTTTAATGTAATTGACAACTAAATGAATAAAATCAGTCATATATATAATAATTGATGAGAAGTTGGGGAAAAAAACCCAATCAAAATATTTAATATATAATATCTCTCAAAGACCATTTGAAAGACCTGCTAACTATACATTGGTATCACTCGGCACTGTTCTCCATGACATTTCTTTAGAAGAGGAGTGAAGTCTGTCATGAGAGAAGGAAAAGAGAACACAGAGAACGTGTACATGAAGAGATAGATAGATACATAGAAAACATTCAATTCAAAGCCATAGGCTAAGGAGAAAAATGCACTCCTTTGGCCAGTGTTGGAATCAGTCCAGAACCAATATCCAGAGAAGTCACACAGATGAGGTTTGCAGGACTGGAATAAAGAATATGAGAATAACCAGAGAGGAAACAGATGAGAAAGGTGACAGAAAGCAAAGGATTTTGAGATATTCCATCACTTCATCAATTTCAAAGACTAAAAACAACTTTTACATATTGGTTACTTCAACTGTGAAATCCTATACCTACAACAGATACTGAACTCCACAGAAATAGTCTGTTCAGGGCTACTATTTAATGTTCATGCTCTATTTCACCTTTTTTCAAATACAGTCACTGAAAGGAAAAACTCAAATCGATTTTTTCTATAGTTAAGCCACTTGAATTGTATTTCTCCTCATTACGTAAGAAAGTTTTATTTTTTCATTACCAACTGAGTACTTGCTCTGCAGCCACTCAGCACTTGAAGAAAACAGTTAATTGTCTGATATGACATGTGGCCTCTGCTTTTACATTTACAGCTCTGGGTAAGATTGTGTCTGTGCAGTATTATGTGTCAGTATTATGTGCAGTACATCAAGAAATATAAAATAGCTTTTAAGTTGATGTACAGCTCACCAGAAAAATAAGAGATACAATGCACTATCAGCATAATATTCAAATTCTGAAAAGCTGTACAAATCTATTCATAGCAAAATCAATAATAATTTGCATGGAGAATGATTGTAAAATATAAGTTTAAATTACAAGACAGACTTGCACAAAAGTACTGTAGAATAGACATGCTTTTGTTGTTGTTGCTGTTTTTTTAAATAAGGAAGTTCAGTCACATCAAATAACATTTAGCATGGATCCCACTTAAGAAGAATCTGTAGCTTACTTGGCAGCCTTCATTAGCTTCAAGTACTTTCAAGATTTAAGAGCTAGCACATGACTTTTCCTACTGTAGCTCTATGAAAGGCTGTTTTCCTGTGCACAAAGCAAAATGATGCAAAAGAACTTGCATAAATTTAAATACTCTAACTTCCTATCACAGATAAGAACAGTGAAGTACCTTTTTTTTCTACTTTTTCCTTCTTTTTCTTTTCTTCATCTTCACCTATAATTTGATCTTTGGAACCAGGAGATGATACAACTGCTGTAGGTTGTGGAACATCATTTGAAAACGAAGCTGTAGAAATGGTTGTACCAGGAGGAACTGCAATTTGCTTTACTGAAATCAAAATCACAAAAGTTAGGAGGAGTAATAGAACTCTGAATGCCAACATTTTTAAGTTTCCAGCATAAATGAAAAAGCAGAGAGAACTGAAAATTTTGCTTAAAATACCTAAACTACAATACCTGAGTAGTGAAGCACATTAAAAAACATGTTTCAGAACTCAATCTGTATATGATTATTATAATCAGTTAAGAACCAAGCACTTGACAATATATTTTTTAAACAGGAAAAAGTGATACACACAAAAAAAGCATAAAAGTAAACACCATCCATTTTTGTAGTTTATTTTAACATTTAGTTATCTTGGCTACTGATTCCCTATTTCTTATTTGTGTTAGTCTAGTTTCAGTTTATACTAGCTCTGGTCGTACTTAAGAGTATTTCATAAATAAGTTATGCCTAAAACCATTTTTATATTGTATCCAGATGATTCCTCAACACTTTTTCCTGATTAAGTCAGAAACTGAGCCTGAACAGTAACATTCTAAGAAATTACCTGCAGCCCTAACATAATCTGTTGATTTCTCACTTTCCTTCTCTAGATTTTCCACATTACCTGCTCCATAGCTCTTTTTAAACTACTGATCTAGAATTCAGGGCATCATCTCACTATCAATCTTACGAGATGAAGTATAAGAAGAACCTCTCCTACAGTCTGCTCTTCAAGAATCTCACTAAGGCTTTTTACCTTAATAACTGTACTGGGTAAGCATCATTGGTGCCGCAGACAGTATCATCAAGACTCCCTTTCCCAGGAAAGAATAGATTAGATGATCTTTCAAGGTTCCTTCCAAGCCAGGCTGTTCTATGATTAATGACCATTTGAAAAATCCTTCTAGTGTCAGTATTATACAGTTCTCCATTGAACACACATGTTTATTCTTGCATGTCAGACATTTCCTTGAAGAACTACACTTTGTTGATGCCTGTTCTCTTCAACACTGAAGTTATTTGCATAAATTATGTTCTTATAAACAACTTTCTAAAATCATTTGAATATGAGATTTGTTGTACCAACAACCACTTGCTTGGTAGTTGTGAAAAGTCTTTGTTTCTCAGATATTGGAAAAAATCTCATGATACTTTTGATGTTCTGTGACTATCTAATTTCTGAGCTCAACTACTTAGTAGTTCCAAATCTAACATACATCTACTTACGTAGAAAGAAAATACCTGAATTTAGGCCTATTACCACTTAGATAAACTGGCTAAATAAAAGAACATGCATGTCAAGCTAAGTATTAATTTCCTTTCTCATCTTGGACCAATCTACCTTAGACATCTCTGAAGCACAACAGATTCTGTGAAATATCCTATACCTGTCAAGAACTGCTGCAGATTAACAGACAACAGAGAAATATAAACTAATGCTTTGGTTTAGTATATGAAATGGCTTTATTAGTGCCCAAAGGAGAAAAACAATTCTCTGTATTCACAACATGTTAATTTTTTTGAAGACTGAATGTGTTGTTTTACCAGTAAAAGATTCAGGACAGTTGAATGCTAGCATCCAGCTACACTGGATACCATCTCAAACCATTTACAATACTGAAAGCATGGGTAAAAATAGCAGTAGCTGTTGAGGACAGAAAAGGCTTTTCTTTGAAATCATTTCAAAGACAATGCAGTGCACTTGAAACACTTCACTTTTCTTTTTTTCTTAATATCAAGCATATAATGATGGTGCAAGCTGAACAGAACAACACAGAGGACTGCAAAGAAACAAAAAGCCCAATGGAAGGCTGGTCTTACTAAAGCATGGAATCTTCAATTAAAAACATACTGGTTTTGATTTTACATTACCACAGTTTTTCTAGTAAGTCCCTGGCCATCTGTACTTTGCACTGTGGCTTGATTTTCCATAGTGGTTTTTCAGTCATGCTAGATTAAATACTGCAAGTATCAAGAAGTGTTAGACATTCAGCAATTGCTAAAGTATCATAAGGAGTCATTGATATCAGTCAGATTCAGAGCTTATTATGAAAGGGATTGAACAAAAAAATACAAAGAACTAGTTCTATGTCTGATTAAATTTGGTATAAGTACCTGTTAGGCTTGCAGCTTATTAAAATGTTGGAATTAAGTAACTTAGCAGAGGCATGGAACCCAGGAAAATCCAGAATGTGTGACAAATACCACAGAGTTACACAAAGAGAAATAAAAATCAAGAAGAGTTAGGATAGTTTTGATAGTATTTTTTCCTACCTACATCTAAGTTGTATGAGAATAGAATGTTTTTCCTCACCTCCATTTCGAATTTCTGCCTGAATCAGCTCCTGCTTCAGCCCTTCAATTTCCTTCTTCAGTTTGGCATTTTCTACACGGAGCTTTTTCTCTTCACGGAGAGATGCCTGCAAGACTACAATTGACACATGAAAAATGACAGGCTTCAGTAACTTACATGCATCATTTGGCAGACAGAGGTTTTGTTTTTAAAGAAAAGCAAAACATAGTGAACGAAATAGCAAAAAAGTGAAAACTTTCAAGGGGTTTATAGTCAGAAATATTTTGAAATCCTCTTATTTGTTGTTGAAATAGCCATTTTTATAATACTTGCATAATCAAGTTGCCCCTCAATGTACTATTTTCTCAGTCCCTTAAATAGAATCACAAGAAAAATCTCCAAGAAACCTACCAGAAAAACCTTGAAGACGTTTGTAAAACAGAGCACCTTAATTCACTGACACAGTTAAGTACAAAATATGAAATATGATACTCTTGAGAGAATCCCATAGCAGTGAAAAAACATTAACACATTCAGAATAGTGCATAGTCTTGTACTCTTCCAGCTCCCTTTCTCCCTTCAAATGGAGTCATGTCCTATAAAATTTCCATCATCTGTCTGTGTCATTAATCCTTCCTCATCTATACCTTTTCTATTTCAGAATAAACAGCTTAAAAAAACCCCCACAACCCACAAGACACTGAAGTGGTGCTTCTATTCCAAGGTTTATCTTGGAGAACTTTAAACACTTAAAAGGCTGACAGCACCAATGTGATCATTTACTGCTGTCTGTTCAACAGGTTTATCATAAGACAGGGAATTCCTTACTGGCTTTTTCCTTGAGCAGAGCAACTTGTTGCTTGAGGTACTCGATAACTTGATCGGCCTCTGCGCCCTT
>JAWWLZ010000139.1:24395339-24405799 GCA_035041345.1 Poliocrania exsul | reverse complement strand
TTTGACAGTTGCTTTCAAGTATTTTGGAAGAAAACTGTTTTTTCCCAGGTGCAGGAAACATGTTCTTCCTCCAAGAAAAAAAAACAAAAAACAAAACAAAACTAAATCTACCATCTCAGAAAGACAGATCTGAATATATTCAGAGGGAAAAAGGGGAAATAAAAGGGAAATGATTGGACAGGAGAACACTGTATCCTGGTTTTAGCTGAAAAAATATATATTAAGCATACACCGACTTTCATTGAGACTAAGAAAATGGAAACATTCCACAAAAATTTCCAAACTTTTCTAATATATTTATGCAGAATATACTGAATATTTCATGCATTGCGGTTGTGCATACATTTAAATTTATTGCTGGTTTATTTTTAAGCAGAATTCACGAGTATTTTTACTCATCTAAGATTAAGACAACTTTTATTGCAGGTTTACACCTTCATGTTGGCATCGATTTCTGATGATTTCATGATTGTCTGATTTTCTACCCATTGAAACGGAAGGGCCAGCACACAAGTAACAAAGAAGCAGGAACACAAAAGCCCAGCAAGGGCGAAAGCACAAATAAATGCTGTCTAACCTTCTTTTAGGATATTCACCTTTTACTGGGTTTCTCTCATGTTCCAGAAACTAGCTATGCATTGTGTACAGCCTTTATTTCTTGAATGCTACCACATCTGGCCTCCTTTCCTTCTCAGCAACATTTGTGTCTAAACATAAAAGCTCAAATAGTAGCAACAGAATGATAAAACACAGTTACAGCCACAGATAGTGCTTTCACCCTCCCACTCAGTATCAACATGAAGAAAGAATCTGTACCAACAGCTGCCTCATCCATAACTTAAGAAAACTGATACAGGTGGGAAGATCTTTAGAAGCAATGGGGATTTAATTCCTGTGAGGTGATATAATTCCTGTGAATCTGCCCACCAACTGCAACAAAAGGAAGAATTGGTAAGAAAATGGCAATCCAGATGCATGCATTGGCTCCTCAACTTAATCTGAGTCCAAAAATGCCTTTTCTCATATCAAACTGGCAGAGAACTTCCCATTTTATTCCAAGATTATTCTAACACTATGATCTAAATCTGGTTTTCACGTACAAATATTCCCTGTTGGGATTTGCAACAAATGTCATGCTGCAGACAAAACAGATTTAGAAATAACTGAAAGGTGAACAGATACAATCACATTCATTCCAGTGTCAACATACTGCCTTTGCTGCATTATAAATATCAATATACATTTTATATCCAATCCTATATTATTAATAACTCAATTCTCCATACCTACATATCTAAAAAAAAACCCAAAAAACAAACCACCAGAAAACCAACCCAACAGAAAGCAATCTCCAGTTATTCAGGAATACTGTAATTAAATACACGGGGGCATCTGACTCCTGCAAATGTGATGCATGAACCAATATCCTGCCTTCTTTGCAACGTAATGCAAACAAAGTCTGTTCTACACACACTGTTACACTTAAAGGTGTAGGAGTATTGCTGCCTTCACACCTCCCAGTCATCCACAATCAATTTTTCTTTCAAAAGAAAGGAACTCTCAAGGGGCAAAGAGCAAGAAAATCATCTCTCCAGGACAACTAAATTAATTTTTATATTCAAATTAATCTCTGCTAACAATAAAATAATTTTGTTTTCATGGGCAGACTGAAAACAGCGAGTTTTAAAAAGGAAAATAGCGATTCCAATAAGTTACTAATTTAGATGTCAAATGGAAACAGACATAAAACTATTATGGCAGAACACAGCAGAACACAAACCCTGGGATATTACTGTCTGCATACCAGTAAGATTTCTTGCAAGCTACAAATTCTCTCCCGGGAACACAATACTAACAGTGGAAACTTTGCCAACAACAACAAAAATGCTACTAAAACTTCAAAGTGAATAGAATTGGTACATTTTATAGATTTTAGCCAAGTTGGCTAATGAACTGACGATCTGGAAATTAAGTTACATGATTACAATGGGTAGACATTTTCCCATTTGTCACATAAATTTCTGCAAAGCTAGTATTGTAACAATAACACAAAGGAATAGGTATTTCCGACGCTAATATAAAAAGGCAACAGGCTGAAGTCAACTGCAGTACAAGCACAGGAACTCATACAGCAAAGGAATAAAACTGTTCGTAAAAAGGGCACATAAAAAAAAAAAAAGGTAAGATGCACCCTTTATTACACAATACGAAACACACTAAATTTTTTTTAGAAAAAAGTGCAGCCTTTGATTATTGAAGTTCTAATTTTTTTCATCTTTCCCCTATTTCCTTTGCTCTCTGTTACCCTGATATCCCTCTGCTCCACACAAAAAAAAATCCTCAAGCAACTAACTCTTATTGGTGATACACAAACTAAAAATTGGAAAGAAAACCAGAAATAATACAACTTAAACCCCAGTCTCATATCTCCTCACAGATAACTCTGACCTGTTTTGGAGAAAGTGCCTCAAAGGTCAACTGAAACTGAAGTCCCTTCATACAATTGTTCCTAAGTAGCTGCTTTCCCTTCAAACAAAAAGTAGAGAAACAGGTACAGAGTACCTACATTCAAACCTTCTTCAAAGCATAACCTCCTAAAGTTACCCGGTTGCTTAGCTAAGCTAAAGAAACTGTTTAATCTCAAACCTCTGAGGATTATTTTGTTACCTGCAAGACACTCAGAACTGCTCCAAAACCCCACTTGCTCCACTCACTGGAGCTGAGTCTTCAAATTAGGTTACATATCAGCACATAAAAGCTGCTTGATTTCTCATCATTATACTGGCCTATCTTCTTTAAACAGAAAGCACTGCCTTCTGAAGTCTTCTAAGCAGCTGCAATGCCCACAGGTTAAAACAGGCATTATTCTACTTTGTTGCTTGAAAACAAGTAGCGTGGAAGCAGCCCCAGAGTGGCAAAAACTCTATAATAAATCAAGACTTCATATATAGTACAACCCCCCCCAAATTTTAACATGTTTTACCAGTAATGCTTTATCAGCATCAGCCTCGACCTTAGAATATATCCAGATCAAAAAGTGAACACACAAAAGATATTGAAAATATAAACCTTGCTGTAGTTTACTCTTCAGTATTAATATTCTCTGTTTTTAAAAGCAAGAAAAAGACAACCCCCCACCCCCATAAAATTAAAGGCAAAACTTAAACTCTAAAAATTAGTTTTGGAATCTATCCATAGTCTGAAAGTGGAACCAACTACTTTTCACTATTGGAAAAGCAACCATTAAACCAAACCAAACCAAAAAACACAAACAAAACCTCCAAACCCAAACCAAACAAAAACCCCCACAAAACAAACAAACAAACAAAAAAAAGCCCAAAAAACCCCAACCCCCCAAAACACCCAAACACAGAAACTGGAAGCCAACTGATTCCTAAGAGCTAAAATAAATAGC
The DNA here is from genome assembly GCA_035041345.1 of Poliocrania exsul. Taxonomy (NCBI): domain Eukaryota; kingdom Metazoa; phylum Chordata; class Aves; order Passeriformes; family Thamnophilidae; genus Poliocrania; species Poliocrania exsul. The sequence goes on along the minus strand of JAWWLZ010000139.1, from coordinate 24,402,384 downwards.
TCTGAGCATTCCTATTTCCAGCTGGAAGTTTTAAAAAGCCCAGTACTTCGAAGTTCTCAGCTTTTTCTTGGAATGCTTTGCTAATGTCAACAGTAACTGCACGAGATCTAACCCGGTCAGAACGACCTGCTTGTAAAACTTACAGATGAGCATGTTCTCCATGTGTTCATCAAGTGCTTCTGTGACAGGGATGCAGCTGTATTGCAGCCTGTCAGTTCAGGAAGGTTTGATGCTGCTGTCTTAGGTGACAGGCATCTTAAGTTTTCTTTCTTTCTTTCTCACAGGCCTTAATGCAACATAACCAAATACCCTACATGTTTCAGTTGGTCACCATGAGCATGAGTTGAGACATGAAGATGCCAAGTTTTGTCTCAAATGATGCAAAATGAAATAAAATTACCAGAAGTGATTCCTTCTCCTGTCCTCCTCTCCCATATACACATAAAATCTTCCACAGTAAGAGGGTAAGTTTTGGCACCTCACCACACCGAGGCAGAATTTGCCATTGCACAGTGCTCTGCTCTGGCCCATCATTGCCCTTCCCTCAAGTATTCCTATGGCAAAGCCGACCCTACTCATCTTTAACAAAAAGCAGATAACAATCACAAAATGGCCCAGGTAGCATTCTCCATGAGGTATATGTTTATGCCATATTTATCGAGAGGACTTGATTTATTTGAAAGTTTTGGTTATGGTGTTGCTGTTTGTTCTGCTCTGGGTTTTTTTGGTTATACATACATATATTTGTAGTAAAGAACCGTTATCCTTTTCTCTACATTTTCTGATTAAAGTCTCTTAATTTCAAAGGTTGTGGTGGGTTTTGAGGAGAGGCCCCCTTCCCAATCCAAAAGGATTCCTCATTTTCCCTGACAGACATCTTGGTTTCTTTTAAACTGAGACACCTGCTCAAATTAAGAGTTTGTCATTATGAAGCAGAAACAGTGGTTCATTCTAAAAGTTATTGACAACACAAAGGTAATTTCTCCAATGCTAAATAAAGTTCAGTAAGTTAAATTAGAGAAAAAGATTTAATGGTAATTCCTCTTCCTAAGCTTTTGGTCTTAAGTCTCAAGAAAATCTGAAATTAAACTCTTTCTTCCTCCATGAAAATGTGGCCAACTTGTATAGCAAAGTATTCTACCTTCTGTAAAAGACACAAAGTACCAATAATCCCTTTGTTTCAGGAAGAATTGTGTTCAAACACTTCTATCTCAGCATCTTTTTCTGGCAGACAGCCTTACAAAAACCCATAAACATAACAGAATATGCCAGCTGTTTGCCAGATTCTGCTTTTCTATGCTTTGCACTTCTACAAACTGTTAGGACACTGTGAATCAGATTTGAGAATCCCACATCACACCTTTTTATTCTGCAAAGTAAAGAACAGTAGTTAGCAGATCAAAACAGAAGAAAACAGACTGGAATTACGTTTTCATGGGCTAAGCCAAAGTATCAGTGTAACTGGGCTATTGGTGTAACTTACCCATCTTTTCCTGCCTCAGAGAATTGAGATTCACACTTTAAAAATCAATTCTCCCTTAAAGGTTTCTCCCAACTTCTGATAAAAGTATTCTAGAAGTGATGTTGTCAATATCTGGCTAAGATTTAGAATATCTAATTTGATGAGTTCATATTTTTGGTAGAAAAACTTAAGGCCTAGTTTCTAAAGCTATCAAAATTTAAACTGTATTAAAAAAAACCCATAAAAAATAAAACCTACAAGAGCTACAACTGATCAGTTTTGAGATCAAATCTTAGTTTTGACTTGATCATCTCACTACTTCACTCTAATTAAAGCAAAGATCAGCAGCAGTCCTCAATTCATCATTAGGGAGGGAATGGCAGACACCTAGTTACAAATTTGCAACGATATAGTTCTATTACGAGGACATTCTGGAAATCAGGCATATTCAGTAAGTGTCATGCACTTATACCTATCACTACCATGAAAGGCTGGGTATTTCACTGGTTTTATACCCGTTATACACTGTAAAACACAACCATGGCTTTTATACCCAAATATTCCTCTCAGGAAATGCAATTCTGAAAGATTGTCAACAAAGAAGAATCCGATTCACTTATCAGAAATACAGATTTTCTACAGCTTTATCTGTGGAAAAATGTAATTCCTCAATCACCAAATCAAGTAAAACATAAAGCTGTTCATAAACAGGTTTCAAAAAAATGTGCCTTTTAAACCTATATATGTAAGGCCAAGGCAACAACAACAACAAGCAATATAATGCTGAGAAAGAAAACACAGGTATCTTAGGCATTAGATATTGCATTGCTTGAGACAACTCAATCACAACCAGCCAACCAACAAAAACCCAATAGAAACAAACCAAACAAAAATCTCCCCCTAGATGAAACAAAAGCGACCCCTCCAAAAAATAAAAAACAAAGAGGTAAAAAAAAAAACAAACCCAAACCAATTAAAAAAAACCCCAAACCACAACTGTATTCTTTTTTTCAAAATCTAATCAACACTGATAGATTGCAGTATAAGAAGTTAAAATCAAGAAATTATTTTCAAAAGAATCATCATGGAACCTGATTTTGGACTCTCAGTACTAGACCAGTGCACTCCTACAGGTAGTAGAAACTTGGGCACTATAAAAGATCAAATGAAATTTTAACTACTACCTTTGTATTTTTCTAAAGAAAGAATGCCCTTTTGAATATGAGTAAAATAAAATTACAGCCTAAAATGTAAGAGAGTGTTGTAAAGTATGGCAATACAGCTTTAGAGACTCATAATTGCAGGGAGACATCAGAACTTTTATCCTTTCTCCCCAAATGTGATTGCTATGACTGGGACTTTCAACAGTTGAACAGCTTGATTTTTTTTTCTCTTTTAGCTTTTAAATACAATTTATCAAGTACTCACAATCTAAAAGCTTCTGTGTAGGCAGCATTGAAAGTGATTTACCAAGCAGCAAATTATTAGGCAAACTTGTACATTTCTGCCATATGTTATTTCAACTCACACATTTGGCAATGAGAGAGTCAGAATAACCACTTTGCAGATTTTCAAACAACCAAAATGTCTAACACAGTCCATCTGAGTAGCAACATCAGCTCTGTGGAATGATTTGCTAGCTCTGGAGACTACAGTCCAACCCTTCTGACTGCCAGATAAATCAGGCTCAGTCCCAGCTGCAGACAGGTCTTTTAGTAGTCCTAAGAGCCTACCCCTCCCTTTTTAAAGGGCTGTAAATAGTAAAAACACACAAAACTGAACTCCTTCATATTGAAAAACACTGCAGCACGAAAAAGATTTTTTAAACATGCAATGGAACATCATACAACACAAGGCCCATTTACTGGTACCAAGAGAAGTTACTTAGTAATGACTATTTTTAAACCTGCAGACAAGTCTGCCCTGAAAGGGCAAGCAACAAGCAAATCACAGCATTAATGACACAGGCAAAAATCAGATCTGTGGAGAAGCAATAAATGAGGAAGTAAGACAGACTTATATTAGAATAATAAAGTAGAAGCATGAAACTTACTTCAAGAGTAAAAGAGACTTGCATTAAAATGGATGCCTTGGATATGTATGGCAGAGATCATTAGAAACATGAGAGTCAGAAGTAAAAATTATTTTAGCATTTTGTTCCATTTGCATTTCAAGACTTCAGTAGAGGCCACAGCATATTAATTAACTGCATCATATCTTAACACACTACAGCTGTAAAATTCAAAAGGTTAAGAGTATTTGCAGTTTCGTTCACATCCCTGATGCAAACTTAGACTAAATGTCTATTCAGGGAGAAATTTCTACTAATGCTTTCCTCAGTCCAATTCTGAATAAACTTTGTAGTCTTTCCCACCTCTAAGCAGACACTCCAAGGACTAAACAAAGCAGAGGCATGACTACCCTTAAGGAGTTCTGTCCAGGTTAAATAAAGGCAGCAGTCAAGCATTTAGATGGGGTCTGTAACAAAATTTACGCCTCAATTTATTAATCTGAGGAGTCTGCCCAGTAATTCGATAGACACGGATGGCTCTCAACATGGCTCAAAAAAAGCAACTTCTATGTGCTGCTCGACTTGTCTCAACAGTTTACACACCCAGTACATCTGCCAGGTCCTCTGGAAGTTCCATAGGGATTCATCTGTTTGTGCTTTGTAGTACAGTCTGCAATTTAAGTAGCAGCTCAGATGCCAAAACAGTTGGACGGCCTGATGTATTTTTTCAGCAGTGTGTATCTTTTGAATCCCACTGCATTAATATTTTAATAATACTATCAAAATCTTATGCTAAATGATCTACACTTGCATAAGGAATTCTCACATAAATCCCATGATGAAAAAGATGCAACACCCACAACATGCTGCCTCATTTCTTTGACCTTAATGACTGATTTCCAAATCCAAAATACATCCAATTCTTTGGAACAGAATGCTTATATAAAAAAATCTGACAGGTTTTTTTTGTGGTGGCTTTTTGTTGTTGGTTTTGCTTTTGTTTTGTTGAGTTTGTTTATAAATTTTAAAGCTTCAATTTCCAAACCACAGCATAGCCAGTGGTTAACACTGTATATACATATATGTATGTGTGTGTATCTACAAATACAAACATATGCTACTTATGCCTCAAAGTATCCTCATAAAACTTCCTTGACAGGTGATGGACTTTACAATTACAGACACACACATATGCCTATAAACTCAGAAAGTTAAGAGGACTCAGCTGCATCTGGACAAGTCTGCAAGGTCAGCAGATGCCACAGGAACTCGAAGAATCTGTGCTGTGGTTCATCCTCTAGGGTTTTCCTGGGGAGTGAAAGCCTTAGATTACTGTTGTAACTACAGAGTAAACTACTCATAAATCAGACTGAAGAATCAGAACAGCACTGAAATCTACCTGCTGATGCCAAGTAGAACAGTTTCTTAGGTACTTTATTAGATTTTTGTAACTTTATCCTAAGTAAAGTGAACATTAACACTACATGCTTAATTTAGAACACATACAGCAGTTATTAAAAGGTAAAGAAAGTAAGAAATGTTCATCCCTAAGACAAGTCTCAGTTTTTAAAGCATCAAAATCTGATATTTTTCAAGTCTGTCAGAGCAGTAACGATAATAACCGTTGTAATAATAACCCTAGCTACTAAAAAGACACTTTAAAAATATCTCCATAGAAATTTGAAGAATTTGGGAATAAGAATACCATTAAACAATGTATTTTATGTCAGCAATAGTCTGCAAAACAATGGTGTGTGTTAGGTAGTTCACAGGAACATTGATCACTCTGTTCAATTTGAATTCATAATATTCTTCATGTCTGAAACCTGTCTACTGCTTATCTTACACAGTCCAACTGTGTTAAAAAAGAATCTTGAAATTTACTACTTTTACATTAATACTGGCTTTTCTTATGTAAAAGTAGTATCTTGTAGCACAGCTAAAGGAAAATGGGACTTAGCCCTTCAGTAAAAGCAAGTGCTAAGGTTAGGCATAACCATTATTTATTCACAAGAGCATTCAGCAGACATCGTGCAGATGCACTGCGAAACAATCCGTGTTCTCTGACTGCAGACACTTTAACCAATGCTGGCATTTACTGAGGCAGAAATTTAGGTATTCTTTATGAGGGCCAAATAAAAGCTGAAGAAAAAATTGAAAACGTGCATGTTTGTGTGCATGTGTCTGTGTGTAATCAACACAAGAATAATGGCAAATACCTCTTAATGGGGAGCAACGAAGCTGCCAAATGAAGCCTTAAGGGGAAAAGCAGCCTCTGCTGCACTTTGAGCCTGCAGTTGCCATTTGCTATAAAGATACTAACCCTGTGCAGAGAAAATTATTTATTCAGCTGTGGAATGAAAAGCATACATGAAGTTTTATATATAAAGATATAAATATATGAAGTAGGCTGGCAACAACTAATGCAGCAGCCAGAAGCAGTTACATGTCACTTCAGAACCACATGCCAGCAGCATCTTCCACTGCATATTCCTGGCATCACCCTCAAAACACAGGTCTTTCCTTTCACCACATACAGTGTGAAAAGACTTAAAATTCCTAGCTGGCATCTCATTGACTTAGAAAAATCTACAGATACAGCTATTCAGTATTGTTAACGATCCATTTTTTTGACTAAAAATTTTAATTTCTGTGGTAGAAATATACAGAATGTTTTTCCCTTATGGAGATAAAACAAAGGAACTCTGAAGAAAAACTTTCAGTAGATCTACATTTCTGCAGAGGAAGACTTAGTTATTCTCAACAACTTCTGAAGCAAAGACTCTACAGCAACTACCTGTCAATCATTGCTACACAAGGAGTACAAAGTAAAGATTTGAAGGATGTTTGAAAACAAAATGCCAGTTTTCCCTCCCCTCCATCCTAAGGGTTATAAGTACTACAAAGCTATTTCACATCTTCTACTGATTTGAAACAAAATTAATTTTGACAGAAAGATACACTTTGTATGAAAAAAATCACCACTTTTTCCTGTACAGCAAAGGTTGCTTATATGTAACACATATTTTTCTTTTAAAAATAAGAATAATTTAATTCCTATTAACAGAGAACCACTGATCAGATTTTATAAGCTTATAAAGCCATGCAAACAAAAGGCTTTTGACTAGTGTAGCTATTTAGCTGACACAGAAATTACCTTCCTAAACCAAAAAGTGTGATCTTGAAAGGTTGGGGTTTTTTCCCCTCTGGAGCAGTTTTCTATATTCTAAATTAAAATGGAACATCAAGAGGGTTTTTTGAATACCGTATCACATCTCTTGTAAAACTCCAGCTGTTACAGGACAGTGCTCTCACTTTCTTCTTCCCTCTATTAATTTAACATTACACAGCCATCAATACTTCTCACAAAAATGTTCACAGACATACTGAGAAGAGCAGAGAAGAGCAACAAGGCTGATGAAGGGACTGGAGCACAAGTCGCGTGAGGAGAGGCTGAGGGAGCTGGGGTTGTTTAGCCTGGAGAAGAAGAGGTTCAGAGGTGACCTCATCACTGTCTAGAACTACCTGAAGGGAAGTTCTAGCCAGGTGGGGGTTGGTCTCTTCCCAGGCAC
>JAWWLZ010000139.1:24352072-24365724 GCA_035041345.1 Poliocrania exsul | reverse complement strand
CAGGGAAGAGGGGAAAAAGGGGAAAGGGGAATGGGAATGAGAAGGAACAAAAACAAACACACAACAAATGGAATACAATCAAAGCTTTGGAAACAAACTGGCAAAGATACAATCTCACCACCCCAAGGGGCAGAACCAAGTGAAACAAAAGATCTCCATCTAGGCTGTCTTCTGCTTCCCCGTGCCTCCCTCGAAAGCAGCAAACCTAAAACTAAACACCTGCCTCCCGTTATGTGGATAACACATGTGGAATACCTACATAATACCCACTTCCCTAGTTACAACTGGTTACTAAGGAAGCCTAGATCAAACCCATGACAATACCCTATGCCTAGAAATTAAGATGCTGGTGCATTTAGATACAAGGGGATGATAATCCTTGCCTAGAACATGGATTTGATGCCTGATTTGGAACTACATTAACAAAACACCCCCAAGCAACTGAAGATCTGATTTAGTGCCTTTTATTGTAACGGAAGAGTATCCTAGTAACAGTTAATTCTTGTCTCCTTTTTATATGTTATCTGATTGGTTTCCCAGGTCTGTCAGATTGAGATAGACTTTGCTGAAATATTGATCACAACACAAGCCCTTTTAGAGGTACGTGCCTTTGTTCAGATGGGATATGAAAGAAAAGAAAATGAAGATTTTTTTTTTTTGAGGTATGACTTCAATTGATCTTAATTCGACTTTACACTTTATGAGTTCGCTCCTTTTGGAGAAGGAGAGGAGAATGTGAGATGTGTTGTTTCCTTCAGTGAATTGTTGGCAATGTGACATATAGTATATGTATGTAATGCTGTTGAAGTTGAGGTCTTTATTGCATATTTTGGGGCAGTTGTCTTGTTTTTCCTCTCATTAGGTCTTATTCTCTCATTGTGACCTGTGCCTCTAGTTCTGTTGTGTTACTTGCGTCAGAATGTATAGTAAGTGATAAGAATGCAGAGTCTCTAGTCTGGTTTTAAGTGAGGGCTACTTTACCTAATTCTTAGTGATTGAAATTTTGTTTATTTTATTAGGCTTTTTGGCCCAATGGAAAGTATCACTATAATATCTTTTACATATAAGCCAGCTGAGGCTAAGATACAAAAAAGACTTCATAGAGGCTAATCAAGAACAAGATCAAAAATTGGAAATGTGGATGTGTCTTTCCCATTCTGTGCATTAAGCCAGATAGCAATAGAGGTTTCATTACAGTGGTGCTTTATAAGGTGTGTTTACTTTTCAAAAGGACTTTGTTCATTCGCTCCTCCACTTTTTGGGATGAATGTTGGATGTCTTAAAGGAATTCAGTGTGCAGTGTTTGATAATTTTTGTTTTATGAGGAGCACATACACTTAAATCATTTAGAGTGATAATGATCTGCAAGGTCACCTGTCTGATAAAAATCCGTGTGTTCAATCTACTTCATTTATGAAGTTGTTCTTCATCTGTGTCTTTATGTGTTATTTTATGGACTTTTTTTATCCTATGTTACAAGTTGAGACCTTCATAAAAACATAACATCGTCTGTGTTGCATTTAAAGTCATGCTTGCAGCTTAGAACTTTAAAAAAGAAATGAAAGGACTTTCTGAGTTTCCTCAGATGAGCAATATGAACTTGTTGAAGATATCCTGTGTGAAATAACTCTGTGCATGAGTTAGAGACTTCCTGAGGACTCTGTCTATAAAATTCTTTTTTTTTTTATACTCTCTGCTTGTTCCGTTCCCTTCCAGTTCATTTCATTCTGATAATGTGAGTGCATTTCCAAGTAAATTGGCAGTGTTGACAATCTCAGTCCCCAGTGCCATTTTTTAATCAAACACATAATAAAGTGCTAAATAAACCGTTCCCACCTGCATCAAACTCTTTATGTTCTGTATAGGGTATTTTGTAATTTATTTACCCAGGAAGACCCAATTTATCTGCACATCTGGTTTTCAACCCAGTTCTGCTTTTTATCCAGTTTTCCAGCTGGTTGATTGAGGCACAAGGAGGTCAGATGGCTTTCTTGAGGTCAGTACAGTGATTGCCCCAGCTGGGATTACACCCAAACTTTATCCTTTATCCATCACTGTAACCACTTGGCCACACCACTCCTAACCAGTCTATCCACATTGTTGGTGGTAATGGAACTAACTGCAAATGTCATTTTCTTTGTTTTATAGTTTTGCCTGCATTGAAATATTGTCACTTTTATTAGTTCAGAAACATTACATCTGTTAACAACCTGGTTCCCTTCCACTTTGAACAGACAATTTTTTGTGATGACTCTCCTTCCTGAATTCCAATTGTGTGTTAGTTCCACAAGTTCTGGCGTAGTGATTGATGACATTGCTGGTTTGTGTTGCTCTGGTGTGCTTCCTCAGGGCAGACCCTGTCTGACACTCCTCTTTGGAAGAGGAACCCATGTTTTTCCTTCTGTGTATCAGTGCCGTAAGTTTCTTAAGACTCCTGGTTGCTGAGTTTCAATTCCTCTAGAGTTTAATTGTTTATAGCAATATTACAATGTTAGAATAAGAGACACAGAGTTGATAAAGGGCTTACCTCCTAAGCATGCACTTCTCTGTATGAACCCATGAATTTTAAGTCTAAGGAAAGAGAAACTCAAACAGGGTATCATCAGCATAATCTTACCCCACTTAGTCTTGCTCTCTTTTCCTGAGAGAAGTCAAAACAGTTCTGGTTCCAATTTTTGTTATCAGTTTCCTCTTTCCTTGAGTTGCCACTGCATTGAGGAAGACTGACTTAATACTAATCCCCATATACATCTCTAGTACATACAAAAATTACAGGACTCTGTACAGTTAAGTAGATGATGAGTCTTTCTTTCTGATACCAGTCCTGTGTTGTTTTCAAATTCCAGTGGGGCCTCTGTTCACTAAATGAAACACTGTTATTGAAAATGGTCCGTGAAGTGCTGATTGCACTGTCAGTACTTTCCAGCACAGCTTTCTTCCTTCTCTACAAGATGGATTAGGTACTCTTTGTTGACTGATACAACAGCATCAAAAGAAGTGAAATTTACAGCTGCTCCTAACCACTTAAAAATACCACAAATGTTTTTGTAACAGCCACAAATATTTCTCCTTTCCCCAAGATTTTGCTTCTGCCTCCACTTTGCTTCCAGCCCCAGTTGTTTTTGTTCCTGTTCTGCTGCCCAGCTACATCAATATGTTCTAATTTAACTACACTGCAATAGCTCAGTTGGTTAGAGCATGGTACTTATAACACCAAGGTCATGGGTTTTATTCCTGTATGGGCCATTCACTTTAAGAAAAAGTTGGACTTGATGATCCTTGTGGGTCTCTTCCAACTCAGAATGTGATTCTGATTTTAAGCTACATTTGCCTTGGCCACAGTCATCAAAAGGGTAGATGGCTTAGTCTAGCAGGTAGGATTAGAGACAGTGAGCATGCAGAAAGATCTTTTGAGGTACTCAGTTGCTCTCATATTAAACTATTATTGAAGCACCAAAAAAGGATAAAGAAGATGTATCTCCAGTTAATGGCATGAATGCACTTTTCTTCAAGATGATGAATAGAGTGAATTTGTGTGCAGTTTGGCATTGATTTTCTTATAAATTGAAGGAAAAGAAACTTGTGCGAACCCATAGCTTCCATGATACTGACATGGCTGCTGAAAATCTATCTCTTCTTTTCATTGTTTCTTTTCTCATGTTGGAATTCAATTAATCAAACGGATTAATAGGTCAAATCTCCTGATCCCGTCCTTCTCCAATTTCAAACTGTATGATCTGCAGTCCTCTTGTTCTTAAGTATTCAAGATGTCATGCATCAAGTAGTTTTTGTTTTCCCTTCAGCATTCTGTGGTGTGTGTAGGGACTATTCTGCTCCTGGCTGTCAAATGCATTTTTCCAAAATTGCTTTTCCTGCTTTGAAGTTAAGCACAGATAAAATAGCAAGGAGATTTTATCAACAGAGTACTTGATGGCTGTGAATTTCCACAGGAACTGGTAGGTGATATTATCAGAAATAACGCTTAGGAGGAAAACTACTTTTTTCATACAGAAGCAAGCTTCAGTTAAAGAGGCTGGAAACCAGGGAAATATCAAGGAACATTTCATATATGCTTGCTCTGTATTCTTTCTCCTAGGCATCTGCCTATCTTCTCTCTCTCTCTTTTTTTTTTCTTTTTTTTTTTTTTAAAGGATAATGGTCTCAAATAGGTTTTGGTCTGAGCTAGTGTCACCATCTGTAGGGTTTGGAAGACCAGTAATTTTGTCTAAAATGGAAATAATTAGTTGCAGAAAGTTGTTTGTTCTTAGAACATCCTATCTGGGAGGCCAGCGTCCTGCTTCTACAAGCAGCTGCATTATCATTCCCATTAATCACAAATAATAACTTCATAAATAGTCACTCAAGCTGAATAAAGCATAGGTAATATTGTTGGGGTTATTTTAGCAAGCATTCAGCATACCACCTTTCTGTCATAAAGTTTTTTACTTGTAAATGTGTTTCTAGCCTTTTTTGTTTGATCTGGGGTCTATGTTGACCTGTGGCATGGGCAGTTCTCCATAGATATTTTTTGTGAGGTGCTGCTCCATCATTACTGGGTGACTGTGTTCACTCTTAGCTCTCCAATCTCCTAATTAACTTCAGGGCGCATTGTCTTTACTTAGTTCCTGACAAATCACTCTTTCCTGCTTTCTCTGTTTATTATATATCTGATCCTTTTGAGAAAGGTAAGACTTTTGGTATGCCAACTTTGTCTTTTACTCTTCCCTTTCACTCTGGCCCAGAAGTTGTTCTCAGTCAGATGAAAGAACGTAGTGGGCGCACTAAAAAGAATCTTTCCTTCCCCCCTTGCCCCACACCATCTCAATCCAAGAAGTGGCAACAGTGTCCTAAGCAATCAAATAATTTCATCAGTGGGTTTGCAGAACCACAAGAGATTGAAACTCTGCTGAACCATCTGTTTCCTGACTGGTTAGGTTTATTATTCCTGAAGTAAACTTCCAGAAAAGGGCTTTGTGTCCTTAACAGTAAGAATTCAACAGCCTGCAGATCAGGCTGACTGCTAAGTGGAAAAGTTGATGGATTTTGTGGAGGCACAGTGCAGCCACCTGTGTACTATTACAGTGTGGAAATTAGTCATTTGTCTGGTATAGCTTTTGGCTTGACAAATCCTGGAGGTAGTAAAACAATCCTCATTTTTGTGGGTTTTTATGTTGACTTCCTTCTCTCTCCACCCACAAATGCCATGCATATGCCACTCTTAAACATGCTGGATTTTGTGCTGTTGGCTGAACTTGCTCATATCAACTTGTAGAGATTTTTTCTTCCCCCTTCATACTTACGAGATGAATTTCTGAGGGATGAATTCAGTTATCCTTTGTGCTTCCTTTTCTATGGGCTTATGCATTCACATTATAGCCCCAAACCTGGTACTGGTTTTAATCCTTCTATCTTTTTCATTCTTGATTTATAGTATGAAGGATCACAAAATGGCCCTTTTTCATGATGTTGTTTCTTCTTTTCCAAATCAGAAAAAACATAGGCAATGATTAAATCCAAGCAGTTTGATTTTTGTATCAGTGCACAATCCTTTCATTTGAAGAGAACCCCTTTTCAAAAGCCTAGCTGAGTAGGCTACAGCTCAGCAGATTTTTTTGGTATCCAGACTAAGGATTAAAATGAGGTTGGCTCCTTGAACATGTGCTGGTAGTTGTAGCAAGATCATGCCTTGTCTTCTGTCTGTGAAGGTTTGCAGAGAACCTCCTGTTTCTTTTCTGCTCTTCTTGGCGGAGAGGAAAATAACCTTAAACCAAGTCTTGACAGGAGAGCTAAGAAACTTCAGTCCATCCCACAGTTTCATGTTTTCACTTACTTCTTCTGTATTGCTTTGAGCAGCAGAATGATTTCCTTCACCATAATGTAAAGTTGCAACCACGATCATCCACTGTTGAGATAAAGAGAGTACTTTGAACCACACAGCTGTCATTGTGGCTCCTGTTAGGTCAGTGCTGTAGCATGGTTGGTGTCAAACCTGCCACGCTTGCATTTGGTCGCCTGTTCTCCTGTGTTATTTCGATTGCTTTTGCTGTAGGTTCCCCCCAGCACCTGTTAAAGGAGGGTGCTCAAACCTCTGCAGTTCCAGAGGCCCAAAGAGCTAAACCACTGCTCTAGATCTATCATAGTTCAACACTAGCCATTCTATCAAGAAATAAGCTTCCAGGTAATCAGGGAAAGAGTTTCTGAATCTGCTGAAACACCCCCAACATTGGATTTTATAAGTGTCCTACTGTGTTTTCTTTTTCTATGTACATTTTGTGGGTTTTTTTAAAGGCCAACTTAAGCCAAAGGCTGAAAGCAGCTTCATGGATGCACCTTCTGCACTTGCAGAACGTTGTTGCAAGGCTTGTAGTGTTGACAGTGGCTGTAGAAACTGGGAGAGCACTGAGATCCACTGAAGCAAGGGGATAGCCTTGATACTCACCTCCAGCAAGGCTGGGAACATTTGCAGCACTTGGCCTTGCAGAGTTTGAAGGAGAGGGATTTCTTGTGCTTATAACAGCAATTAATTGTCAGGTCCTTTGCAATTAAATGCAAATCTCATGGGTAATAACCACACAGTGTGCTTTCCCCAGTAAATAAGGACGACATAATGTGCCACAGCACTATGAAGAGCTTTTTATGCAGAGGTCCCTCTCTCCTGGGGAGGTGGTGTGGGTGCTCAAGGACAAGGGTGAGCTACTTGGCTGATGCTCCTGCCCAACAGGATGGCATCAAGAGTGGAACAGCACTGACAGTTATGTGCAGTGAAAAATAATTAGCATTCATGTGCTTCTGATCGTTGTAATGGTGTTGAAGGGTTTATCTTAAAGAGCAAAGAATCTCAAAGCAATATTTTCACGTGTTTTTCTGGGTTCTGTTTTTGTATGAATCGCAAGAGGACTTGGAGAATAAATGGGTGGCTGAGGCCCCCTGACGCCAGCAGAGCGCACTGCACCCCTTAGGGAAGCTACCACAAAGTTACTCTTTGTATTTACTTTAAATTTTTTAATGCACTATATTTACTTTTATGTTTTAATATGAAGAAACACTTTCTAGCCTAAAATACTTCATGATAATTGTTCATATGCAATTGTTTCCTTACTGGAAACATGAATAATCTTATCTTTTATTTTTCATGTCTCATTTTGCCAAGCTGTGCAGATATTGAGAGGGCGGTACTCTGTTTGCTGTTATCACTAATATTTAAATTCCAGGCCAAAAATTACACAAGGAAAATGAAAACTTGTAAGGTCCATTTTTTTTTTAACCACAGTTATAGCTCTGCCCAAGAATGACTAGGAGAAAAAACTTCACAGCTAATGGTGTCTGATGTTGTGGTGTAGTATTTAACTTGGATGTGGGAGGTGTGGGAAAGAAGAAGTACTAGTGAAGGAGGAGCAAGATAGTTGTGGGGTATTGTGTTTTTGTGGTTACTAGACATGAGGTTTTGGTAAAATTGCTAAGACCTCGAGAGTCACTTTGAAATGCTATGATCTAAGGCACAGCAGTGTGGACATATGTTGGAATAGCTTCCCTTTGTGCCCAAAATTTAGCTTAGAAGTTTATATTCACAACTAGTGTAAATGAATACAGAGCTATCCTAAGAAAAAGATTAGTATCTAGAGAACAGCTCCATGCAGGGTAACTTAGTTGTGGCTCTTCAGTATTTCTGTGTGCACTAGTCAGAACTTCTTGGAAGTGTGGTTTTTGTCAAAATGTAAGTATTTTCTCTTGGGAAAAAGTTTTGTCATTCCATCAGGTATGAATAGCAGCTAATGAAGTTGTATAAAGGAATTAATTCTGGTGTTTAGTCAGCTCGTTGTCTTGCCATTCTCATCAGTCTGTAATGTTCTTCCTCATTTTGCTGTTGCATAAATTTCTAATAAGCAAGAGAAGGTGATGACATCCTCCAGAACACTATTATATGGTATTCATTAACAATAGAATAAAGCAAATGGGGTGTAAAGCTAGGTCTTTGTAAGCAGACATGCTTTGCTTTTTGGATATTTTGTAAACCAGTGCCTTCAGAGAATAAGTTGGCAAACAGACTTGAAATGTCTGAGGGGGTGAGTAGAATGAGGAGAGTATAACGTGAAATGAAATCTCTCTGGGTGACAAGAGATCTGTGCCATTTGTTCTTATTTTGGTTGCACTTTGAAATGCTGTTATTGGTGGTCTCTGTACAAATTTCTGATCACTTGTTCACAGAAACTCCTCTTTAAGGTTGTCATTTCTTACAGTAAATGATAACTTTTGTCAAAATACACAGTTACATCAAAATGTTTTGGATGGTAAACTTCATTTTTTCATTTCAGATGTGGTAAGGTTGATACTTCCAATGTTGTAAAACAATATGTGCTGAAAATGCAATTTTCTTTCTTTTGTTTCTTGTTTAAGATTTGAGATGACTGAAGGCTATAGGTGTGATCTGGCCAGGTTTCTTCTCTGTCTTCTAAATAAGCTCCAGTTAGCATGCATTTCAGAAATGTCTGTTCAGCTGAACTTGTCTTTGAATATCAGTAGCAGACTTAAGAAGAACAAATAAAAAGAGGGTTGAGATTTTTTTTTTCCCCTCATTAGGGAAGATATTCAAACAGAGTTTCTATCACAGAGTATTTTATGCTTTGTCATCATTTTCTACTGTCCTTAAGGATCAGTTCAGGATAAAAAAAAAAAACTAGTTGTGGGATTTTGAGAAGTTGTGTATGGCACTGAACATATCCTACCACATTCAGTGCTGATCCTTGAAACTGTTCTGTAATTGTAATGTCTCATATGTGTTTGAAACACTGTGAAAAACTACTTTTCACAGATTAAAAAGAGGAGCATTCACTATAACCTGTTGTTGGTTTTGTGTTTTGTTTTGTTTTTTTCCCCAGCTCTTCAAGGATCTTATGCATAGCATATGAGGTTTTGCAAGGTTTGCAATATATGAATAAACATGGAATGGTCCACCGAGCACTCTCACCTTGCAATATTCTTTTGGATCGAAAGGTACAGCTACAGGAATAAATCAATTATTTGGTTTGCTGCTAACAAGTACCTTGCTATATAATATATGGAGACTGTGCAGTCACATTTCTACAGTGGGGGAAAAAATGTGTCTGGAAAGGTGTTTGTTTTGTTTATTTGTTTTTAAACTACAGTTTCTCCCCATTGCTGAAATTTAAAATGTATTTCAGAACTTATTTTTCAATTTTCACATTTTCCTTAGTCTCAAACCACATTTCTTTCTCCCTTTTCTTCTGAAAGTGGTAATCTAAGTCTACTTGTCATCACTGTAATTAGTTAGAAGACATTCCTGGCTGTTTGAATAGGAAAATACATCTTATGGCTAATTGGCTGTTAATAGTATTCCCTGTGTTTCATGGTGCTGTGGTACTTGACTTTTAAGATGGCAACATATTTCTTTGTTCATGTTAAATTATTCAAATTTAAGCATCTCTCAGTTCTAGTACCATAGACTGTGAGTTGTCAATGTGGAATAAAGGATCTGCTTGTAAGAGTTGAGGGAAAATTATAGCCACTGTTGCACTCAGAGCAGTCACTTCATTTGAACTGATGGCTTAAGAGCTTAACCTGTCTGCATAACCTCTCTCCTTCCCCTTCTGTCTCAGCTTAGAAAAAATAACTAGATCCTCCCCTTGGAAGGAAGAAAGAGAAGAGAGGACAAAGCAAATAAGGAACACATATTTTTTTATATGCTTGTAAACAAATGAAAATCATAATAATGCTCTAACATGCAGAAGTACTGTAGGATTTTAAGGTATTCCTGAAATCAATAAAAGAACAAAAGAGGTCTGTGAGACCATAAAATTCTAAGCTCTCCCCTGCCCTTTGAATAGCCTTCTCTGTTGCACCATCTGGAGGCTGCCTGAGTGTAATTCAAAATCCAGCAAATATAAGACCTCCGTTTAACTTCTATGCCTATTTTTTGTTGGTTTGGTATTAACTTTCTGCCTCCACAAATAAAAGCAAGCAGTTGAAAAAAGGAGGGAGAGCAAGATAGTGATGAGTTGATGGAATGACCGAAAGGCTGGGTCAATGGAAGAGATGAGGGACTAGTGGTCATGTTTAGGGAGTTCTAGGAGTCAAACAGGATTTTGAACAGTTTACAAACAGCAAAACTGTTCAGTAGAGTATTTAAGCCCTTTTACTGAAAGTGTACTGTGACTTAGAATGGTCTGATATTCTTGTATGTTACAAAGTAATTAATTAATACTCTTGGAAAGTAAACTCATTAGAAATAAGCATCTTTTTAATTTGCAGTGAACTTCTGCATAATACATATTCCAGAAACATAAGAGGATGTCTTTTTATAGGTATTTGTCTTCTGACAGCTAATGCAACTTGAAATTATTTTTGACTTTCTTTTTTTAACTAACATGCAGAGTCTTACAATGTCAGATTCTGCTGCTCTTCATGATCTATTTTTTTCATTTTCAGGGACATGTGAAGTTGGCTAAATTTGGACTCTACCACATGACTGCTCAAGGTGTTGATGTTGATTTTCCTATAGGGTAAGGATGTAGCCACACAACAAAAATATATCAGAGTTGTTTTTTTTCAGGAAATACATTTGTGTTTTGAGCAATAATCTTTAAAAATGTGCTGTTTGCACAGGTTAGTTTGTTGGTTTAGTGTATATCTGGTGCATACACCCTTTACATAGAAGCTTCTGATAATATCACTTAAGAGGTTGTCATCTGATGAAGTGAAATGGATGAAAGACAGAGAATAGGTACCATGCAAGCATCTTACTGTAACTATTTGATGGCAGTCCTTTTGGCCTAGATTTGCTTTCAAATGCTAGTAGTTCCCTGTGACTTGGATTCCTAATTTTAAATTTAGGAAAATGCACAATCAGTGCTTCACTGTTGCATACGAGTGCAGGCTTTTTGTCTTGTTACCCTTTTGTGATTTATTTTCAAGTGGTCCTGCCATCTGGCCAAAATGGCATGCGTTGTTGCCGTGGGTTTTTTGCCACCCTTTGTTTTTATAAGGTGTCATGTTGTTTGCAATTGAAATACTGAGCTGATTCTTCAATATATGGACAAAAGAAGCAGTGATGTTTCCTTTCAAAGTACGATTTTGAATTTTTTTAAGTATTGTAATGAATTCTTGACAGAAAAAACATGATAGTACTGTTTTGAAATTATCTAGCAGTGGGTAGAATATGTCCTTAACACCTTTTGTTACCTTTTTTGCAAATTCGAAAGTTATTTGATGGGAATGCTATTGATGAAGAAGAATATTGTCACCACCCTCAGATATGTGGATACACTTATTTAATGTACTTATGCTGAAACTCAATGTGCATTTTCTCTGAGATATGTAGACATACTAGTTTGAAAGCTGCTATTTTCTCTCACAAAAAGACTGAGCTGGTGATTGACCTTTTATGTAGTAAACACTGTGTATTTTGCAATTGGAGTGAAACTTTGCTGTGAAGTGTAGATTTTGACTGAAAAAATAGAACAGTCTGCTTTGCTATGAATTCAAGTTTCTCAGAATGCAAAATTACTCTTATTATGCAATGGAAAGTCACACTTCTTGAACAAACAGGATATTACTTAATGTTACTGCATCTTTCTAGGTACCCATCATATCTGGCACCCGAAGTAATTGCACAGGGAATAGTCAAACCAAATGATCATATGCAGTGTGAGAAGCCTCTGCCTTCCGGCCCTAAATCAGATTTGTGGTCTCTTGGTATAATATTATTTGAGCTTTGCATGGTATGTAAGAGGATAATTCTCTTGATTTTAACTCTTGGGGAATAGTTTCATTGGCTTGATTGCTGTTGAGTATGGGGTTAATGGCACTTTGCCCATCACTCAAACACAAGTATCAGAATATGTTGGCATTCCTACCTGCACAGTGTTGGTGGTTATTCTAGGAGTAGGATGCATATTGGTGTGTGGGATGCTTGGTGAGAGTGTATGTGTGCATCATGGAGAGCTGCCTGTGGAATCACAAGGTTGTGACTGCAGCTCTGTTCCAATTAAGAGACATTATCAGTGATGTATTTTTTTTCTTTATAATAGTGTGAAACTGTTTCTGCTGTAGTTGGGGTAAATAATGTTTTCTCTTCTTACAGATACTTTTTATACATCCAAAATTCACCTGTAGAAGCATATTTTACTGTCTTTGTATATCGATGGGATACAATGTTATGTAAATATTTTCATGTAGTAGTATTATTCAGCTGTTGATTTGACTGGTTTTTTTTTAGGGGAGAAAATTATTTCAGAGTTTGGAGATAGCAGAAAGACTGAAATTTATACTTATGTTAGGTAAGTAGCACAAAACGATTTTTTCAGATTACCAAACAATTCTACGATTAAGAGTTTTACAGACTGATCAGCTTGTGATGCTCAAACCTAAAGCACTTTACCTTTGTCATCATTCATCTCCAGAATTAAATAGGCATTTGAAACATGGTTCTTTTCTAGCTAAAGTACAGGGGTGGGTGCCAGGAAAAATAACTTCGGGAGAGCTGTGAGTGTGTTAGAATAAGGGCAAACTACCATAAAAAACGTGCTTGAGAATGGTGGTCATTTTCATGGTTCTATGTTGGTTTGTGTTACAGGAGGGTTCAGTGTTTTTTATTGGAGTGGAGGTTTATCTGGTATCCTGTGTAATTGGTATCACCTTTTTCATAATCTTTTAACTTTTGTTTGTTTTTCAAAGGCTGTGTAGATGATATTGTAACTGTATTGGCTGAAGAACATGGTTGCCTTGATATTATTAAGGTTTGTGAAACAAGTTTAATCTTTCATGCTGTCTTACCTAGAATATTTTATTATTGCTGCATAATATTTCACATATTTATTTTTTTAACTTATTTGGTCACTTATTGTATTGCAATATGATGAAAAATTTTGAAGTCTAAACCACATATCTAAGATCCTTTCAATAGCCAGTACTGGTAATATTCTTTCCTAAAATTACTGTCAATCTCAGTAAATGTTAGTGATGTCTAGGTAGTTTAAATAAGTTAAAAATTTTATTTAAAGTAGTATTTTTCTTCCAGAAATTTAGTTTTCTATCTGGTCCAATTTATGCATTTTGATTGTGTAGATTTATACAGTTCAACTTCTCCTCACCCACAAAAATAATCACTAAATTTTAGTGTCTGTATATTTTGAGACATTATGTGAAAGGGTTCTGACTTATTAGCATAAGAAAGTTCCCAGGTACTGCATGTTGCAAGTTGAGTACAGAATACCTAAAAGCATAAAAGTAAAAAGCTGCATAGACTGCAAATTTTTCAGATGTTTTTCCCCCCAAATTCACTGTAGGATTGGGAGGTGAGAGAATTACTTCCCCAGAGTTTCATTCTTACACAGCTAACCCCATGTGTGTAGGTGTGAAATTGTATTGCCCTCATTGGAATAGCCTGTGTTAAAAGTTAAGTGTAAGCCAAGTGGCTTGCTGAGTTAAGACCCAAATAATAAGACTCTTCCATATTTTTCTTTTCAGGACCTTTCTGAAAATATCGTAGCTCTACTGAAGAAATGCCTTACATTCCAGCCTTCTAAGAGGCAGGTATTCAGGCCAAGGGCCTAATAAACAATCTGGGTTACTGTGAAGTTAGAAGAGCTTTGCAGAACCGAGGTTTTTTTGAATATTGACTTTTGGGCTATGTTTAA
>JAWWLZ010000139.1:24316688-24351972 GCA_035041345.1 Poliocrania exsul | reverse complement strand
ATCTGGGTTACTGTGAAGTTAGAAGAGCTTTGCAGAACCGAGGTTTTTTTGAATATTGACTTTTGGGCTATGTTTAAGAAATTCTCAGCCTTGTTGCTTTTCAGTGTTTAAAGGGAAAAAATTAGGGGGAGGACACAGAAATCAAGTGAGCCAAACTTTGAGACTGAGAATTTCAAAGGAAAACTACTCAGGCATTTGTAGTTCTAAGTTCACAGCTTTTACTGATTCCATTCCCTGCTTTGAGCAACTGAAGGGGAATTAATAAACTAGTTACTATTTACATTAAATGAAGGTAGGATCTGAGTTTGGGCTGTGACAAACCACGCAGTCTGTTTGTGCTTCATGAATTGAAAAATACTGGTAGATGTTTTTGCTATTAAAGTTTTTGAAATCCAAATATAATTTAAAATAACATGATAATATTTGTTACTGAGGATATTTCTCACTGTAATATAACGTTTTTGAAAGCATTTTGCTCAAAATATTTCATTCTTTTTTCTTAATTCAAGGCCAACTCCAGAGGAATTGCTGCATGACAGTTTGTTTAGTGAGATATCCTCACTATATCCTCCCTTCCACAAACCTGCTGGTCTGTTTTCCTCTTCTCCAAGGTGTGCTAATTTAACACTTCCTGAAGACATAAGTCAATTATGTAAAGGTAAAAGCAGGTTGTGGGATAAATGTCATTGGAGGGGGAAGGAAAATAAAATGTTACTGCATTCTCTCTCCAACAGTTTATTCCAAGAAACTATTAAATGTTACAACACTACATTAATGCAGTAAGTTGATTAATGGGTAGATATAGGCAAGCATGTTTTGAGGGGTGTGTGCAAGTCAAAGGAAGACATCTTAATTTTGTGCTTCAACCTCAGGGAATAAATGTTTAACATTAGTAAAGTCCAGGTTGCAATAACAGTATCATCTTTTGCCTTTAGAATTTGGACATGTGCAAATACAAGGTAGTTTTTTTTTCCACTAAATTCTATTGTGAATCAGTAACTGGATTCTGCTGGATCATAACATCAGGTGATTTTTGAAACTGTTGAAAAACAAAATCCTTGTGAAAGAGGTCACCTTCTAAGCTAAAAGTTTTGAACTACCGTATGTTGAAAGTATACTTGAGTCCTCATTAACTTTTTTTATGAACTTAGAGATGTTTAGAAAATTTCATTATACAGTTTTTGGAGACAAATATTTTATATCTTATTAGAATGAATATGATATGTGAAGGGAAGAGAAGAGAGATTATAACTATTCAGTATGAATCACTTGTTTCTTATTTTAACTTAGTGCTGTGTTTGTGTACAAAACAATGGTTTGTTTTGTTTAAAAACACTCAGAAAGCACAAGTTCGTACTTCAATGTATTTTTCTGAGAGGTTCAAGGCAAACTGTAGAAATATTTGCTTTTTTCCTGATATTTTCCTTAATTTTGTAAAGAGCATTAACAAAGGGAAGATTACTTTTCTAGAACAATTTTTTTTCAATGTAATGTATTTAGAGCAGCAAGAAGAAACACAAACTACCTAATAAGCTCTAATTTATTTTTATGTTGTTTCTCCCAACAGATGAAGATAGTGATTACCTAGCAGAAAGATCAATTGAAGAGGTTTATTATCTCTGGTGTTTGGCTGGAGGAGACTTGGAGAAAGAACTTGTCAACAAGGAAATCATTCGATCAAAGCCACCCGTCTGCACACTTCCAAAGTAAGGATGGTGGAGCACTTCAAGGGGAGGGAGGGAGGGAAGGAGAAGGCTTTGTGACTTTGAGAGAATGTATTTAGTTTCAAGACCTGTATGTGTGTAATGTATTGAAAATGGTGTTCTGTAACAGAAGGAAGTTGCAACTTCCCCTTTTTCCCAACTTAAGGCATTATCTGAATGCTTTATATTTGTCACCTACCTGATCTGCCTCTTGTTTTTTGAAGGGAAGTGCAAAATACTGAACTTGAAGTCCCTAAATTTTGCACACTTTCCAATAGCATTAAGTTTTAGTAATAATGTCTGACTGTGCTTCAAAGGCATAATTGTAATTTAATTTACTTAGTTGTGCAGCAAATTCCCACATTCTAAATTCTCTTTCCCAGAGAAGCAGAGCTGAATAGTCAACCCAGGAAATTCAGCAGGTCAGCTGATTACTTGTCCAAAAAATGCTTAGTTTTATGACTCATAAATCTGTAACAGCATTTCAGTCATTACTGCTTTTATCTCACTGCAACACATTGCAATTTTATGTAGTAGACTCATGTTTTACAATCTGATCTTAATAAGCATAACTGTGTGCTGATATTTATCAATTTACAGTTTTGAGGTTTGCACATGAAGTATGTGTACAACCAAAACGCAGTATTTTTAAAAGAAAAAAGAAAAGATGAAGCTAAGTTTTAAGTGATATTCTGGTGTCAAAATTAGTGTGAGATTTTGAGGAATTGCCTATTTCTTTGCCCATAGGTGAATGCAGGTGCTTTTGAGTTACGAGGGATAATCATTTTTCATCATACTGTCTATCTTGAAGATCAGGTGTTAATGTCAAAAAAATGCAATCTACTCCATTCTCTAAGTGATACTGATAGTTCTAGCTTAATTTCTGAAAATCAGTTTTATGTGATCTGCTTTAAAAATAACACGAAATAGAAAACTTGTATATACTCTGTCTTGGATTCATTTGTATCTTTAGATGGACTGCAACAGAAAAGGTCTGGGTCAGACTTTTGCTTGATTTTTTTGTCATGATGGACAATGGCTTTCATATGATAATAATATTTTATTTTTGCTTTTCACATTGAATGGCAGTCCTGGTTGGTGCTAGATCAAGGAATAAAAGGGAGTATGCAAACCAAAGTTATAGAAAAACTGAAATATGCCTTTTTACGACAAAAGCTGTCTGAATAATTTAAGGTGATTGTACATTCCCTTGATATCAGGTTTCCTGCCATGCAGAGTCAATACACTATACTTCTAAGGCTAATACTTTGTTTTAAAGAGGAAACTGCTTGATGTAAGAAATTTTTTTTCCTAGCTCAAGTCCTGTGTTATAAAATGACCTGATTTTTCTTCTCCTTTTTGAAGCTTTTTATTAGAAGATGGTGAGAGCTTTGGGCAAGGACGAGATAGAAGTTCCCTCCTAGATGACACAACTGTGACTTTGTCTCTGTGCCAGCTCCAAAATGTAAGCATAATATTGTGCACTTGTTCTTCCAACCTCGCTGCAGAAACATTTGTTTAAAGGGAATATGTAACAGCAGCTCCTGCTGCTGTTTCTGCAAATGAAAGTGTCACCAATTCCAAGAGAACACTTCTTCCTCTCCAAGTCAGATTCTAATTAATGTTAATACATTTGTCTGCAAAAGCTTACTAGATTTGATTTGTCTTCTGTCCCTCTATCCCTTTCCTGTGTCCCTCCCTTTTTTTTTTTACCTTCTTTGTTCTAGTATAGTGCAAATAGTTTCGTAGTACCTGATATTCTCCACAATTAGTAAACTAATTGGATACAAGTGTCTTCCTGTGTGCTTTAATTGCTGGCTCGTGTTATCCAAAGGAAAGATCAACTCCCTTCAGTTTCAGCTCCTTAAAAGTTTTATACTGAAAGTTGAATACCAAGTTTCCAGTAGTTAATTACTAAAGTTCAGAATATATAACTATGAAATAGCTAGTTCAAAAGATCTCTTCAAAGCATTTTGTAGAAGTGCTGTCATACCGTTTTCTTCCATCTTCAATGAAAAAATCAACTCTTGACTTTGCTTGGTGTAATGATCAGTTACAACATTTACTTTATATATCACTGAAATTTTTTATTGTTCACATGTCTTTGCACATGTTTATTGCTGTAGAATTAGGAATTTATGCTGCAGTAGCAAATGCAATTCTGTCACAGTATTAAAAAAACCCCAAACCTTTCCATATGATTATAGGGCTTAATACTGAAAGGAAGGTGATCCTGAAGTCTTGTTCTCTGCCACCTTAATTTTGGGGACAATGTGTCAAATACTGTGCAAATGTATTTCTTCAATAAAAGTTTGCACTACATACAAATGCATAAAGACAGACTAAAGAGTGGGATACTTTCTTTGCTTGGTCAGTGGGGTTTGCATGGCGAGAGGGAGTTTAACAATATGCAACAACTATTTTAAATTTAATACACACTGCAGCTCCTATTGTTCTTACAAAAGGGCAGCTTTTTAAGGCTTTTTAAAAACTTTAATTCTGTAATTCTGGATATTGTTATCTACTTCTATAAATGCAGCAGGAAATAAGTATATATTGAAGTTGCATTTTGGGGAAGATGCAAGCCTGAACCTTGCACTATTAGTTGAAATAAATCTTTGAGCTTATGCAGCTCTTCAAACACCTTTTATAGAGCAGAGCATGATGCTTATAATCAAAAGAGGAGCAGTACTGAATGAACTGAGAATGAACTGTTCCATCAGCCCCAGGAGGAAGAAGCTATGCAGTATGCCTTCAAGTTAAGGATGGAACTGCAAAACAGAGCACTGCAGGGAGCATGGTATTAAACATTAATCATGATGCACCATGAGATGTCTGAAAACTCCACTGAAAAATCCAAGCACATTTGTCTGTCACCTTTCCTGAGAGTGTCTGTATTTCCTAAAAGGAACTCAAGTTTGTGTGACTCTTGAACTGATTAGAAACATAAAACCAAGTTGTGCAGTTGCTTTGCAGCTACTTGGATAGGAATTCCATGAAGAAAAATGAGGAAAAGAAAAAGAACTCTGTAATACTATTAGTCTATTAATCCATGGTCATTAGAAGCCATTTTTTTTTGTGTGGAATAGATTTATGAATGAGTTATCTTCAGACAGGAGAAATTCCATCAACTCAAAAATCCTGTATTAGCATAAGTTTTTAATATTAAAAGCTGTATGCTTCTTTGCTATTGGACAACTGAGCTAATTCTTAGCTCTCAAAGCAAACTACTAAATTTGGCAAATTAATTACTAGTTAATAGTTGTTGTATTCCACTAAGATTTCCACTTGAATTGTGAGAAGCATTCTGATAATGAATTATTTTTCTTCTTCATTTCAGAGACTGAAGGATGTTGGTGGAGAAGCATTTTATCCCCTGCTTGAAGATGAGTAAGTGTGTATGTAAATTCGTACATCTACAAGGGATTCAATTTTGAGTTATTAGTTTTATTTGAGTGGCACACTGCATAGCTAGACACAACTGTCTTCCAAAAGCAAAACTAAAGTGTCCTTTTTTTGCCTCTAAAAGTTAAGAGCTAATAAACACTCTGCACTTAAGGCCCTGATACCAAACTGAGGATCTTAGCATGTTTCTCTGTTCTAGAAATCAACTGTTCATGCTGAATATTCAAAATTATCCATTTATACTTGTTTCTGACTCAGAAATGCATCATAGGTTGTTTTTTTTTTCAATTATTTGTATTTCATGCTCTTCACTACTAATCTAGCTCTTTTTTTGCAGCCAGTCAACATTGCCTCATTCAAACAGTAGCAATGAGCTCTCTGCAGCTGCCAGTCTTCCTCTGATCATCCGGGAGAGGGACACAGAGTACCAGCTAAACAGAATTGTCCTGTTTGACAGGCTGCTGAAGGTATGGAATCTTTCTGGTGCTGGATAATTGGATTTGGAGTGTTAATTGGAAGATTTTTAAAGGACAAAGTAATTGAAAAAGGAAGCAGTAATACAAGACACAACAGCAGGAAAGGGAAAGAAAATCCTACAGAAGTATAGGAAGATTAAAGATAAAAAGAGAATCAGTCGTTCCAGTAGTAAGGAATATGAAAGTAGATTTTAAAGTATGCACTGAAAATAGAGCTGCTGCTAATACTGGTTACTTACTGATGAAAATAATTTTGCATTCTTTATTTTGTAACAAACTAAGCTATTATAGATATAAAATTGCCTGTAACATTTCTGCATTTTCAAGTAGTAAGGTACCTGAAAACGCACCATCACAGTGCCATGTTATAAATAAGAGGTTTATATTGGTGAAGAAATAGCAGTTCCTAATTTACATATGTGGGGAGAGATGGAGTCTTGTTTAAGAACGAGAGAGCTGATGCGCATTATCATGTGTGAACTAGAAATGTTTAATAAAACCAAGATCTAGTATGAAAATAAACATAAAATGAAGAAAAAACTTTTAATAAAAAATTTGGATTAGTAAGTATATCCAGTATATACCAAAGCACATGAATGCATTTATGAGAAAGAGTGGATGTTTTCACATCAAACAGTAGTTCTCCATCCAAGCCTTCCACTTAGGAATTAAATTTACTTTTTGTAAAATTTGTATTCTCTGTTCAGGCTGACAGCATTTGTCCTTCTAGGAAAAGACTGTCCCAGGGCTAGGATTTGAATTGTTTCAGTTTCATGGTGACATTTTTTGCAATTAATCTCTTCTTTTTGAAGGCCTACCCATATAAGAAAAACCAAATTTGGAAAGAAGCCAGGGTTGACATCCCTCCTCTTCTGAGGGGCATAACCTGGGCTGCCCTGTTGGGTGTTGAGGTAAGGGTAATGGGAGGGCATTTGCAGAAGGTCCAGTACTAACAGAGTGGAGTGGTGTAGAAGTGGACTTGACAGGGAAGTTTAAATGGACTTAAAGATTTGGCAGGTAGAGTTACTGGAATTTCAAACAAAATGTACCATGAAATTGTGTGAATGAAGAAAATATTCAGACAAACTTGCCTCTTGTCTCTAATGTTACTTGATTTCAGAGCAGATATGTAAACTTGACTGCCTTTAATTTTGATTATGAGATGGAAAAATAATACCCTCACAGCCAAATTCTGCTAGATAGTTTACATTTAGTAGTTAACAGAGGATTTGTTTTGATTTTTAATATTTCTTTTGACAAATGCTGTTACAGTCCTTCTGCTCCAGTCAGCAATAGTTGGACAAAACAGGATGAAACATATCAAACATATTTTTCTCACCTACCAATCAATGTGTTTCCCAGAAAGACTAGAGAATAAATAAAGCAAATGTAGCCCTTTCAGACAAAAGACTAGTAAGGAATGTCCCAGAAATTAGGGAGCCTCACATAGTTCCTCAATTGCTGCAGTGTAGCAAAGAGATTCTTGCAGGTAATACATCTAATACATCCCAGGTTATTCACGATACTTAGCATAGGATATGGTCTTCTGAGTGCTATATAATCAACGAAAAAGCTGCAAATAGAAACTGCTGATCAGGGTTGTAGCCTGAGTCTTGAGAGATGAGTCAGTTCTCATGCTTCAGCAGCCTACCATCTCTGCAGTATGGGTTGGGTTTCCCTATCTCACAACATTAAAATGGATTCAGTGCTTTTACAGAGATGATGCTGAAAGCCACTTGCCAGTGGCTGGGATAAGCACTGAATTTAAACTGAGATCATCTCTTAAATTGAAAATAGTAATTTTATCTAGGACCTAGCTTTCTGCATAAACAACTGAAAATCACTGAAGATTGTACTGAGGAGGTCACAGAAATATCTGTATGTCCTGGTTTACAACAGAATAAAGATGGTTGTGTTCGAATTCAGCTGTCAGTGCTTCAGGAAATTTTTTCAGGAAAAAAAAATTTGTTGACTAAAGAACTTAACAAAAACAGTCAAATTCTTCTGCATGTTGGCATGCGCATTGTCATGTGAAATTATGTTAGTAAGGGCTTTCTAAATTCAAATATTCTTCTTCCACATTTAGGGTGCCATACAAGCAAAATACGATGCCATTGATAAAGACACACCGATTCCTACAGACAGACAGGTAAGACTTCTGGTGTTACCAAATATTGTCACTTGATCTTTTCCACCCATCAGAATCACTTGCCTATTACAGCAGATGTGGTTGATAATATGAAAAATGTTTCATTTGCCCTCTAACCTTACTCATGCTGTAGCAGGACTCCTGCAAAACAGATATGAGCAAGTACTTTAATTCAACTTACGTTAAAACATGTGGGAAGTGAAATCCTCTTTTACTTCATAATCACTGTTTCTGTAGCAGCAGCCAAGTGTAGTGAGCAATATTAATGATGTATTGTTAAAATTCCTGGGTTTATTGAATACTTGTTGGGCCTGTTGGACCTTGTACCAGATAGTGCTGAGGACCCCAAGATCCTGTAAGGTGAGCTGTGCTTCACAGAAGTGGAGTTTTAAGCAATTTGATTCTCCAAGAAGAGAATGTTCTCAAATGTTCTCTTACCAAACAAAAGACATCACAAGCAACAGCTGTTCCTTTCAGCTGGGTGAAGAAATATTTTCCATCAAGTTGGTTACAACATTGAGAACACTGATTTGATTACCTTTTAGGGCAAAGTGATATTACCACCTGCAGTGTGTCCAGAAGTAAAAAACTGTAACTGTAATCTGCTTTCTGCCTTTTTCAACGGTTAGCACCCTTTTAAAAATATGAATGCAGAAAAAGAAAAAAATCTCTATTTTTAAACTGCTAGCTCCCCTGTCAGGTTTGGTTTTTGAGAGTGATGGAGGAAGCAGATCGTGTTTATGATGGTGGTCTGACATCCATTCTTTGGCTGACTTCCACTTCTAGTACTTCAAGATTACTGTAGTACTACCTCACTTTTCCTAATTTCTCTTTATATGCTTGGCTTTGGTGCAGATTGAAGTTGATATTCCTCGTTGCCATCAGTATGATGAATTGCTGTCATCACCAGAGGGTCATGCAAAGTTTAGACGAGTATTGAAGGCCTGGGTTGTTTCCCATCCTGATTTGGTGTACTGGCAAGGTGAGTTTGACTAGCTGACAGGGTCAGATAATTAAATGGAAAACTATGACTAACTTAAAAATACCTCTCCCTCTTCCCCACAATAGAAGCTTTTTTTTTTTGAGTGCTTTCCTTTGAAGAACAAATCTGTGGGTTATTGCAAACTGAGTTCCTAATAATTCATGTTTAATTTCTAATGGTAAATTGCCTCTCTCTTGGTTATATACTTACTCTTCTTAAGTTTCAGTCACTTTATTTACAAACAAAGAATCTGTTGCTTACTGTTCAGTTCCAAGATAAAGTTGCATAAGTTACTGAGTTCTTGGGATAGTAATTGGCCTTTCTTGGAAGCTTTGGGGCAGACTATCAATTCAGCATTATAGTTTAACAATTTGAAATCCTCTGTTTTTGTGCATTGATTTCACCGTTGTGCTCAGCATTACATGGGGAAGCCCTGGCAGAATTACAGCCAGTAACAAGTATGCAAATTCTCATGATAAGCTAATGAATTTATCTTATGCATTAAAAATATATGAGCTCTTTGTGCTGTTTCTTCATGGCTCTTCTCTCTTAGGTCTTGACTCTCTTTGTGCACCGTTTCTGTACTTGAATTTTAACAATGAAGGTGAGTACCTTTTTCTGCTGGGAGTGAAGGGGAAGCCCAGTCTCTCATTTGTACCTAGTTGCAGACAGATATGCACACCTGCTTACAGATGGAAAGTCTCTGTACCTAAAAAGGAATTTTAAAGCTCTTGTTGCCACAAGTCAAAAGAAATGGTTGGGTTTTGAAAGCTGAATGTGGTATATTGCAGGTGTTCAAATCCTGTGTTTATTGCCAAGTACCATAATGATAAATAATCAAAAGCACAAATGACCTTGTATGTAAAAGAAGCAAGAAATGTTGCTGTAGTACGTGTCTGTTTCAGAGGAGCTGTAGTTAACCCTTAAACTTTAAGGTGAATGTATTATTTATTAACCTAAGTGTTAACCTGTCAGACTAGCTTTATTCAGAAAATCTGATGATAGGTTTAAATACCTGAAAGTTTTTCAGATCATCTTTGGATATGTGACATTCATCTTCTTAGAATGTGGTTTGGTCAGAACAGATCTAGTCCAATCTTTTATTTTCTTACCCCTGAATTTCTTTATATAAAGCCTGCACATGGGAAAACTGGTGTCTTAGGACAATGACTACTATTATGCCTACTGTGCATGTAGTAATTTTTGTGTATAGATTGATTTAAGCATTTATGCTTATTATCTGCTTAATAATGAACTTTTTTAGGTGTAGTTTTGTTTCTGCCTCTGTCATTGCATCCATTTTTCTAATTCTTTCAGCTCTGGCTTATGCTTGCATGTCTGCTTTCATACCGAAGTATTTGTATAACTTCTTTCTGAAGGATAATTCTCATGTTATTCAAGGTAAGTCAGTTCCTTTATTTTTTTGTAGTTCTAAGAGAAGTAGAATTAGTTCTGGATATATAAATTCACTTTTTCAAGGGGTTTCAAAATTTGTATGCAATTAGGATGACATAGCTGTGCAAGAAAATTAGGCACAAAATAAGAGGGTAAAGATTCAGAAAGGAAAGAAAACCCACATGTGTGCACACACACAAAAATGTACTATGTAAAATGCAAGGTAAGAGTCAGTCCATCCTGCGAAGTTATAAAAGCATTACATAGTCTTTCTAGTGTTATATTGTAGAGACTTACCCTTCAGATGATCAAAATCATACTGTTACCAACCCTATTT
Source organism: Poliocrania exsul (assembly GCA_035041345.1). NCBI lineage: Eukaryota > Metazoa > Chordata > Aves > Passeriformes > Thamnophilidae > Poliocrania > Poliocrania exsul. Next base: position 24,341,525 of record JAWWLZ010000139.1, on the reverse strand, counting down.
TGACAATCAGGGGAAATGAAAAGGAGCAGTACAAATGAGGGGATTCTCAGAAAACGGAAGTTACGATATTCAGGGAAATAGGGATTTGAGGAGAATTTCTTATTGTGTGGAAGATAATGTCATTCAATGCAGGACAGGAATTGGAGAACCCTGAGGAATAATGTTCTGCAGTTCAGTCCTTAACAACTTTTTAGGTAACTCAGAGAAATTAAAGCAATAGCTAGGAATGTCTGTTCTACTTGAAGATTTATTTTAAATTTCATGGAAACTTGAAAAAGAATTATCTACAGCTAGAAAGCCACTTTGGCACAGCCTATGGTGGGAAGATAATTTGTCTTCCAGGCGGTTTTTAAAAAACAGAAGAAGCTGTTTGAAAAGCCATCAGTAGTTTAAAAAAAACCGGGTGGTAATGAATGCTTTTAATTGCACACAGTTACGAGTGTTTATTGAATACTGGGTTTCAGCATGGCTTGCTGTCCTTGTATTTCTTTTAAAGAAATTCTTTTGTATATTTATTGTGAAACTCATCAACTTCAAACTGTCATTTTTTTTTTGTTTTCAAAAAAAGAAATTAAGAACGGATCAACAAAATTAATTAGACATAAAAGCATTTACATATTAGATAATCTGGAGAGAGCTAATGTAAGGAGTGAATGCAGTGGTTAGGAGGGTTTATGTATGAAAGACAGTGGGAGAGAGTTGTTACGAACTGAATCATATAATAGTTAAGGAAAAATTATTCTGGAGAACTTGTTTGGATCCTTTTGTCTGTAAAGAAAGATTGCTTGCTGTAAAGGCCTAAACATGAAAAGAACAAGTATGCTCCTCTGGAGACAACTGCTTTAGATTTCAAGATTAATAGCTTGGTAAAGACTTTCCTTAAGGGGGTATACTTTTCCATAAAATAATGCTTTTGTTCTCCAGGGTTTCCTGAAGTTATTCCCGAGGAGCTTTACAAAAATACATATCAGCTGAAGTTAGAAATACAGGTCAGTAGGATTCTGTGAACCAAAGCAGTGTAGGCGTTCCCAAGTTCCTGTTTGACATCTGGTATCGTCAAGGACCTGGGGAGACTGGACCCTTCAGGATTCTTTCAGTATTCTAATTAATCTTTTCTAGGGTTGTATGTCAAAAACCAATGGTTAAATACAGAATTGAAGAAAAATTCTCTGTCATTTCCCTGCTTTGAGTTAGAAGAAAGTGTTAAGAATATGTCATTTAACTGTCCACTGCAACTTTACCTTCTTTGTACCTTTTGTGTAGAGATGGATGGAAGGAATCTTTCGAACTGCAAAGTTCAAAAATCTCATTTCTGAACTGTTGCATACAATGAAGACGTGTTTTTTCTAAGCTTATCAGGTGTATTTTCTTACATGAAGTAGGAAGCAGGAGCAGTTAAAGAGGTTTTTGTATGGAATGCCCAATATTTAAACCAGAAATTCATGTTGTAAAATTCCAACCAACTGCAACTGACTGTTTTTGCAGAGATGTCTGTGTTTTTCATTAGTCTCTTAATTACACATGTAATCCTACACAGTAATTACATTTCATGACACTGGCTAATCAAATAAAGATGGAGTTTATCAACCTGTGGTATATCCATAGAGAACCATAGTGGGCACGAATCTTCATTTTTAAAATAAACGTGTTTCAGGAAAACTAACTGGGAAATCATTTTCATTAGCATATAGATGAAGGTGTAGGATTACTGTTTTGTTCTACCTGAATAGAGATTGCTGCCAGTTTCAGGAAGGTGTGGATGCAAGATGTGCTTTTTGTAAATTATTATGTAGTGTGCTGTAAATTTAAGGCAGTTGTCTCCCTACTTGTATGCATATGAGTAACTTTGGCTGGAAACTGAGAAAACATATGAGACATATGAGTAGCTCCAAAGCAGTCTAGCCATGGTGACACAAAACTCCTCATGCGTCTGTTTACCTACTTACCTCCCCAGGGCAGGGGGGAGCTGGGGCAGCTGTGACACAGCACAGATGCAGTATCAGAGCAGAGAGGTTGGCACTTCTAAAATGCCAGAAATCTCTGAAGAGGTTTACTATACTCTGGCTTTGTCATTGCAACTTGAAGCAAAAAAAGTTATGAAATTCTAAAGTAGGCTCAAGAGATCTTAATTTTTTATTGTAACTTACCTTGGAGAATTAGGCATCCTTTCAAATGTGATTTGCAATAGGCTTGTGACTTGATTCCTTAGTCTTCTTACAGTGAGAACAGTTTATCAGTCCTCCTGAGGCAGAATCAGCTTTTAAAATTTCTAGTCCAAATAGAATTATTTTACTGAAGGATGGTCCTTAGCTTGCTGACTTAACTTGTGAAGAGTCAACTTGAGTGCAGATAATCGAGACTTAAATAATATAGGAGTCTATATAATATAAACAACTGAATGTTTAGACCCACTTCTATTCTTAAAGGAGTCTGTGCATGAAATTGTCCAAGCAGAGCCACTTCTGTACTTCTTAGCAGTGGAACTGAAGTTTCGTTTTGCCACTTGAGGAATCAAGATGAACAGCAATAAAGAATTATTTGTTCTCCCCTAGAGAGACAGCAGTAGGCATCTAGTCCTGCAATAGACTTTAAAGGAAGCAATGGCAACTCTGAATGACTACTTTGTGGAGCTATGTGGACTTGGTGGATGCAGGCTTATATTTGGGGACAGTAGTTGTGGAGCCTTGAGGTGTCAGCATGTTCTGGAAGCAGAGTTTATGCTCTCTGTCTGTCTTCCTCCCCTGCACTAACTGTCTGGGTCCTCATTACTCTGTTCTTGGGAGCCTGGAGGAAAAGGATTTGCCATCTGTTACGAAATCCCGATGTTATTACCTCTTCATCTTCCTTCTAACAAAGTGTATGACAGCGTGGACAAAAGTGGGAGAGAGGCAAAACAGAGAGAAACCTGTCAGTGTCTGTGTTCTGCTCTCTGCTTCTCTTCCAATTAAAAGCAGATGTTACTTAGATAACTTAATGAAATTGTACCCATCAACCAAATGTGCTAGGCTGAAGATGTAATAGGTTTCATCTCTTACAGTAAGCATTTCTCCTTGTTGGTTCAAAGAAAAAAATAACAAGGCAAACCCCCAAAAAACCCCCAAGCAAATTAAGGTGTTACTGATCCTGAAAATGGTAATCTTAGAGCCTCATTGCCTTAAAACCTCAACTTCCAGATTACAAAATTTAACTTTGTAGAAAAGACACCACACAGAATATTAAAACAATAATACAAATTTTGTGTATCACCAAAACAGTAGAAGTCTTAAAAATTCTTGGAACAGTCTTACTCTAATTTGCTTCCATTGGTATTTTGTGGCTTGTACTGAAAAGTCTTTAACTTTGCATGTCGCACATACATCCCAACCTAAGAATGAACCAAGGAAACCATTGTTAAAAGTCCGAATTGAGAAGTACTAAAAAAGATAAATGAAACATTTCTTCCTTTGTATTGAATATCATGGTGACAAGGAGGACAGTGATGGAATTCACTTGCTGTTTTTATTTTAGGTTTAAAATTAGTGATTTTCCTTTCCTACAGCTCTGCTGTGAGCTATCAGCATGTGGTAGCAGCTTGTGAGCTTGCGGCTTGTGTTTTTAACAATGATCTTGGATTTGTCATTTCAGAATACCTGACGGTGTTTTCCCAGATGATTGCATTCCATGACCCAGAGCTGAGTAACCACCTTAATGAAATTGGGTTTATTCCAGATGTAAGTGCTAAGGATTCTCATAAGTATTATTCAAAGGAATTAAAAAATGAAAAGTGAGGGCAACTGTTATGAGATGCCTTTCTAGATTGTTTCAGTACCACTTGAACAGAAGTGAAGCTTCCATATTAATGGACCTTTCTGAATATGCTGATAAAATGATGATGTTTTAATTCTTATTTTACGTGCTTACCAGTCACTCCATTCTGTTGGGATGGTAAATACCAAAAGAATAGTACTAGCCAGTTATTATAACCTTACAGGTTCATCTTAAAAGGTGTATATATATTTTTTTGAAATGTGAATTAATATACAAAAATCAGTGTGGCCATAAATGACTATTAGCAAAATTACTGCAAAATAATTAAATGCTGTTGAGTACTACAAAAGACATATAATTTTGCAAGTAATGCCAAAAGTATGTGCAAGTGATGGTTAATCTTGTAAATGTGACGGTGGAAAAGGCTTAGCAGTGATTTGCTGCAGTCTCTCAGAAATATAGGACAAGTGTATAACTTAGACACAAGTTTTATGCTTTCTTTGGAAGAAAAGTCTGTAAGATGAAGGAAAATGAGAACTGAGAACACAGCCAAAACATAGGAGAGAGGGTGGACTATGTTGGAAGAAGCAAAACAAGGCCTTCTGTAGATCTCACTTGTAGCTACCAGTGTAAATAGTAAAGCTTTCCTCCTCCTTTTTAGAGAGGTACTTTTAGTGTAATAATGTTGCTTGACTGACAGAAATTTCAAAGATACTGGGATGTTAAAATGAGGAGAAGACAAAGCTGGTGTATTGCATTATAAAGAGAGAAGTTTGAGAAGGCCATGTGTATTGCCAGTGACCCACATCTGAAGAGAGCAAGTGGAAGAAGATAAAAGGAAGGTCGAGAGAAGGGAGAGCATTGATCAGCAGAAAGCCTAGATATTTGAGTAGACAAATGGCAAGGGTAACAACAACAGTTAAGTTCCTGAGGGAGAATCAATTTTGCAGCATCACTGTGTAAAATGCACTTAATGCTTATTTGTTAGAGGCTGCAGATGACCTAAGCAATTCCTCGGTGTATTTTGTCCAGGAAACTAGTTTCCACTGAAGAGGTAGAGATGTCATTTCCCTGACTATTGTATGGATCCTCATTTGGGCTACTAATCTGTGTGAGAGCTCTGTAGCAACCCATCTTGGCTCTTAGCTGTTGTTTCAGCAGCTCCTTGTGTCTGCATATACAGTTATATTTCAGTGTTCTCCATTGACAATGTCTAAGGTGTAAGTCAGATGGAATAGTTTAATATCACATGTTTTGTTATATTTTAGTTTGTGGTGTGTTATTTATTGGACAGCTCATAGTTACACATGAGCCTTGTGTCTAAATCTTACAGTTTAGAAATGATTAAGTAACTGCAAAACAGAGGTTTATTTTTGGAAAAAAACTCTTGCATTGACCAATGCTAGTTCTAAAATTAACACTAACCTCTGAAGAGGGTTTATCCTTTCTAAATTGTCTGTCTGGTTTTGTGGTTTTTTTGCTTTGTTTTGTTTTTTCTATAAATAAGACTTTTTCTGCCTTTTAGATTAGTTAGAGAGGTGGGGGGTTTTTGTACCTGTAACAAGGCAGCACAAGATCCATCAAGGTGAAGTATATGCGCTGTAGTAATGAGATCCGAACCACAGTTTCGTGCTTGAGTACTAATCCTATCAAAGTAAATCCTGATTAATCTTTCATCATTGAAACGCAGGCTCCGCTGCAGGGAAGATTGTGTTTCCTGGCACCCTCCTCATTTGCTTCAGGTCACGTAGCTCTCAGAATATTGAATGCTGCTGAAGCTTGAATCGTTGTGAATATTATTAGCTCATGTGGTGCCTGGATTAGGTACATTGCTGTGGCTGTGTGATTTACTGGAAATACAGAGGTGATATATACAGTGAATCTTACAGTTCTTCTTTGCTCACACTCCCAAAGTTTATAATCTTCCCCACCCTATGTAATGCTTTATAATATATTTCTAATTTATTGAATAATTCTGACCCCAAACTGCAGACCATTTTGAACTGAAGAAAAACAAGAAAGTGTACTATGTTACTAAAAGTGTAACTATAGCCATAAATTATTTTAAAGCACTTTCAGCTGCACGTTGTGGAAGCTAGAAACAGTTGTCATCCAGTCATTAACAGAGATGTCAAAGGCTGGCTGCAGTTACTTAATATCATTGTGCTGAAGCTGCTGGCACAGTGGGACAGATAGATACCTTAGCTTGGTTTTGGTGATATGCAGCAGGTGTCAGTAATAGGGGCTTCATCTAAATGAGAATTAAAAATCCTGCCCTTGAAGCACTTTATCTCTGTTCATTCTGTTATGCAATTACATGATGGTAATTACCTGTAGAAGTTTCTTGCTGGTATTTTTATCTTCTTCAGATTTTGTTTGTGTAGGTGCGTATAGGTGAGTAGTCTAATATTAAAAATTTGACTAAATTTGCACTATCTTTGGCACCTTTCTGTAGCCTTTAAATATAGGACTAATTTTCTAGGCACCATATAGAATTGAAGCTAAGTATGTGTGTCTGTGTATGTATTTAAAAGATGGAACAGAAAGGGGAAAGATCGGGAGTTTATAGAATAGAGTGCTTCATCTGGAAGGGACCTACAACATTCATCTGGTCCAACTGCCTGACCACTTCAGGGCTGATATCGAGCATGCTGTTAGGGGCATTGTCCAAATGCCTCCTAAACCCTGGCATCAACCACCTATCTAGGAAGCTTCTTTTGGTGTTTGATCACCCTCTCAGTCTTCTGGAGACACAAATTTGTAAAGCTCTTATCTTCTGGAGGATCAGTCAAGTAATGAAACAATCCAGATAGTTATAACAGGAAATAAAAGAATCCTTGTGGAAAAAGCTTTCATCAAGTTTTGAGCCAGTATCTCTGAGAGCTTTGAATGTCTAATGGAAGATGCACTTTTCTTAAATATGGACACCTATCTGTGGGCAAGTAAACATCTTCACCCTGCTGAAAATCAACACACGTCATCTCTGAGCTCAGGTACTGAGCTTGGAAAGGAAGCTTTAGACAGAGGTAACGGAAAGGTGGAGAATTAAACTTAATCTGAGATCAACAGGTTTCAATTTTAACTAAAAAACCTCTGTGGATTTATTGTTTGAATGATTGCTGTGTGCTTCATGTATAAGAAATGTCCAAGAACTTACTTGAAAAGATCTTACTTAGCTGTACTATTTGCACTTAGTTTACTAGCAAAGCAAAATGATAATTTATGGAACTGTTCATCGCAAAGTCAACTGTAAAAAAATGAAGTGTTTTTTTTACAGTCTCATATTTTAATATGACTTATTCTCAGGCTGTTTCAGTGGTTCAGATGCTACTTTGATTACACATTAGATGTACTTCGCAGCTACAGAGAGTTGCGTCAATAAAAACCACAACCGCAAAATGTTTCAGTGTTCAGTAGTGAAGGATTGGGAACCTTTTCCCAGAGCTCGTTACTCCAGAGACAGCGCACGGTGCTGTTCCCACGGGCGGTCACTGGAGGGCAGCATTTACCAGCGCTGCGCCCAGTCCCGCGGGGGCTGGGGTGCTCGGTGCGGGGGAGCTGCGGGTCCTGCAGCCCCCTCTGGCCGCCTCCTCCCCTTTGCCTTGCAGGGAGTGCTGTGCCACCAGTGGTGTGGCTTTCCTCTGCTTGCTTACTAATAGTAATCATAACCTTTTCAGGTTTACCAAGACCTCCTTGTCTTAAAACACTGTATTTATTAAAAACAGGAGAAACTCCCTTGAATAAAAACTTCACTGATAACCTTATACTTGAAGTGTTTGACCTGCTTTTCATGTCACTGTTAATAGTTTTTGTGAGGATGATTTAGAACTAAGCAGTGTTTTTTCTTGTGGTTACCTTTTAAGAATCTTCGAAGTTTTGCTTTTTGTGTATTTTTTTCTAATTTTTTTTTGTAAGTGCATACACAGTAGAAGTGTTTGTGGCATTAGGAGAAAGTTTGTATCTGCTTTGGTAAAACATTTTAGTCAAATATATGAAAAGGAGGAAATAATCACTTTTAAATACCAAGAAAGTAATGTAGCTCAAAATGATGTCCACATAATATGTACCTCCAAGCCAAGCAGAGCCTCAGGGTATTAGGCTTGTTTTCCTACTGTGTGGGAAGCAAGATACTGCATACAAGCAAGTAGGTAAATAGGTGTTACCTGATCACAAACACTGTGGGGGATATTTCAGGGGAGAAGGCATGTTATATTTTATTCACTAGAACACCATCTATTTAAGACATGACGTAGATGTACTTGGGGAAATAGAATGAATGTATTTTAAGATTCAGATGGTGAATTTGTTTTAGATTTTGAACCCTTAAAATCTATTGGCAAGTTGGAGACCAAGGTTTGTAAAAGCCTTCTGAATATTAAAAGTGGTGAACAGTCTGGTCATTGCAGCTTTTTTAATTTATGGACATTATAGTTCAGATATAATCATCTGCTCATACGAAGCCATAGAGATAAAATTTAGAGAGAGCTGTGCTAAGAGGGTTTTCAGTAAATGTGTGCATCGTTTAGTCAGTGCCATAACACAGTTAAGAGTTTATGGAATAAGTAGTCATTTATTAACATAATATCAATTATGCGTTCTACTTTTCATTTGTTTACTTCCAGAAGAAGCTTAATAGGAGAACTAATTTGCACTTTTTATGAGCTAAAAAGTAATATATTAAGCTTTATGTCTAACTGTAAATCTTCAGAAGTATAAAGCAGCACATGAGCTATGAACTGAGTAAAATTTGACAGTGATCGCTCTTGCATTCCTAATTTATGGGGGCTTTCTGTGGAGTTTATTTTAAGAAAATGGATTCTGTTTCCTTCAACATGCTAAATACCTCATTGGAAAATAAGAAACTCAATGTATCATAAATGCTTAACTCTTCTGTATGATGTCATGAGTACAAAAGTTTGCAGTAGTTAAAGGTTTTCTGTAGCTGGGAGCAGCACAGAGTTTTAGGCAGTCTTGTAGTGGTGTAAGAGCTGAAGCAGGACGTCATCAGATGACATCTGCCTTTAAAAGTCACAGTAGAACTACAGAAATGCCTAACATGTTAATAACTGACACTACTTTTGAGAATGAAACTGTTCTTAGTTCCTTCACTAAGAAGTATACATTTTAATAAATACCAACAGAGAAGAAAAAGTCAGATCTGGTTATTATTTCCCTTGGAAATTGTGTTTTGCGCTCTTAGTTCTTTATATAAAACAATTTTTTTCTGTAGTCAGAAATGCATATTGAATGGAGTCAGTTTATACTTCTCCAGGCATCCTTGGCTAATCTTTGCTTAGCTTAGTGAGAATTATGACATTAATAGGGCAGGGGTCTTAGTTCTTTCGGACTTTGGGGGTTATTTTTTCACAAACACAAGCCTAGTGGGGGTGGTGGTTGTTTTTGTTACTGTTTTTGATACAGTATCACAAACTGAAAGACCAGAGAGCTGGGGCTGGGGAATGGAAAAAGCTGCTCAGAGGCTAAGAGTTGTGTGATAGTGGATCTGACACTGAAGTCGTTTTCCATTTTAAATACATTCATATGAAATAGGTAATTTTTAATGTATTTGACAGACAACATTAGTTCTCAAAACACTTTTTTGTTTTCTTCCCTCCATCACCATCTTTTGCAGCTTTATGCGATACCTTGGTTTCTTACAATGTTTACACGTGAGTATGCTTTTCTTTATTTTCTGGTTAAACATTCTTCTAAGTATATTGTTTCTCACATTTTCAGCTAAAGCTTTCCTAATTGATATCATATGTAATTTAGTAGTATGCTTGTAATTTGCAAGGATGTGTTCTGGTTTGAAACTCAATAGTGCCTGTCACTTACTGTCTGCCTGGTTTGGCAACAGTTAGCATTTCATGTATTAAATTTGAACTGGATGTTGTTACACATGGAATATTTAGGTTGTATGCAAAAGAAGCTGATGGTCTACTGGAAGAAGATGCAGTAATAGTTAAAAAAACAAAACCAAACCACACCACCATCTCCTGCCCTCACACAAATAATGTGAGAGAGTAACTGTTTTTGAAGATCATCAAAAGAAGTTTTTTTAATTGCACTTAAACACACTGTTATTCTAGTAGTACTGGTTTGCTATATGTGCATGTATGTTAAGAACAAAAAGAATTTTATGATTTGTTGAGGTTTTAATTAAAGAGGACAAAATTAATAAAATCTATAAAGTAATTTAAAAAACTTCTTTCCTCAAAGATCTCTGGGGTTTTTTTATGTCATGTCAACATTGGCAGACTTTTAATTTAAATTTTTTAAAAAGTGGCAAAATTAAAAGAGCTGATGGGTTATTTCTCTGATGAAATATCAAAGAATTTAATGTGAGATTCTTGATTGCAATTTCTAAAGGTCCTGACTGTAAAGCACTGGTTTATTTTTCTGTAACTTTAATGAGAATCACCACATTTGGAAAACCAAGGAGATGGTTTCTATGGCAATCAACTGCAATAAAATCTTAGAACTATTTAGTTGGAGAATAGTTTATTTTAAGAGAGCCACCTTCAGCTTTATATGTAAAATCTTGCTATTTTTAATAGACCTTTTTCCTTGTCTTTTTTTTTTAATCTGCCAGTTTTTGCTTTATTCTGCTAATTTTTTTGTCTAATTGTAAATAGTTGGTCATAGTGATTAACTCATTAGTGTCTTCATACCATGAAAAATTGATATGCATATCCTAATGCTTAATTGTGCTGTACCAAAAGAAAAAAAATGCCTAAACTTTGCTTATGCTTGAAATAGGAAAACCAAGTATTCATTCACAAAAGAAGACAGTGATGGTTTCCAGAATAATCAAACTGCACATGAAGACAAATACAATCTAAACAGGCTGAGTCCTTTTTGCTCCCATTTAGAAAAGAAATAGCTCTAAAATGGGAGATGAAAAAAGTATATAGGCAGTTCATTAACACTGTGAATGTGGGTATATGCTTATAGAGGTTTTTTAATTGTGCTTATTCATCATGCAGATGTCTTCCCTTTGCACAAAATTTTTCACTTGTGGGATACGTTACTGCTTGGGAATTCCTCCTTCCCATTCTGTATTGGAGTCGCCATCCTTCAGCAGCTGAGGGATCGTCTTCTGGCTAATGGATTCAATGAATGCATTCTCCTTTTTTCAGATTTGCCAGGTACAAAAAAACCTCTTTCTTCCTTCTGCCTTCCCCACTGTGTCACTGAATAAAGGATGTGCTTACATGTGAATGTGTATTTTGAAATCATGATAGATTTAGGCAAACTCACTGCCAGTGTGTCAGTCTTAACTACAATTTGTTGTAGTTTGCTGAAGTCTTTTTGCTGTCATCAACAAGAATTCACTAAGCTTGTTATTTCCAGGTCAAGGTTGGAGTATTTTGTTGTGAAATTTAAAACAATCAAAAATAATTCATAAGCAACTTTTTGTAGACATGCCATGTATAGAAACAATCCAGTTGATAAGAATTTTTTTTTTATTAATTTAGTGCTGTTCTGAACAGTGCCTTTCCACTTTGATGCTAGTATTAGCCTGTTTTCCTTTCCAACATAGTTAAACTTCTTCTGTGGAAGCAATCAATATAAATACATCAGGTAAAGCAGTATAAGAAGCCACTGGAATTGCTGTATGTATGAATTTCCATTTGAAATTTAAAGCTCTCTGAAGAACGTCCCAAATTGTGTCAGAGGCTGCATGATGGTTGTGCAGAAGCTCTGTGTCCTTGTTCAGTGGGAGGTGGTTACCTCTCCATACATTCAAAAATTGCATGAGATAAGAAAAACAATTGCTGATAACCATGAAGATTGGAACCTCTTTCTGAGCAAGTATGTAGTGATAGAATAGAATGCATTTGAACTAAGCAAGCCATGTCAACTGAAAGATGTGATTTAATTTGTAGTAACACATGAATAGGAAGGCTACTGCTCTCAGAACATACTTACACTCTTATATTAACTCTCTCCAACCTAGGATCTTATTAACGTAATAGAGATGTTGGTTAAGAGGTGGCACTGTTCATTTGTGTGTGTTTTCTTTAGATAACTTCAACTTCTGAGTAATTCCTGGACTAATTATAGATGTAGTGGGCTGTGTTTGAACACCATGTGTGCAATTCAGTAATTCTTAATTCATTTAAACAGAAGTCGTTCTTCAGAAGAACCAAAGCAGTCAATGTTGTTCAGAGGAGCATTTAAGTTGAAAACATCTTGTTAAGTGTTGCAGTCTTCACTACTGAAGAGTTTACAGAGGTCAGCAGTAGTCTAGGATATGGCAGCAAGCAAGCTGAGGCTGAGTTCGTAGTTGCATAAATCAGTCGCTCAGTTCAGTGAGTTATCATAAATGAAGCCCTGTGATTTCTTTAAATACTGTTATCACAAATTCTGTCTCGCACTGTGTACCCTTTCACATGGGTCTGGATTTCAGTTTTACTTGTCTCCACTTACTGGTTTCGTACTATTCATTTGCTACTATATTATTGTTTATAAGAAATTTAATTAGGCCATTCTTTATAATGCGGATTTTTCATTTTCAGTCTATATGCTTAGTCATTTCAAATGTTCATATTAAATTTAACTGGATATCTTCAAATGGCCGAAATGCGAGTGCTAAACTAAAAGGTGGTCTCTCCCCTTCTTCTCATCCCCATCCATCTATTAGCCGTATGTCTCAGTTAAGTATGAATTCATTAATGTTTAACATTATTTTTTTCTGTAGAGGGTGCTAACTTACAGATTCCAATTTATCTTTAATCAGATGATTTACTGACAGTTAAAGTACTTTATGCTGAGATCATCTGTAAGAACACGTTAGTTCTTATAATACATACCTGTTCATATAATAAAATTAATTCACTATAATCTGTAGTGTTAAAATGTACATATGTTCTGCTGTTTATAGTTGACAACAACTTTGCTAATACTCTGGTAGGAAATGCCGATTTCTGAAAATATTTATATTTTTTTAACACAGTTATCTGTGATATTTAGGATGCAGCAGTGGCACAGTTGAATGTTGTGAGATTAATCTAAAGCGTATCATAAAATACTACTAGTAAGACTAGTAATGGAAAAAAAGAATGAGGATGGAAGATAATCCTAGTGTGACTTAATGTTATTGGTCTAGCTTAATCAGTAATTTTTTGAACCTGTAATTATCATAGCCTTGTGCCTTATCTTTCTGACCCAAATATTATTTCTGGTTAAGAAGTATTGACTAATTATGCTTTTTGTCAGTTGTGTCTTCCAAACAAGACTTCTGTTATTTTGGTTACAATAAATTGTGTGCTAAGGCCAAGAATTTCCCAGAAGTAGTTTACAAACAACCTTCAACTAAAACTAGGTCATCCCCAGGAAAGGATTATTTGTTCAAAACATCTATGATAATTTTAATCTAAAATCAATTGTTGCTTAACAGTCTGAAACTCTGTGATTTTTAAGGTTTCTGTGCACTGGATTGGGTTATTTCAGGCTGCCAGTGAAAGTAACTTGCTTTCCAAACTGATAAAGGTATTTTAGTACAATCTTGCAACTTCGTGGAACACTTCTTTTAAGATTTGTTTTTACAAAACAAACAAACCCCCACTGCTTTATTTCCAGTTCACAGTAACACAGATTCAATTACTGTTTAAAAAAGTTAATGATGTGAGAAAAAAGAAACTGTATCATGTCATTATTGATTACTTTTGTTCCTGTCAGTAGAGATTTTAAACTAGATGACTTCATGGTCACTGTGGCCAAGACAGCCACCAATCTCCACTTTGCTCATGAGATCCATTCTATTGACAAGCAGCAGATCAAGGAGAGTGTCCTTCTGAGTCAGCTCCCTTAGCACTAGTTCCATAAAGTTGTCATCCATGTTTTCAAGGAATCCTCTGGCCTGCATTGTACCTGCTGTGTGATGCTCCCAGTTAATTTCTGGCAGGTTGAAGTGCCCCGTAAGGACAAGGGCAGTTGATTTGGAACTGTCTGTTAGTTCCTCAAAGAATAATTCATCAGTGTCATTGTCCTCACTGGGAGATTTTTAGCACATTCCCACAATGGCATCTGTATTATTTGGTTGCCCCTTGATTCTTAACCCAGAGGCCACTGTACCATTGCCAGCTGTGAGCTCCATACATTCTAACCCTTCCATTACATACAGTGTCACCCCTCTGCCTCCTCTACCCTGCCAATCTCTCTTGAAGAGCTTGTAACCATCCATCAAGGCACTCTAGTCACATGTCTCATCAACCCACCAGGTTCCACTTACGCCAATGATGTCAAATCTCTTGATTGGTCCAAAGCTTCAAGCTCCACTTGTTTATTTCTCATACTGTGTACCTTAGTGTAGAAACATTTCAGGGGTGGTACATTGTAGCCAACACCTCTTGAGGCAGATGAGGGAGCCCGTAAGTGTTGGTGTTCTCAAGTTTTGGCCTGCCATCCCATCACACATCACTGACAGGCCTGGTTTTGTCCCTTCCCCCCATCCAAGCTAGTTCAAAGCTTTGTCAATAAGCCTGACTAGCTCCTGCACTAAACCGTTTTCCCCTCTGCGATAGGTGCATCCACCCTATCAGGTGTCGGTAGACCAGGTGTTGAGTAGATCATCCCATGGTCAAAAACCCCAAAACTTCTTCCATACTCCAACCCTGGAGTCACTTGTTGACCTGATGTTTTTGCTTATTCCTATTGATACTGTTCTTATTACCAGAAATATCAAGGAAATCACTACCTGTGCTCCTGATCCCTCTACCAATCGTCTCAAGGCTCTGAAGTCTCTTTTGATTGCTCTTGCACTTCTCTTTGTTATTTTCTCACTGCCAGTTTGAACAACCAATAAAGGATAGCAATCAGAGGGCCTTGCTAGACTGAAGAGTTTTCCAGTAATAAAAAAATGTATCAGTAAAATCAGTAGTAGTAAAAGAAAAAATTCTGAGCATATTCCTTATCTTTGCTGGATTAGATAGCATTTTGTATATGTAGGTGTATTTCTTAGTGCAATTTCTCAAGATTATTTGCTTTGGTGTAGAAGCAGAGAGATTCATTAGGGCACACCTGCTCACCAAGGCTGTTTGGTAGTGTCAGACTGTAAGGTTGATGTCGTTTTGCCTGAAGCTGTGAATTCTTTAATTATTCACCTTTTCCACTTATAGTGACACAAACATGATACAGTTCTAGATTATAGATTCTGCCCTCTTGAGACTAAAGAGAAAAGCTGGAGTGAGTGACACGCTAAGGAAAAAAATACTGAAATCCTTTATTTAGTCTGTAGTTTCACTGGCAGAAGAAAATCAAATATACATCCTTTAAGCAAAGGACTGTCTGTCACAAGTGATGGTGCTTCATAAAAAGGGTGAAAAGTGAGTTCATCAGTAGAACTTTCCTAGTGCCTGTCTTAACAACAGTCTGATACACAGCAGATGCCTCCTGTTTCTTAATAGACCCTGGATAGTATATTCTTCATAGTGAAAGGGCACTTCAGAAAATAGATAATTCATCTGTAGTCATGCAGGATTTTGTGTGCCTTTACACTAGAACAAAATCAAAGTGCAAGAAGGTAGACTGTCAAATACGCTTAGCATTTCTAAGGCATGCAAAGACAAAATTCAGGCCACTCTTACCTGAGCTTTGCCTCTAGGTGCAGTTAATTTTTTTTCTTTATTCAATGCTGTCTTTGTTTTATTAAAATGGCTAGCATAGCAACTGGTTCAGGATTGGAGTAATGCTTAGAAAGCAAGAATGTGTGCTAGACTTTTTTCCTTTAATAGGTACAGAGAACTTTGCGGACAGAGGAACGTGCCTGATAAGGTATCTGTCTATAATTTGGTTGTGCTGAATGTGTTTGCCAGGACAGATATAAATGGTTTGCTCAGTAATCTTTAGTTCTCTGTCAGTTGAGGAGATTTTTAAATGAACTGCACAAATAATGCATTTATAAAATTTCTTGATTAAAGTGTAAATTAGCAGCACATCTCTCTATGATGGTAGATGTATTTGGAGGGTGTCTATCAAGCATTGTAATAGAGATACACGCAACTACTTAAGTACACAATTGGAATGGCAACGTAGGCTAAGGGCTAGAAAAATCTGTCAAAATGAGGACTGAGAAATGAAGTCTGTTTTAAGTGAATTCTTAGTGTTCTCATGCTTTGGTATAGCTGTTAGTTCCTTTTGGTTTATTTTCACATGGCATTTCACTTAAAATCTTGCCTTTATAAATCTGCATTAGGCTTTTGATTCTGTCTGTCCAAACTCTTTGTTCTTAATATACTTAAAACTGGAGTTTAGTAGAAAGCAACAGAAAGACAAGTAGAAGACCAAAACTAAACATGGAGAACTAGAGCAGGGTTTGTACCTAAAACTGAGACTTTGTTGATATTGCAAGCTTGGAATAAATTTCAGGATTACATTTAGTATCGAAGGGCAAAACTTGGAGGTAGGAGAAGGACAGATTTCCCAACTGGGATAAACTGAATGCTGCCTGTATTCTGAAAACCATGATAAGTGCTCTAAGTAGCCTTCAGGGATGTGTCAAGTGAAACCTCTGTCCCTGCAAAAGTTTACAAAGTCCAGACATGCGTCTATAGAGGATAGGCTGGCCACATTGCATTTGGCTTCAGAGCAATCAAAGGAGCTAGGCAGTTTCTTGCTGGTTCTTCAGTCTTTATGCTAAAAAAAAAGCATAGCACAACTCTAAGGAAACTAATTCAGCAATCATCTAAGCTGATAGAGTATAAACCACAAACTTGTCTGCTGGGAATGTAGCACTGAAATGACAATCTTAAAAAAGTCTTGAATGTACTTTAATGGTTTTATGTGTAAACTCAAGTGAGGGGTGTTAGCTTTTCCACAGAATAGGGCAAACTTTTTTCTGAGCTGATGAGTAGGGTAATTATGCAGCAAGCTTTA
Organism: Poliocrania exsul; assembly: GCA_035041345.1. NCBI lineage: Eukaryota > Metazoa > Chordata > Aves > Passeriformes > Thamnophilidae > Poliocrania > Poliocrania exsul. The sequence continues at coordinate 24,324,899 of JAWWLZ010000139.1, read as the reverse complement.
AATAACTTAGAAATATATACTGACAAGGTTGGCCTGATGTTAGTTACTTAAAGCTATTAGGTTTGCAATGTGTAACACTAACATAGACTTCACTAATGGTAAACCCTAGAAGTTTTGCATCTCAGTGTTACCTACTGAAGTGCCAAATGGCAAGAATATTTCTTTAGAAATGAAAGCAGTTTTAAGCATGGGTACATAAGCAAGACAGATATTATCCTTCCTGTTTACAGTTGCTGTATTTGTGGGAAATAACATTTCAGCCTTGAATAAGATGTTGTTTGCTGTGGCAGTTTGAGAGCTTTTCATGGTTCAGGATAGTCATTTGGCACATCTAGATATTTTGTTTGTATTTACCCAGAATTTTTCCATCATTGATCTTGAATGAACGAGTCAAATTAGAGGCTTTTGTCTTTTTCTCATTGCAATAGGTACTCCTTTTCAAGATTGCTTGAGTTTTTGTCTTATTTTTAAAAAGGGAAAATCTGAGTTCCTTCATATTATTTCCCTAAGAATATTCTGAAGGTTAACAGGAGGAGAGCTATGTTAATACAAAGGTCTTCTACTTACAACTCTTTGGAGAGTCATGAGTTTTACAAGTTTGGCGTGGTCAGGATTTCTGACTGCAGATTTTTAACAAGTTCATGTCTGTTATGCCTGACAAATAACAGAAGTAGCTCATAGTTACCACCCAGATGGAAACCTGTAACAGCATGATCTCTCTTCATGCTGAGTTTCAGTATTTGCATATTATTTCTGTGAAACACAGATCTAGGATAAAGAAGGTGAGTTTCACTGGCATTTGAGATTCTAAAACTGACTCAACAGATATTTAGCAAATATTATAACAAACCATACAACATATAAGCCAAAAATAAATGTTTTTCCTTCAAAAATTGAATGTTGTTGGATGTGATTTGGTGGCACCACAAGTTCCTCATCTCTGTGTTTCAAACTTTCAAATCTTTCCTCTGAGGTGATTCTTACAATTTGGCGAATATCTCCTTTCATGTATCTTCTGTAGATGGTTATTATCTACCTGTGAAATAATGTCCATTCTTCTGCTGAGCTGCTTTATTTTCCCTTCTGTATCTCTCAGGTTTTGCATATTAGCCTCCATCTGGCTATTTCCATTATATAGTCTGAATGCATAGTACTTCTGTTGTTGGCCATTGTCCTACTCTGTGGTAGGGCTGGTTCAGATGTCTCAATCACTTTGTTAGTTTGTAGAAATGTTTGCTGTTAAACAGCCCTGGAACAACTCATAACAATATTTTAGAAAAACGCTTTCCTGATGGAACTTAGCCAGCATTACAGACTTTATGTATTCTGTTTCTGTCTTATTTCTCAATAAGACATAGCATGTGACATTCAGTGATTCACTAACAATAAAGCTTTATGCATTGTACAGTCACTTGGTGTTCTGTGTCTTCCCTGCTTGCCTTTCTCAGTGCAGGACAGCATCACATTTCCATACTGGACGGCACACTTTATTAAACCTTTTCACTGAACTGCTGAGTCAGAGCAATTTTTACAATCACGAGTAAGGAAAGGGTTCAAGTTTGCCCTTTGTGCAGTCTAATGTCTCAGGGAATAACTCATAGTGTTTGCTGCTGCTTCCCTCTGTTGCTGTCCACAAAACAACAAAGTCACGCAACTATCCTCTAATGTGTGAAATATAAGAATAATTTTGCAGTGACCTTTTAGTTTATAACTTTCTAGCACTAATAGATACAGAGATATTGGACAGAAATGTCACTTATCTTCCTAGATTTGTCCTTTCAAATATGCAGACTCAGTGTATTTATTTGTATGTCCTCAGAAAAAAAAAATTATGGTCTTTCACCTCTGTTTCTTCTAAGAGCAGCAATCAGGAAATGGAAGTGACTGACCTATTCAGCTTCACAACTTTTGTAGCACAGAGATTTTTCTGGCCTATTTATGTGGCCATGTGGTGAAAGCTGATGTTGCCTGGCAGAGTAGCAATAAAGTATTTGTGATGGAGAGGTCAAACCAAGCTCATAATTCTGGGCTTTTCCCAAAATGCAGAAGCGGTTTATTTTGGCTGAATTTCTTAACTGGTATCCTGTTAACCCAGGAAAGGGCTCTGGAATTGATTAACTGCACACAAAGACTTGGTCTGTGTACATTTTCATTGTGAAAGAGCCATTCAGGTTCCATTTTTCTCCCTTTCTTTCCTTCACTTGCTGTGAATGACATGTGCACATCCAGTTTTGCAGTAAAAATAAAACTTCTATGTGCTTTTGTCACAGGTGTATTGCATTTAAGCAGATAGTTTTTCAACATCTCTTTCAAGTGCAATCTACTTCTTTCTTGTTCTGAATTTTGAAGTGATAACTTATTTTTATAGTATTTGTATTATGTTTAAAGTCAGGCTTAAATTTTTTCAGTGCACACTTCACAGTTAATGACACTGTGTTATGTCAGCACATTTTTATTTCAGATTTTCCAGTGAAGGAATTTGTATTGATAAAAACAGAAGGCACATCCTTTTTAAACTATAAAACACCCCCATTTTGGGACCTTGGAGAGCACAGAGATGTTATAGTACATCCCCACGAGTGAGCATGCCCTTCTCATCCTTTCTAAATGTTTCTGTTAACTTCTTGCTGATGCCTGGAGAGGTATGCAGAGCCTGCTCTCAGAAGGATGTTCTTCTAAGTTGTTTGCACTTGTTAAGTACTCCCATATCCTGGGGAGGTCGTCTCTGTTCATTTGTTCAGAGTCCCATTCAGGAATCTAGACACTGACTAGATATATTTACACTTCTGACATACCAGTGATGTGTTTTAAAATAATGTGTAAGCTCTGATATTTTCTGGCTTGTAACAGTTACTTGGGAGCAGGAAGAGTACAAGCAGGATTAATACTGTGCGAATTCAGAGTCCTGGTGTGATAACAAAAGATGGACATTTCACCAGAGACTGACTCATTTGTCACGTATTTGAAAGGGCATGGGAAGAAATCAGGACTGAAGGTTAGCACAGCAGACCCTTACTTATTAGCCAAAAGGGGGAGAAAAGATCTTATCCAGCAAGGCTGCAAGAGATTGCATTGCATTTTAGTTACTGACAGGAAGTGATTTTTCTTAAACTGAAATTTCAAACAAATGATGAAGACAGGCTTGAAGGTTACTCAAGTGTGAAGCCTGTTTATGCAATGTGACTAATAAAGATTCTGTAAATATTTATACCAGTTTAACATAGTCTTAAATTCCAGTATCCTGAAAGTAATTGTTCTTAGAAAAGGAATGTAAGGTCTTTGAGTAAATTCTTTCACTACCAATAGTCTTGTCTCCCTTGTGGGTGCTAAATGTTGACTGCTCCCATATATATCCATGCAAGTGCCTCTGGTTCACACATGTTCTTGGGAAGGGGTGGAGGGGGTGCTGTGGAGGCTTTTCTTATTATTACTGTTATTAGTGGAAACCACAATAGCCTTGTTTTGGTTTTGTTTTGCATTATTTAGAAGCAGATCAATTAATCTACAGACTGTAACTTGGTGTTAAGCTTTTGACGGCCTCCCTCACAAACCATTTAAAGTTCTCTCTTGTTCTGTGAAAATTCTTTTTCAGCCATGGCCACTGACCTTCTAAAATGTTTAGAAGAGATGAGAAACCAGTCAAAATCACAGAACAACAGACAAATTCCTGCCTTTTTTCTGCTTACCCTCTGATGTGTGAGAACTGATTATTGTGTTTAGGGAAACCTATTGCTGCATTTTCTACTTCTCTAAATGAATACCTTTTGGAATTACAGAGCTTGTTTCTAGGAAAAATATTTTTACCTGTCTCAATGTTTAACACTGTCAGTCTCAATTTCTGCTTTTAGCTCTTTTGTAGCTTTACTGCACACAGAGTTCCTGTTTCTCTCCCAGATACACATAGGCCATTACACTCTCTTACAACCAAAAGTTTCTCATGCTATTACTTATTGTTCAGATTTTTTTTTTACTGGCTAAATTCTGTGTTTATATAATTGGTTACAGAAGTACTGCTAATGTTTCCTTAGCTAAGACTCTCAGGAGACAGCATTATAGCTTAGTTTATAGCAGTCTCTTTACAGAGGAAAAAAAACCAACTCAACCAAACTAAACCTCAAAACCAACCCCACCATAAATGTCCTACAGTCTTTAACTGAAATTCTCGACTTTTTATAGATAAAATGAGTCTTCAGAATTGTAGAAAAAGCACAACTGTATTGACCATGCTTCAGGGTGTATTCTGAGCTTTGGGAATAATAACCAGTGAAAGGCATCTCCTCTCTTTACCTGAATTTAGAAATTGTATAAAACTCTCCAGGTGAATGGATTTTCCTTGGGAATTATAATAACTAACAGCCTTCCATTTTAGTGTATTCAAAATGAAAAATACATTGTTCTCAATGAAATATTGTTAGTTACTGTGGGGACATTGCGTTGTCCATTTACCTCTGGCACCTGTTACCTCAAGTAGCTAGGAAACCTTATATTGTCAAGGAAAACTGTGATTTACTTTCACATCCACAAAAAAGTTTTTAGAGCTAGAATTAAAATTAGGTGAGCCACAGCTTTGCTCTCAGATTTTTCAGATTTTCAGAAGCAAGATGGCACATTAGCATGTTGTTGTTGTCAGTGAAATCGAAGCATATATTGCAGATTGTATTCTGCTTGAGTACAGACAGCTTTTTGAATGTGAGATTAATAGATCGCTTCATTCGTTCAGATTTTAAACAAAGTCAGTAATCTCATCCAACTGGAATATTTTGTCCCAAGCTTCAACTTCAGCTTCTTTTGCTCACCACCCTTCTAATGACTGAGGTTTCTGGAGTAACTCTCAGATTGATGGCAAGGCATCAAATCTGTTAATGGCATTGAATGATTCATGGCAGTGCATCAAATCTGTTTGGAATATACAGATAAAGCTTGGCTACAGTGCCTCTGTTTTCTTCATAGAAGCTGATGCTTTAATATTCTAAATTGTGAATGTTGTAATGAGTCATCCAAGACACTTTGAAGAAACACCAGAAGTGCTGATATACTGTTTGTGTATCAGTGGTATTTGTCTGTCGCAATACACTAGTTTTGTCATGAAATGCAAGTTAGGATAATTTTTCTCTTCATCAGACCACACACAGGAGATGTAAAACTAACTGGTGCTTTTATAGTGGCAGAAAAGAATGGGAATTTTTGTTACATCTTGTTAGAAGATAGACACATGCAGAATGTTTAGTGTTGCAAAAATTGTATTTCTAATAGGTTTTACTTTTTTTAACTTTTACACATGTATTTCATTGTGTTTTCCTACTTCTTATTTGACCACAGCTTATTTTAGGATGTTTTCCATTTGATAGGTGTTGGCTTTTCTCCCAAGATGAGTAGTATCTTGTCACACATGGCGCTTCACTCTTGTAGCCAGAATGTCTCACTGTGAATGTCTAGTTGGATTTTGGACTGTATTTTTGTTTGTTTGTTTAAAAAAGTCACTAAGGCAAATTCATTATCTTTGGCACCAAGTATAATTCAGTGTTCAGAACTCCTGTTTTCCAGCAAACTGATAGCACGACATGGAACTTTGTCAAAATAGGCAGCCATGCAAAGTTTGGTAACTGAAAGCTTTCAGTCTGACTCTTAGCAGTATTTAAATGACAAGTAAGATATTCAGTTGATCCAAAAATCCTGATGTCTATACACTGCATGAAATCTACTTTTGATGTACTGCAAGAACTTACATTGAAGAGTTCACTGACTTGCGAAGACTTTTAGTGAAGGTGCCTTACGTGAATAGGTTTCAGTTATTGTCCTGTCTTTGCATTGTTTAAAGTTGTGATAACGCTTCTTTAACAGATTTACTTACATAATTAGGGATAGAGTTAATCCTTAAAATATTCCTGCTAGTTTTTAATTAAAAAATGAGTCTTTTTTTTAATGGAAAAATGTTTTTGAAAACTACATGCCCTTTGAATGAGACAGAGACAAAAAGGTATAGATGGATATGTGTATATTTAGCAATGTCATAGCTAAGTTAATTGGCTTTACTGATTTTTTTTTTTCTTTTGCACTTGCCTTTCTTGGTTTTTTTTTTTTCATGAAATCCCTTTCAGAGATTGACATTGAGCGCTGTGTTCGTGAGTCAATCAACCTGTTCCGCTGGACTCCAAAGAGTGCCACGTACCGGCAGTACGCGCAGCCTCCGAGAGCCAGCGAGAGCAACGGCACGAGGGGCTCCATGTCCTGCTTCTCGGCAGACTATCAGGAAGCACCTCGAAGTGACCTCGTAAGTAACCTGGGAATTGGAGGGGAGAGCATTGTTCATGTTGCATGATGTTTCTCCTGCCTCAGGTAAGGTTTTTTTCCTGTTTAAAATTTAAACAGGAAGAAAATGCCCGCCAAACCTTAAATACTGATGTTTATACTGTCACTCCAAGCACAAGGATTTGGTACATTCATTGGATACTCTGATCTGCTTGTCAGCTAATGCACAGAGTTAAAACCTGCTGTATCATTAATTTTGATGAAAAATCCAATGCAGTCTATGAGAATTAACTCAATGAGTTGCTGGGTTTTGGTGTTCTATTTGTAATTCTGCTGCTTTGAACTTTGGCTTCTTTGTTATACAGGCCAATAAAACTATTTCTTCTCGTGCTGTATTCTTGCCTCTTCTAACTCCTATTCCTTTGGTTATGTGGTATTTTTTTACCACAGCAGACCAACATCCATAAGTTGCCTGCAGAACTACAAATGGGTTTTATCTTAGGAGAAAAAGAGTAAGGAGAACAGTTTGCCAGTGAGAAATGGGGAACTAGAAAGTGATGCCAGCAGCTCTGGCTGCTTTTACCATCTTGGCATGTCAGGGAAAAAGGATGCTGCTGTCTTGGTTGAGCTGGCAAAATGGCACCTGCCCCAGTACAGAGTGTCAGAGCCTCCTTCCCCCTGCTGAGAAAAGGGAGGGAAAAAACCTCCCTTTGGATACTCAAACTATAACTATATATATTTATACAGAAAAGAGAAAATTAAAAGGAAACTACAAAATAACACACACTTACACAAGTTAGATATAACAAAAAATAACTCCCCACTCCCCATTGACCACAAATCCCACCATTCTAGCTACAAATCACTCTGGATAACTCAATTCCCCACAGACACTTAAGCAGAGAGAAAGACTAAGAATAAACATTTTATTTCCCTAAGATAACATAGTGGTGAGCCGGTGCTGGGCCTGGGCCTCCCGTCCCATCTGGGATGGCACGGTGCGTCCTCCTGGGACTAAGGCAAAGACCAAAAGAGACAAAAGCTCCTTCTTTGACTCTTTTTAATACTCTTGATGCTTCTTAATGATGTCAGATGATATGAAATACCTCTTTGGTTGCTTAAGTCAGGTGATTCTTGTCCCTTCTAATCTATGTCACATACTTTGGGCCTGCTAGAAACTGAGGCCTAGATAAGGCCTGGCTAAAACTAAAGCCAAAACTACCACAGCTGCAAGTTATTCTGAGTGGTAGTATGTGAGTTATGCTTGTGTTTATCTTGGCAAAGAATAACTAGTGACCAGGAGAATATCTGCATTAAATAGATAACTCAGTTTAGCAACAAGTTTTTCTCCTCTCTCTCCAGTAAAATCTGATGATTGGGTTTTTTTCTAAAGAATGCTGATGGGAAATTATTCCTTTTCTTCCTCTCAGCAGTGTAAATCTCGGCACTCTCTTTTAAAAATTGAAGTTTTACTTTGTTGGTGTTTTTCCTTCCACTTTCTCCTACCGAGTTCATTCATGAGTGGATTACAATAATAGATATGGCAGGGCTACATACACTTCCCCTTTTGGGTGAGTTATATTAGGTTTTAGTCTTTTCACTTGTTTTTCTTAACTACTAAGAAACAAAGAAGTGTTGTTGTCACTCAAGTGAGGCTTTACTTTTTAGACTTTAAAGTTTTTCACTTTAGTTTTTATTTTATTTCTATTTTTGTAATTTATGGAAGCCTTAGCTGCAAGTCCAAGTGTAGACATGCAAATGCAGAACAAAAGGAAATTTCAAAGAACTTACAGAATTTAATAAACTACAGGTGGATATAGAAAGGCAATGGGGAAGAAAAATGAAATTACAGGAGAATACTGGTCATTGTCATACAGGAACTGTAGCCAACACAACTGCTGCTGTGCTGTTCTAGAGATATGTAGAGAGGCTTTCTGAAGGAGCTAAGGGTTGCACATTCAT
>JAWWLZ010000139.1:24285537-24316588 GCA_035041345.1 Poliocrania exsul | reverse complement strand
TCTGTTACAAACTCCTGTAGAAAACAGGTCCAGCACTGAATTCAGATGGGGTTGCCCAAGGGTTTGATCCATCAGGTCAAGAAAAGTCTCTTAGCAGTCCAGCTGGATGCCTGACAGTGCTAACAGTGAAAATTATTTTTGTGTATGTGCTAGCTTTTCTGACTGTTATGGCAAAGGAGTGAAAAGACAAGTCTTCTGATTCCTAAGCATTTTCTTGTGCCTTTATATGTCCAAGCAAGAGTGAAAGCACTTGGAAGTAACAAAGAGGGAGACAGGAGGGAGCAGCAATGGTGTACTGAGCTAGTAAACAGAAAAACAATTTGTATTCTTATCAGAGAAAAAAAAAATCTTTCTTTTGGATTTAGCAGAGTTCTTTCAGGATTGTTTAATTCCATTTCCTGAGAAATTTTTGGGTGTTTTTTTTAGAGATAGTAGTTTCAATTTCATACCAGAAGTTCTATGTGTTCATAATGCTGGTGTAACTAGGCTCATCAATCCCACAATTTCCAAGAAATTAAGAATATGGTTTTGGTATGTTAAGGAGAGAAATAAATACTAGAACCTCTATTGCCTTCTCTTTAATTTCTACCTTCTACTTAACAGCAAAGAACTTTATATTTACTGCATCTTAACTGATGGTTTACCATCTTTTGAAGCTCAGCTGTATTGAGTGCCTTGGTTACTACTGTAGTTTTGGGGGTTTTAGCTCATCATGTGGAGCAGAGCTGTGTGATTTATATAGAAATATGGGAGCATACTCAGGCTTTTTCTGTAGCAAAGAGGAAACTAATCTCATGGACACCTGAATGACAAGGAAGATGATTCATACCTTAAATTATAGTCTGCAAATGTGTTTGCTCTCATGTGCTCTATTTTTGTGTTTCAACTTTTGAGACAGATAGATACAAGTCAAGTTATGGTTCAATCAGGAGCTGTAATTCAGACTTGGAAAATCCCTTGTAACCAAAGTCAGTAATGACCTACTTCTCACTTGTGACCAGTTCTCCACTTTTGGATGTTTGTCTTTATAAGATGACACTTCTCAGGGGTTAGAGTAATATTGATGGGAAAAAAAAAGTTAAAATTGGTGAAATACACTATTTACACACAAAGGTGCATGTTTGGGGGAGTTTTGTAGTTTGTTTTTGTTGTTGAGGCCTTTTTTAGCCTTAATCTTGGAATTTTTTATCTTTCTTCAAACATGTCTTCTACTGGTGTTTGCTGCTGTGGGAAACTTTTTATCCACTTGGAAGCAGTGGAATTTGAGTTCAGTCTTTAGTACACACAGTACACTTTAATGGATTTTCTAAAACACCATTTGTGTCCTTGCTGTTCATTTAGCTCTTAAAAAAACTGCTTTGCTTTTCCCTGCCTGTGTAGTTGGTTATTATTTGGACAAGTACTTAGCACTACATTTCTATCTCCAGTTTTATATTTGTGGGTCACCTCTGTGTTTGAAAGTGGGCTGGGCACAGCACAATGCATTTGTGAACAAAGTACTGAGGTTGCTTCTGAAGGTAATTTATGACTCCTTGAAATGGTAAGCATTTAGTGTTTTTAATTGTAAACACCAGCTCTCCCCTACCTCTGGTTTTGTCTTTTTCTTCTAAGCTGCTTCAGTTTGTCCTTAAGTGCTTTTTATTGGCTACTCAAATATTTGTGTGTATCTGCATGTTACTGTGCTTTGGTTAATAATAACATGAGAAGTATTTACCCCCTGGGTGTGCATTTTTCTCCCTAAATCAGCAGTTAGTAAAACAAAACTGTTTTTACTTTCTTTATCACTAGCATAGCTTACTTTTCATTTTAGAGACATTTATTTGCAACTTCATAAATAGACTTCAGTGCTCTCTTTCCTCCTGGTCTTGTGTGTTGCTTAATCTTTTACTCTTTTGGCCAGTAAGCCTATTTCTACTGAGATAAAATCTCAAGGAGGAAATAGTTTTAAAGAGGATGAATGTACATCTTAAGTGTTTCTGCATGTTTATTTTGAGAAAGATAAAATGTCAAAAATAACAATGGAAAAAACCTTTGCATTCACTACTGAATTTACGCTACAGTGGACTCAGTTTTGTGTCTGTAACTTTTCTTTACCAGCACATGGATATTTTTTTTTCTTCTTACTCTTCATGAAACTTGCCTTCATACCCTGGAAACTTCCAAAGTGTTTTTCTTGAATGTCCAGGAGACACAGAGACAAATAACACTGTCATATAACAGTTGTCTGCGATGTCTGTCTCCATTATGGACATGTAGATGTGTGCTCTCTCCAGCTGCTTGTGTAATTCTAAATAAAAGGGAGGGAATGTTGCAGCTTCTTTATCAGTATCTGCTCAGGTGTGGCAGGTGAACTTGCAGAAATCCAGAGGCTGATACAATTATGCCTTTGCCTTGTTCTTCTACTGGCAATCCTCTCTTCAAGGGTGGAAGTTCCTGATGAATGTTGAGGAATGAAAGCATTCAACTAGAGAAAAATCTGCCAGATCATTATTGATCCTTGCATGGATTTAAATGCCACCAGTCCTTTCACTTTTTCCTTTTTGATGAAGTAGTAGAAATACCTAAGCAGCAAGATGACCTAATGGCTTGATCCAACAGCACAAACATGAAAAACATTTGTTTTAATTAAAAAGAGCACAAGTGAAGTTTTCTGATGATAACTTTCCTTTGCAGATAATCAAGGATAGCTTTGTGTGATAAGAGTTCTTATAGATGACCTATTTGCAATAAATGCACCAGCACTCAGTTGCTTTTGAGTTCCTGTGTGCACTTAGAATATATTTGCCCATGTAAAATGTATAGTCTGGGTTTAATAACTGGTGTGTAAATTCCATTTATTCTTCTAAAAGAATCATGGTAAGTAGTGTACACCATGTGTAACATTTCTGTGCAGTGTACAAGCTAAGTGTCCAAATGCAATGGTGCACTGTTCGTGTTGTTCACAGTAGCTTCTATATATGTTCTGCCTCAAGGGTCTTCTGCCTGCCTTGACCCACTTCAGGTTTGTTTTGTCTTCTGTTTTTGTGGGGAACTTGTTTTGTTTCTTCTTTCACTGTTCTACTACTCAACAGAAAGCTGTTACTCAAATTTGTATTTGGTTGCTATTATGCAAAGCATTAACTGGTCAGGATCTGAGTTAATGCTTCTATCTTATTTTACATTTGCCTTTGATGCTTCTGTTTTTCTGGTTGTAGCTGCCAACAGCTTCAATGACAAGCTGGGTTTACTTGTCATTTTTCAGATGAGTTGATTAAAATGCACTTTTTATGTCACTCCCCTGTGAGAGACTAAACAAATCACTGTTTAATTAGGCATGTCACAAACTCATAACATTCTGGCAAATATTTTTAGGAGTTGTTACAGACTTCAAAACTTTCTCTGTGTATTGGTTAGCTTTTCAAAGTTCTATTGCTGCTCATCAGCCGGGCAGCCAGCAACAAGAAAGTGGGGAAGGTAAGGAAACCTCTGCTTCCAATGCTTTGGTTGGTCAGACTAATTTAACTAAAGGAAGCCTTTTTTCCGCTTTCTTTCCTCAGATTGGTTTTAAAAATACAAGTGTATTTTCTTACATTTTAGGACTTTTTGTAGTAGAAGGTAAGGCATTAAATCAATTAACCAGAGTGGATAAAACACAAAATATAAGGCTTAGGAAATAACTGATGTTACATACTAATTTAGAAGTCTCTAATGAATGTTGTGGTTGTTTTCTAAGTTGTAATGTAAATAGCCATTATTTTAATTAAATGTAAATTCATTGAAACAAGTATGCTGCTTAGCTGAGGCAGAATTAAAGGAATATGTTTATAATAATCTGAATATTATTTATATGGGTTTTACAGTGTGTGAGACACTCGCTCCAGATCATCTTTAAATATTGTAAGAGTGTTTTGCACAGACTTGGTTTTCAGGCCTCCCTGGAGTGTGTTTATCTGCTGTGGATGTAAATGGGGCAGCTGGAGCAGCCAGAGTGCTCTCTGCTGCAGCCTCAGGCTCAGGTTCTGGATTCACTGAATGTCCATCAGTCCTTCCTCACAAGCCTTTGCAATTATATCCACTTTGATGTTGAAAGCTCAGTGTATTTGACCTTTTTGACCTTCCTCAATTGGGATTCCATGACTGATTAACAAATGTGCTGAGGGGAAAAGAGGTAATTGTACCAGTAAAATTAATTATTAAAAAAAAATATCTGGCCGATTCCTTCTATCTGCATCTTGTGGGAATGTTATTTTTGTTTTTATTAATCTGGAAATGTTTTAAAACCAGTTTTTATGTTTGATAGCCTTTGATTGTCTTTGATCAATTAAATATTAGGAGCTTCTTTTTTTTCTCTGTTTTCTGTTTTGTTTTTGCTTTGGTTGGGGTTTTTTTGTAAGTTTTGCTGTACTACTGAGGAAATGAAATTTACTTAAGAAATCGTGAGCAGTAGCCACTGTATGGAAGTATAGGGCATATGGCAGGTATCTTCACCACTCTTCGAGGTGTGGAACTTACTGATGAATGTGCTGGTTACCAGGCAAAGAAGGGACAGGGTCTATACTAAAGTAGTAAACACAACAGAATAGTGCTCTCAAGTTTGTTACAGCTATTAAATAGTTTGGATTTGAGGCAACACTATTTTTCCTTTCTATGCCCAGTCTTAGGCCCTGTGGAGTGTATCCATGAGAAAACATTGCCTGAAATGCCTATGGGTAGCACTGGTAACATAGTCTGAGATTAATCCTTGGCAAAGTAAAATATTGGAATATTGAAATGAAGAATGGAGTAAACCCAGAATTTCTGAAGTCTGTCTGGCCAGTGTTACATCTGCCAAATCCTACTCAATCCTCTGCTGTATCTAAAGTGGCACTGTGGTTTTCCCCTGTGCTTTTTCCATCCACATTGATTGATGCCATTTCATTCACATATCATTGGTGGGTGATCTCAGTGGTATGGTTGCATTCTTGAAAACTTCGTGTTGTGCAAATATTTCTTTCCATTGAAACAAAGCTTTGTGTTTTAACTAAGTTTTAAGCAAGAAGTAATTTGCTTTGTCACACTGAGGAGTAGTAGCATTAAGATATTTTTCAAACACTTCTTTTTAATGCTCATCCAATGCATGGAGAATGTTAAGAAAAAATTACACATCTCGGTGTTTTGGTAATTTTTCAGGCTGTGGTGGTCCTGAAGTGCAATTTGGCTGGCTGAAGACACAGTTGTTATTTTGTTTGTTTTCATGTGATTTGTCACTGACTCAGTTTCTCCTTTGAGAGGGAGGACTATAGCAGAAATAAGTCTTTTTAGTAGCCTAAACCAAACTGGTTTCCTTGGTGACAGCTTTTTTTCATACTTAGTTAAATAATCCATATTTTACTTAAAAAAATAGCAGCCTGAATTAAAAAAAAAAAAGAAAATGAAAGAGTAGTGCAACGTTTATGTGAATTTACTTTAGGTAAGATGTAACACTCAGAATAACACACTGAGCGCACTAAAAATATGCATTAGAACCAGCACAGATCTAAAAACCTTAATGTTTTATTCAGCTTCTGATAAGCACAATTAAATAGTGGAGAGAGGAGTTGCTCACTTGTTATTACATTTTTTATGGGTGTTCTTAGAAGGCATTAGAAGGCAATGGAGTTTGGGAGAAATTTTCAAAGTCAGGTTTTGGAGAAGTAAACTCAAGGATCTTAGTGGTTTATACAAACATGCAGAGGTGCACAGCTGTGGCTGCCTCCTGCCACTTACAGCCACTCTATTTCCAGTTGGCACCACCTCCTGTATGCCATATCCTGCAGCTGTGAAAGTTATGTCTTACAGTACAGTGTCATGTAAGAGTGTCATTAAGAAAATCTATTAAAATTGAATTTTCATTATGTAGGGAGGGGATGTATTATGTCAGGTGTTTTGTTCCTCTACTCCTCAGTCCTCTGTCCTACCCTATTCTTTTCTCCACATGCATCTCTGTAGGAGCCTGCCTTAGGCTAGTCTTGAATTTAGGGTTCCATCACATTCCTTTCTCAGGCCAGACTAAGTGCTGTGTGTTTTCTCAGTTGAGTCAGGATGTGGTGTCATTATGATCTGACTTCATTAGGGAGTGCACTTAGAGGATAGAAAAGACTTTCCTGAATGCAGCTCTCTTACCTGGTGCTGTTGCTTGTCTTCTTGCAGTTGATAGCCTAGTCCAAATGGGCTGGTGGCCTATGTGATTTTGTCACACCATGTTAACCTACTACTAAAATTGTTACAGCTGTGTATATATATTTTTTTCCCAACTGACATTAGCATTGAAAATTCTGATTTTCAGATGTGTGTGACAGCATAACTAAGAGTCCATACTGATAGCAATGTTGAACCTGCAGCAAAATTTACTCACAGACTCCATCCTACAAATGTCAATGAACACTGAGGCTGATAAACAGAAATGTTTCTGTTGATGCTGAAATCATGATTTTCATGTAGTTCACCAGAGCTGAGCTTAGGCCAATGAACAGAGTGATGCAGAAATCCAAGGAGATTTATGTGAAAAATACATACAGCTTACAGGTACTGTCTGGATGACCATATTTTCAAACTTTTTGGCAATTACTCAAACTCAGCACTCATTTTAATAGTCACCAGTTAACGTACAGCCTTACCAGTATGTTTTGACAGACTTCACGTAACTGAACATGTCAGAGCTGTGCTGCCACTGTTAATGCCAGTTCAGAGAACAGGAATTGTGAATAAATAGCAACTACAGATAAATCCTGAAAAAAGGTGTATTGTCTAAATCAAAGGTGTCTGAGACCAAGAGAGATACATGATCACATTATGAAGGAAATTCTTCTTCCAGTTGTAGTTTGCATTGAGATGTGATATTAAATTCCTATAGGTTTTGTTTTTAAGAGGACAAGGGAAGCTGACTGTCCTAAAGGTGCTGCAATAATTTTTCTCAAGTCAAGGGAATACAATTTCTTGTCAAGGAGAGAGCATCTATGAAGAGGGGAAAAAAGAGGCACTGATGGAAAGCAGGGAAGGCTGATCATTCTTGCTGCTGCTGTTACTTCAAGCTTTATTTCACATTATAGCTAGCATCTTGTGTTTTCAGGCAGGACTGGAGTATGGCTCACAGCTTTGTATTTTTAAACAGTTCCCTGCAGTGGTGAGAAGCCTTTACCGTTTTTATCATATCAGAGGCAATAACTGAGACTTTGCAGCATGTCTGCCTAGCTGCATGCAGGGAATAACTTGTCTGTCAGATCTGCTGACTCAGCTCATTCAGTCAACTGTGTAATTCCAGGGAGAACGAGAGGGGTTTTCTTAATAATAAGCTGCTTTGGCAAGAAGAGCTCACTTTTATTTTTGTAGACTGCCTGCAGTATTGTATGAAAACACATGGAGGATTTTTATGATTGACAGCTGGCTGGAAGATGCTGTTTGCACACTTCTTAAGGTGTGTGTTCTGTAGCAGGGAGCTTTGTGAGGGAGTCCTGGTGGTGGAGGGGGTGGAACAGTACAGCTTGCAAAGTGAAATGGGCCAAACTTAAATGGGAAGTAGAGGGAGGTATGGAGCATAAAGAAGGTAAGCACCAGCACCTTGACTTGGAATTACAAGAAGCACAATATGATGACTAGGAAGGACTGAATATGAAGTGTAAGAATGAGGTTGCAAGAGGGATTGTGTAGAGACGAGTTGCTCTCAATTGTTGAAAAATTTTGGAAAAGATTTCCTAAAATCTGGAAGTTTGACTGCTCTTCCTTTGTAAACAGTCACGATTGAACATCAAAAAACATTGAAGCCTTTTTCTATGACCCTTTGCTAATAATGGTCATTAGAATGGTGAAGAGGTGTGTTGGGAGGCTTAAACCATTATCTTACAAGCTTGTTTTAAAATATTTTTTGTAGTCCTATTTCATACATACATTGATTTTAGAAGCAAAACATTGTTCCAAAAATACGTAATGACATCTTCAACAAAGCATGGTTTTTTTATGAAGGACTTTGCTGTTTTACTTGAACCCCAGATTTTAATTATACTGACTTTCAGACTGGAGTTCCTTTTGTATTAAATTAGTTGCAATAAGTTTTGCCAATTTCAAAGACAAAGGAGAGAAACCCTGTATTTACTCAGATAAAGCTATCCTTTCCAAGGATAAAAAGTTGCTTTATAGCTACTGTGTTTATCAACTGGGACTTTTTAAGTTCAGGTTCAGCAGAACTAAAGATACTTGGCTATTTTCTCAAAAAAGTGAGTATCTTCATTCAATATCCTTGGTGAAATGCCTATAAGAGATTACGGGCTAATGGGAGAAGAGATAGGAGCTACGATTGTATCAGCCTCATGTTCTGGAGTGCTTTAATCTTTCTGAAACTTGGCTTCTAAATTGAGAATGGTTTAACAGCTTTAATTGCTAATATTAAACAAAAATTAAATTCTTAATACCTATTTCTTCTTATTAAGAGCAGTAAATATATATGGCTTAGCAATTCCCAGAGCTGTTTGAAAATTAATGGGGTGAGAAGAATAAGTACTTTGAAAGTAAAGAATTTAGGGTGTTGTCAGAGAAACTTCTGGGAAACAAGGAGACCCCAGACTTCAGCTTAAGGACTCTTTTTCCTATTACCATCTTGCTGATAATTCAGTCTTCCCTGAAAAGCAGATTATTGTGGCTGAATAGTGTAAAGCACAATTCATTCTTGAAGTTAGAGTATGCTAAAACAAGTTTCTCTTCTTTGCAGGAAAGTATATTAAGTTGCTTTATATATTAAGTCAGTATCTTAGGATGTGTAGACTTGTGTGTACATGTGTGGGAAAATGTGCATGTATCTTCCTGATAATTCTTGCATTTTCTAAGTAGTGACAGAAAGTTCATCTCTATATGTAACAGAATAACAGAGTACCTGTGAGTGTATTGACTAGACTGTAGGAGTGCTACACAGGTGTGTGACTGGACATTGAACTACTTTCTGGCACTGTGCTTAAAGTAGAGCATTTGCCTTTTTTAAGAAAGAGCGAGGGTTTTTTTAGAAATTATGTACTTGCCTTGGAAAAGAGTAAATAGGTCACAGCAGAAAGATAATTGAAAGGAAGAAAGAAGCATCTTACATGTATGATGAGCCTTTTAGCTTTTTTAGAAGCTTTTCCCAGTGGTTATCCTAGCTTTTTTAAAAATTTTCCTGTTTGTACTCCCTATAGATTACTACCAGCATGAATATTTGGGGTTGTGGGATAATCCTTACACCCCTTTCATTGCTTCAAACAAATAATTGCTAATGATAAATTCAGCGAGATATTGTAAGCAGCTGTCCTGAGATATGACTGCCTGCAACTTACTTTATCTGGAATCAAAACCTCAGTTGGATACTACAGCCTGTTCACAATTTGTTGGATATATGTAAATAATTACTAAGAGTCTATCAGCATCATAACCTTTCTCTGAGTGCAGCTAACCTAACTCAAAGGACTTAGTTTAAAGGGGGCCCTCTGCCTTCCTTCATCTGCTTTTCCTGCTGGTTCTTCACAGCTGGACAGCAATGCCTGCAATGACATCATAAATCCTAAGCAGGAATTGAAGCCATCAGTTAGGACAAATGTGAAGCCTCCTGTCTAAAATGTCAGCCTGTGTCTTGTGAGAGATCTCCTCTTACTTGGCCAGGCGCAGGCAAAGAGAATCATTGGAGTGGTGGACAACAGCTGGAACATTGTTGTGGAGAGCAGCAGAAAAAGCGTTAAACGTTCAGAAGAATCTGCAAGATTTGGGTGCTCAGCACCTATGATGGCCTCAAGAGCTGTCTGAGCTCAAGTCCAGTGCCAAACTGTAGCAGGAGAGTGGTATGAAGAGAAGGTGTGAGGACTGGGTATAGAAGGGTTGGCAGGTTGGTGTTAGCCATGGTGAGCTAATGCTGGCAGTTCATTAGAAAATTCCTGTGAGAACATGTCTGACATGAAATATAGTTGTTACCAGATACAGCAGATAAAGTCAATTTTTGAAATATAATTAGGAAAGATTATTTTATAAGTGCATGCATATATTTCACCTTGCAATTTGAAGGAAATAAATTAGTCAGATAAAACAGTTGTTAAGGGAAAGAATTAATTCAACAATTCTGTTTCCAACAATTCTGTTGAGGCTTCAACTTTCTTCAAAGCCTATATAGAGATGTTGATCACTAACTACGTTGTTTATGCAGCTTCAGACATACTAGGTCAAAGCAAAGATTGTTGTAAAATTCAGTTGAATGTGTTTTTCCTTCTTTTCAACTCAGTTAAAATTTAAAAATGCTTGTCCTAGTTATTAAAACCTATTAGCAGGACAGATAGTATGTACCTGTACAGCATTTTTTATGGCTTTAGACTTTTAGATAATGAGAAAATGTTTTTATATTGGTTTAGGTGAATTTTAGCTGGTTTGTTTTCTGCTGTGGACTTCATGCTTTCCTCTTAAGGTTTCGTTCTTTCCTGGGACATTCATCCCATCTACTGCATTAGACAAGAATTGTATAAATAAATGTAGGAAGTGGTTGTGTAATTACAGACCATCATAATGTAAATGTTTCTCCAGAAGATTTAATTCAGGTCATCTCAACCAGCTTCACAGGCATAGACTACATTTATAATGCCTGACTTCTCTACCTGAGTGTTTGTCACCTGTGTGACTGTGCTTCAAGGACTGGACTCTTTGCAGCAGACTTGCTTCTTCCTCTCCCTCCTTGGTGTTGCTCCACCACTCACTCTCCTGAGGGAGAAACTGTTCCCTGTGGAGGGGGAATGCAGCTTCAGTCATCAGGCAAATTAAGCTGATGAATCCCTGAGGTATGGGCTGCTTAATTTATTTGGCAAGTCTGAAGTTTGTGAGAAGAGTTTGAACTTTTTTCCTTACTTCTCCCCTTTGGTGCAGTTCATTTCTTTGGACTCTTAGGAAAATTCAGCTTTGCAACTGGGAGGTGCCTTTAGACAGGGACTGGGAGTTGGCTGTGCCAGCTGTTACACTGTTACTTTTATGGAAACAGGTCTCCCTTGAGTATTGACTGTCCTGTTGAAATGAGTAACATTTTACCCAGAAACCATATATAAAGCATCTTGACCTCTATTATTCTGAACTTGAGAAGAAATTACGTGTTGAGATGAACAATTTGTAAGTTCCTTTGTTTTTAATACTATAATATACAGATGGAAAAGGCAATTTGGTGAGCTAATATATTCCATGAAGTAGAATTACTGATTTTATTTGTAATTTTGAGTGCTTTTTGATAACTTGCTTTACAGCAGAGGTATTTCTAACTGCTGAACTGCCAAGGAAGTCATTTCTGGGACATAACTCAGTAAAAATATATGTCTATGTCTCTCTGTTCTGTTTAGCATATTCTTTAAATTTGGAATAGTTCTCAGATAAATTAGAAACCAAAACAGAAGCTAGAGCTAGTAACAGTCAATTGGTCTAATACCAATTAGTAATACCTCCATTTTCTTCATAGTATTACTCCTGTTCTCTTGATTTTTTTTTCCTCTAGGCTATCAGCAAACAGTGTTTTGTATTGGTGTGATCACTGCAATCTAAAAGAAAATGTCAGAAATGGAATATTTTTAAAAAACATAATATTTACTACTATGATACTCTTTAGCAGTACAGAGTATAGAAAAACCAGCACTTAGGAATATTTCTGAGATAATTCACAATGGAAGTTCCTTGTGCAAAATATTATCAAATATTATCATGCTAGTTGCTTGAGTACTGGCAGGTGTATGGTGTTATATGTTGTGTTGTCATCTGTCCCATCACCCAAAATATATTTTTTATATAAATAAAAATTTGTGTTTATAAATTTCCTTGTCCCACAAAACTAAGGAAAAATTTTCTGGATTATAAAACAGGACTGCTTCTTTTATTTCTGGTGTCCTGTTTTGTGCCTAGTCTTTGGGCTGGGGCAATAATTGGTGTTTAGATAGTTCTGTATCTTACAGGGGCATCCCTGGAGTTTCTGTGCCAAGTTGTCCATTGCTACCCATCTTTTCTGCTCCAAGCAAGAGACCTTTCAGTTTCTCTTTTTAAAGAGTGTTTTCTACCCAATTTATTTAGTTTTGAATGCTGAGAAATGTTCTGTGGGTGTTGTGACCCCCTCAGCCACAGTGAATTCATTAACAAATCACAAACTGAAATCATTTGCACAGATTGCCAAACAGTTCTCTTTTTTTAAAAAAACTTCAACAGAAAACAGGGTTATAGTTGTCAGATAGGCATTTGACAGGCTATGGACCTTTTCTGTATGGATAGTTTTGCTCTGACTAGTTCAGAATTATAAGGAAAAGATGTGTTTCTGTCTAACTGGGTTATTACACTTGGAGGTTGTCAGGTTTCAAAGAAAACCATATCTCTAATTCTTTCACCTGTAATATAAATTCTTTTCTTTTAAAGTCTAGGGATTCCATCAAGTTGGATGACCTGAAAGCAGAGGTGTCACCACGAATTTCGGCAGAAGATCTGATTGATTTGTGTGAGCTGACAGGACCAAGTCATTCCAAAACACCTGTAAAGAAAACAAAGCCTAGCAAGCCAAAGCTTCTGGTGGTGGACATTCGTAACAGCGAAGAGTATCCTTCAAATCTGAGTGCCAGTGTTGTTGAGTCATGCTTGTATCAATTACTTCCTCATTGTCTGCAGGCAATGAGGTGTTAGAATGGTAAATAAGGGAAGGGGATGTGGGAGAGGTAGAGTGGGAGAACTGAAGATAGGGGCATTTTATCATAGAGAGGCCTGGTTTGCAGAGAAGAGGACAAATGGGGTTTTACCTTCCCATTTTAAGCTGTGGGAATATACTTACTATTGGTTTGTGTATTTTTTTTTAAACATTGCTAATTTCATGATAGCAAAGGTGATGTAGATAGGGGGTTTTCTTTGCAGCCTGCTCTTACCTTGCTGTTTCAGAAGCTAATGGGCAAACAATACTCAAAAATAGCAAAAGACTCAGAGTTGTTTAACCTGGAGAAAAGGAGGCTTAAGGGACCTTATTGAGTTGTAGTAAATTGAGGGTTGGTCCCTTTTCCCAGGTAACAAGTGACAGGACAAGAGGAGATGGTCTCAAATTCACCAGGAATGTTTAGATTGGATATTAGGAAAATGTATCTTCACTGAAAGGGTGGTCAAGCATTGTAAAGGGCTGCCCCGGGAATTACCATCTCTGGACCTGTTCAAAAAACTGTGGCACCTGGGGGCAAGGCTTAATGGTCAGCATAGTGGTACTGGATTAACAGCTGGACTTGGTGATCTTAGCAGTCTTTTCTAACCTTAACTATAGTCTACCTTTTACTTTGAGAAAGGATAATCATTCCTTTTACCAGTGTCTGGCTTGTTCTTAAAGGTCTTCAATAACAGGGATTGAACAGGCTCCCAACACCATTACCAAGAGAAAAGACCCAACTAATGCTATTAAATATATCGTATGTGTATTAGAAGAGGGTAATTTCTAGACAATGAAGTGAATGATGAATCAATGCCAGTATTTGGGCTAAAATATATAGTAAAAATTTAAATAATGTTTAGACTTCATTTTTTCATCCAGTTTGTTAAAATGCCACTTTAAAAGTAATTGTATATGCAGAAAGGCACCGCCACTGACATGTTTTCTATTAAGTATTTTTTACCAATTTTTGTGACAAAGTATGGTGAAGTAGAAAAGTAAATATTCTTTTTACTATGTAGAGGTAAAATTACTCTTATCATAGTAAATGGAATTGTGCAATATTCCAAATTAAAACTAGCTTTTAAGAAATTATACTTTCATTGTATGCCAAGCTTGAACATGTAATGTGATCTGTTGTATACATAAAACACAATCTTCAAAGGAATACAAAAAATTAGTTTTTCTTTTGCTTGCATGTAGTATTTTCAGGGATCCATTAAGAATTCTAATTAAGTGGAGATTCATACATCTGAGTAGTTTGACTCTTTATTTTCTGGACTCCTGTGTTTTCTTTGCTCCTGGATCTAGATTGTTGAAAATGTGGTCCTCTTTATTCAGAGAACAGTCAAAACACAGGCTATTTTCTGAGAGATGATTTCTTCATCAACAGAGAGTACTATTTAGACTCCATTTTAAAAGAGGAGTCTCTGGAAGTAAAAACTATGAAAAGTTACTGTTCGACTTAAAAAGCTGTGATACTACAGAGTTAAATTGTGTTTCTATTTCTACGTGCATCATTGTGTTATAAATTATTTAAGCTACCTCTTAGAAATCACCAAGGATAAAGGAGAAGGAAAGCAAGTAATATAAAATGCCTAGACTACAATCATTGCACTGAAAGGTTATTAGCTGTGTACAGTAATGGATTTATTTGTAAGTCCATTAATCATTGTGTAATCAGGATGAAAACCAAGGTGTTTGTTTAAATATTTCTGTAGTTTTTCTAATAGCTTGATAATAGACTCTGCTCTACTATTGTACTAATCCTATTGTACTCTAGCAGAGTGGATTGAAAATTTCAATTATTTCAAAATCATTGGAGTTCTATGAATTAAGTGTTTTTATGAGAGTGTCTTTCATATTATGAAATCTTAATCAGACTTTATATTTCTTGAGGAGCTGTCCTGGAGAGTGAAAATCTCCATTACCTTGAATAGTGCACTGTAATCACTGCTGCTGCTGTTTCAGTCTGGTTGAAGTTTATGATAGACGAAAATGGTTCTTATTTTAAGTAATTCATTCCTTTTGCATAAAATTCCTCTAGAAACGGTGCTCCAGCTGCTTATTGGTATTTGGCTATTATTATTGGACTAGAGCTAATTAGAAGTAAAATCCACAAAGTTACATATACTGTGCATGTTGATTCTTTGGCACCAAGTGTTTCATTTAGCAGATCATTTTCTGTAGTGTTGTGCTGTGTCATATGTCGTGTCAGAAGTTTTTTCCTCCATGTGAGTAAATAGCAAATGACGTTTGTCAAAATACACTATCAAAGAAGACCAACACTGTTGTATCATGACAGCCAGGGTGGAAGAGCAGGTTCCTCCTACACCTGTGCATGTACCACAGATTTCTTTGCCTTTCAGATCTCCTTAACTGATCCTCCTAAGCTTTAACCGTGGCCACATTTCTGGCAGCATCAATGTCCCATTTGCATCAGCATTTACTTCAGAGGGGGAGCTCGTCCAGTGCCCAGCGACTGCAACGCTCCAGAGCTTTAAAGGAAGAGTTGTGGTGATTGTAGGCAATGCAGTGAAGAATACAGCAGCTGTAAGTATATTGCCATAACGTGTTTTTGTACTTAGAAATACATTAATGGCATGAATGCAGACAGTAGTAAGTGGAAAACTTAGATTAATAATTATGGGTATGATTACAGGATTTGGAGTGATGTTTTTGTTGTTCTTTCCTGCTTCTAGACAGACATTTCAAGTGGTCAACATCTGAAAAGGTTAATGTTTTGAAATTAAATTACTTAATACTACCTTCTTCAGCTTTAAAATCTTTGGTTTTGGCATGTTAGAGAAGTGACATCTACACTTCTAATGTGCATCAGTAAGACCTAGTATTCAAAAGTGGCATGCATTTACTTTCTGTGGTATTAGGAAGCACATACAAGGTAACTTGGATGTGGACAGATACCTTATAAAGTGCAAAGGAAATAAGATATAATTCATGTTCTTACAGCAAGTAGTAAAACTAATAAGAAATGTATTGCTGAGAGTTTTTTAATCATTTGTTCATGAATTTGTGCTCAGGGAAGATGAGAATGGTTCTTACTGGTAACTTTTGTATGATATTTTTATTGTCATTGTTTTAGCTGGACAGGGAGAATATTCAGACTTGCCTATTCCTTTCTGTAATTAAATATTTGATGGCGTTGAGTACCACCAGAATAACAAGTAGAAGTATGTAAGCATTTCTCTTTTTTTAAGATACTCTTTTAAGAATGGTATACCTTAGTTCCCCAGTTTCTTAAACCTATTTACTCAAAGAACATGAGCTTGTAGCGCTGATAAGATGGGCTGAGGGTCATTAAAACATCTTCATGTTAGGAATTGCAGAAGCATCAGCACAACACATAAAGATGTTTTTTATAGAGAGCGCTGTAGAGTGAGAAATTCCTTTCATTAACCTGCATTTTATTCTTTAGAAAATTAACTTGTGTTATGTATCAGGTTTTTTAAAGAGTAGCAGAGATGGCATAAAAGAGACTTTTCAGCAAATCCCAAATAGTTTCTGTTAGTGAGTGTCTAGGTTTGTGGGGGAGATCTGAGTAAGTTCATGATAAACATTTCAACATGAAATCAATCAACTTGAATAATAACAATACCTCACTGAATACATAAATCCCTCCCTCAAAGGGACAAAATGCAAAATCTATAAAATGCTAAGAGCAAAATGGAGATTATTTTAATGATGTTTTACAAGTTTGATGGTGGATTATACAGCTGTTTTCAACAATGACATTTTAAATCACCGATATCTTAGTTTATCTCAGTAAGAGCCTAACCATTCACTCACTTCCTGAGGAACTGGAAAAAGGAAGTGGTTTGATTTTCACTAATGAGGGCCTTTTGGGGATATATTCCACATATTACCAAGTTGTTTTCTGCGAGTTCTGGAGGAACTAAAATGGATTGAAAAAGCCGACTGTAACAAGTTTCCAAGTATGGAAAGGACAGAGGCTTTACAGTGCAGCCTGACAGTTCCACCACAGCCATGAAGATACCATTTTCTTCTATGAGTGAAATTTCTGATGCAAACTTATGTATTTTTTTAAATGTTTCATTAAATGAAAATCAAATGTTTCCTTTGCTATGCAGCTAAAGAAAACTTGCAGTGTGCTTATTAGTAAGTGCAAGTACTTCAGTCACGTGAGAGGTTCTGTCTTACTCTCTAAACCCAGATTTTCTGCAACTGAGACAATATTGACCCAGAATTGTCAACATTAGAGCTTTCTGTAAAGGAGAAATGCTACTTTACCTCTTGATTTGCTTTAGCGTTCTTGAAAGCCTAAATAGAGTGTAGAGCTTAAAATAGCAAAAAAATACAGGATTGACCGGTTTGACCACAAATTAATTGAATACTTAAGCCTAAATACTGGTGGGGACTAACCACCTTTATCACACCCTCAAAGTACATATAAAACCTCAGTTTGACTGACTTGATAAAACTTGGAACTTTCTTTTGTGGATCATTTATTAAGGCCAGTTTCACTTTTATTCTGCATGGCTGCATAGAGTTGTCTGCCACTATTCATACCAAAACTATGTAGCTCAAGGCTTGACAAGACAATAGTTTCTACTTTTTTAATTGTGATAGGTAATCCAATCATAGGCAAAATTTTAAAAGTGAATGCACAGAAACAAACCCAATTTTTGTCCGTGTTATAAGATGCTCAACATAAAATACATGTTTTCTAAACAGAGTTATGCATTTCCAGATGAAATGCAACAAGCCACAAATTGTACCTTCCACTATAAAGGAAAAATTTTCAGAGGTGTTCACTGATACTTACACCACTAAAAAATGATTTAAATTTATATAGGACTGAGAGGTTGGGGGTAAGTGTTTATGGGGCTGTTTATAATTAGAAAGTTGAATCTTTCAATTGTGCTTCATATTAGTAGCCTACTGAGCATCACTTAAAAAAATAATTTAAAAAGCAAAGTTGAGTATACTGAGCAGATCTGTAGAAAAAGCCTTTTCACACTTCATTTCTGTTTCAATCTTCTATATTTGATTTGGAGCCAGATGATAAAACATTTAAATTGGAAGGGAAATGCTGTCTAGAATTTGAGAGGTGAGAGGGAAAACTGAAAACTCCACCACAGCACTGTTCCAGCAAGAGGCCAAGGAAGCCAGCACTGTCACATACTGACTCTGGCTCTGAGAGCTCTTGATTGTAGCTCAACACCTCCTTAGGATGAAATTAAAACACATTAAATGCATGTTTAATTTACTACCATTTGATTTATTGCCATTTAATTTACTAACCCTAAAAATTAAATTAATAGATTGGCTGATATACAAGAGCCTTACTTAACAAGTCTCTGAAAAGTATTTAACTCTTAAATATGTTAAGAGAAGCTGCCACTGAAGTACATAATATTCCCTTTTCCTGCATCCATAGATATGTAAGTATGTTGTAAATTCCATTGTGGGTAAGGGATCATTACATTTGTAATGTAATAGTTACATAGGCAATGAGTGCTCAATTGTAGCTCCTATTTTTGGTGCATGACAAGTAACATCTCCTGATTTGTGTCACTTTCGAAGTCAGAGATACAGCAAGTAAAAAGGTGGATTGTAGTTCTGCATACGTAGGACAGGGATTGGTCTGAGTCTTTTTTGGGAAGGGAACAGTGCTTCATCTTCCCTCCTTCAGTCAACTTTGAAGTGTTGTTATCTGTTTTCATTTCAAACTTTTGTCTGTATTACTGCAATGATGATTGAATTTACAATAGGAGGAATATCTTACCTGATGCTAAATCATTCTCTAGCAACTCAATTTCGTCAGTGACACACTTCCACTTGTGTAATGTGGTTGTTCAGTGTGTTTCCCTGGTGGTTTACTGTATGTGTATTGTTGTCAGTTAAACACTAACAGAATAAAATATACAGGACACTTTAATCTGTTTAAGAATGAGCAACTCATTTATTTTTTGCCTTAGAAAAGGATAGTTAGATAAGCTGTAAATCAAAGCTCGAAAAACGTCTTTATAGCTGGAAATAAATTTTAAATTGTAACTTCTAGTTGCTACATTGATTATTTTTTATCTAGATAAGTTATGCTGCTATAAATATACTGTCTAGACAATTTCTACAAGTTACTGAAACAAAGTAGTCATTCTTATTGCACAAATTATCTCCAAAGCAAAGACAAAAAGTCCTGAATTTCCATGAGATCTTTCTGACCCTTTTCAAGGCAAGAATGAGAAGGTCAGGTTTAAGATTCTTTTTGTATAACATATTTCTAGCCTGAAAAAAAAATACTTTTTATATATGAAAGTAACATTTTTCTCTCAGCACACTATCAAAAATGCATTTCTTATATGTAGACTGATACACCTGTTAACGTGTCTAGTTACCACTAAATTGGGTGATTTTGTTGTCATCTCCCTCAGACTTTTTCAAAAGCGCTTGCCAGAGAAGCAAATCCGTGCATGCTGAAGCTGTTTCTTGTTATAAGCCTGTCTTAAAACTAAAAATGGATACCTATGAAACTTTATAAGGTGACCTGAAGATTAGGTGTTACATAGAATACTGAAGGGTGGGTGCTTTTGTGCTACTAGAGACAGATGAATTAAGTTGGGAAGGCCTAATGAAACTTCTAAGGTGAAAGTAAATAGAAATTAGGCAATAAACTTCTTGAGATGGTTCCATTATGCATCTTTCAGATTCTATGTTTCCTTGCAAACAGTCTCTGAAGAAAAGCAGTTGAACAATTGGAATGAAAATTGGAGATACTTTCTCTTTGCAGAGATGGAGAGGCTCCTTGTGATTCCCAGAATGGCTCTTTCTCATGTTTGTTTTGTTAGGGCTCTGTCCTTCCATCTACATTCAGACTTGGAGCTTACTGGAATCATCAGGCACCTCTTTGTTGCCTTTAAAAATGAAGAGATTGAGCTTGTATTTTGAAAAGTTTGAATGGTTTAGTTAGTCAGCAACAATCCTGCTGGTTGTAACTAATACAAGCTTAGGTCTTCGTTATTTATTCTGTGAAATTAGCCCTTTTTGTTAGTGTAACAAACTTTGAGGTGCTTTCTTCATCAGAAAGCAGGCCAGCTGCAGTTGTCAGTACATGCTCTTCACACAGGCTGAGGAAGACACTTGGGCTGCCAGCCAGGAGCTGTGTTATGCTGTTGTAATTCTGGAAAGGGGGAAAATGAAAGATGGAGGTTCAGGAGCAGAACTTGTGTATTCCTTTTCCTCTTCTGAAGGAAAGTAGGCTAGTTCTAAAACTCAAAATAGGTTCTTTTCTTTAATTCTCACTGAGACCAGTGTTAACAGTCATGGGAAATTTTAGTTGTTTGGTGTAGGTGTTGTTTGGCCTGCATGCCTTACTACACAGAGGTTTGGATGTTTGAGTTGAGGAATCATGGAATCCTTGGCTTTGACTATCAGAATATGTCTGAGAGATGCTGGCAAGCAGGATCTCAGCTCTTCCCAGTCATCTGGGAAATGTCCAAGGACAGGAAAGATGGCAGAATGGTGAACCTGAATCTTGGAGTGGTGCTATCAGAGTTCCTCCAGACATCTGTCTTGGCTGTGGTTACACTGTCTTTGTGGGCTGCACCTCTGAAGAGTACTTCTGAGCTTTCATGGATTAGGTTGTATCCATATCACTCAGGACTACTACCTTATAACATAGAATTATCACTTTCTGGGGCTGTTTGCCAGCTCTTAAATAGTGTTTTATCTTTGCTGGTATTGTGGTTTAGAGAATCTGAAATAGTAATAACGGAAAGAGCGATGCTAATGAACTATAAACGTGTTATAGGTCCGGGAGACTTTTGTAAGGATATGCCAGTAGAATGGTATTGGTGAATTTGGCAATTCCAATATCCATACTGCTTGTCTGGAGCAAAATTGTTTGCTTTTCTCTAAACTGCATCTGAATCAGCTTTTGAAGAGAATTGACTGACTGACTGACAGACTGTTTCAGGAGGGGTTGCATCCATTGCATGGGCAATCCAAAGACTTGTGTTAGAGTTTAAGCAGGAACTGGACAAAACTTGCGGTTTGGGTATTGTTAGAAAAAAAGTACTGCAAATCACAAAGAAATTATTTTCAAGTATTTCTTTGAACATTTTTCAAGGTCTAGGACAATCTTTAGACTTGGGAGTAGGAGGTAAAATCTTTCAGAAAGACTCATGCTTTCATTTTTATATTCAAGCCAGCTGTTACGCATCTTTGCAAAATTACATATTTCTGTTCACTCACAGCTTTTTTTTCTGTTGAGACAAAAATAAAATAGTTTGCCTTCTGTATTTTTATTGTACAATCCTTTCAACTGTTATGTGCACTGCATTTATTTTGGTCAGTATAAATTTGCTGTTATAAAATCTCTGCAATTGAGTTTTAATTTTCAAGTTCTTATTTTCAGCTGGCTATTTTTAATGTCTATAATTTTAAAATTTCTTTTAAAAATTAAAAATTTTAAAGTTCAGGTGTTTAAAATTTATTACTTGAAGGAATTTGAGTGTTTACACTTACTTGCATTCTCAGTAAAGCTTATTCTGAAACCAGCTATTAAGTACCTGTTTGTGTGGGCTTATTTTAAAATCTTTGCATGTAAGTCCTCTAAGTTACTGCTGTGTTTTTTACTGATGGAATGGAAAGTGTTCCATTTGACCAATCTGCATGTAGAGAATTTTCCCTTGGTCTTGTTAGAGCAGCAGGTTCTATACTTCCCTCCTCACCCCATAGTATGTGTTTGCGTTGAGATGTTTTCTGTGGGTTTTTTACTTCCATTCAGCAGTTTATGGTAATATTGTAACCAATAACTAGGCCCTGTTCTGTTGATAGGAGAGGCTTTAGGTTCCTATCGTTCCCAAAATGTTAGTGTAATTTCATTTATCTGGAACTCTTTAATATCAGAAGTAGCAGACTAAAAATAATCTTGTATGATAGATCTGCTTTGTGGCATATGGAAAGTGCCATTTAAAAAGCTTTAGACTAATCACCTTGACTGGGGGGTTCTTTCAGAGAGGTGAAGGTGAACTCTTGACTGATAGCACAAAGCCAATAGACTGCAGTCCTAGAGAGGTTTGTGTAGCAGGAGTTTACAAGTGAAAAATTAGAAATAACCTTATGGCAATGGATGAATACTAAAAAATATGAATGATATTTCTCTTCCAACTTCTCAAGTGTCTCTTCTCTTTTAAACTCGGAGTATGCTATTAATGTGTTTATACCCTGGTAACATTACTCACAGCAGTCTTTTTTTGGTGTTCTGGTGCAGTATGTTACTCCTCTTTGCCTCCCAGCATGCCCTTTGATTACAGCCTGTCACAAGAATGTCTGTGAAAGTGAGTAATGTGTACACAGCAACCCTCGTGGCCAGCCTGGAGGGTGCTGGGAGCGGCGCTGCTCAAGCTGTTGTGTTATGAGATCTCTGCTGTAGACAGTCTAAAAATGTAACGTGCCTGGCATAATACATTCAGCACACTTGAAAGCTGTTATTTTGCTGCTTGGAACAGGGTAGTAGAAACATTTTGATAAATGTGCTAATGTGCAGATTATTAAAGGTCTTGATGGTACTTAAAGGAGCAGTCCTGTTAGGCTGTTTGTATTGAGAGCAACACCAATGCAGGGAAAAATGTTTAATATTTGCCCATATTTTGATATGAATTTACTGTGATCTTGTCTGTCTTTGAAAGCCTGACTTCTTGTATCTGCATGAGGAGTCTTAACTGACTGCTTTCAAATGCAAATTAAAGTTTTCTAGCTCAGTTATGCTCACCAGGAAGGGTGTTTTATGTGGAGCTGATTGATGCATGACTTTATAGAGGAACAGTGTTTCCATAGTCTTCAGCAAAGACATCACATAGTAGTCATTGTACAAGTTTCTCACATATTCACCCTTTAATATGCAATATTTGCTGTGAAAGTAGAAAGAGGAGGTTCCATTTAAAGACTAGATGCAGCTAATGAAAACACAGTAACTGCATTTGGGAAGTGCATTTTGAGGAAGGGTAACTGAGGCAGAAAGAAAAAAGCATAAAGTCTTGTAGCATCCCTTTGATGCTCCACCTCAGATAGGCGTAACTCCATTTCCTCATGTAGTGTTGTCTAAATGAAAACAAAAGCATTACAGAGGAGTGGGATCCATTGGTGGAATGGGGAAACTGATACTAAAAAGTTATGTCAACACAAACATTTGATAAATTTTTGAAAGCATAAGCAACTTACAAAATACAGCTGATTTCTATTAATAGAAATATATTTATGTATAAAGAAAATTTAATTGTGCACTACTTTTATATGTTTCAGTAACTCTCTTTAAAATGTAGGTGGTTTACAGGTTACAAAGGATGAGATAACCCATTTGCTTATCTCTTCACCATGTTATCATCTGTCTTAACAGCATGCCTGTAAATTAGGTTATTTAGCAGACATCAAATCATATAGACGGGTGCCTGTTACTAAACTTCTGGTTGCACATTATAATAGCATTTATAAAGGAAATACAGCCCACACATGAAGTCCAAGATGGCAGTTTCTGCTGTAGGAAGTCTGTGGCATTCATTCAGAGGAGCACTTTGGGCTTTTTTGAAATGCAGGAAATTTTGCTCTTTTTGGATCACTGATTTTCAACTTTTTAGGAAACATTAACCTTTTTTATCTTTCTTTATTTTTTGGATTCAAGCTACTAGTATTTGACATAAATTAAGGGCAAACTGGGGAGGCAACAGTCCTTTCTCTCATGCCCCTCCATCAGTGTACATGCCAGAAATAACACTTTGATATATTTTGAAAATAATAGTTTCATAGAGTATATTTTGGCATGGAAGGATATCAGGTGGTGTTGGAACATTTCAGAAACATGGGGAACAAGTTCCTGTACTTGTCTGTGACAGATGGGGCTCCTCTGTCTGGGAGAGGAAGACACTAACATGTACTGAGGAACAAAACTATAAAAAGTCAAAGCTTTAATAAGGAAGACTACAATGCGAGTAATAGACTACTTCAAATCTACTCTCTACCAAAAGTTACTATTTCTACTTTCAGTGACACAGTGTGGAAAGGCAGAAAGTAAAACTAGGGATGTCTTTAATCAAATTAAACCTTATTACCATATGTGTTAAACCTGGACTCTTCTTTACAGTGCATGGACAGGTATATGTGCAAAGCTCTTGGAGGCTGCTCTTTGGAGTTTGATGGCAATTCTCAGCTTATGTCAGTGTGTGCGTCCCTAGGCCTCTGACTTGCAGCTAATTCCCACAGTAGTGAGATGCCAGTAGTAGTCTGTTTCCTGCTCAGTGGATTTTCCCTGACAGGAATTTCAGAGGCAATATTCTTAACTGTAATTGCAGCCTTTCTCACCCAAACTAGGTAGACAACAGCAAGCAGTTCTGTGACAACTTAAAAAAAAATAAAAAGGCATATCATCTTGTGCTTTCTACACATCATTTGCTGACAGCCACAGATTTTGCAGTGCTTGCTTTGCAGAGGCCCTACAAGAAGTGAGAATTCCACACCATAAGATTTTAAAGTAACCTCTTGTCATGTGAAGTCAAGAAAATATATTTTCCGCCATACCTCACTACTAAAGCAGTTCTAAAATACAGTGGAACACAGGCCTTAATGCTCAAACCCTAAGTGCAAAGCATTTATTTGCATGTTTTCTTCCAAGACTACATTGAATGGTAGTTATAATGGTATACTTGGAGCAGAATTTACAGTTTATTATCAGCAGTTTACAATTGTCAGTAGTCAGAGAGTGGAACTTCTCTGTTGACACATGGAACATTGTACTCAGGAAATAACATACTGTTTCCTGTCAGCCAGAACGCTTGTTGCTGTTTTTCATTTCTGCCAGCTCTGAGCAGCACTGGTGTCCAAGACAGAGCACTATCCATTAGTCACAGGTGGAGAGCACTGTGAGATGATAGATATGTACATATGAATTAAAGTTGTCTAATAGAAGTATTTCACTGGGAATGTAAACTATTTTTGTAGTTCATTATATGCACAGCTGAGCGCTATTTTTGATAAAGAGACTTATCTTTATCTCTATTTCACTGTACACCACAGCACATCTTTGGACTGTGATTATAGCAAGAGGTATTTGCACTCTCCTAGTGATTTCTCTGTGTATATTGCACCACCTGTGCAGCCAAGAACCTCTCTAAAAGCATGCCATTTACTTTGCTCATGATAACTGGCATTGTTTGGTTTAACTTTACTATCAGTTGCTTTGTTTGCTTGATTGTGGGCATTTTTTTCATTTGCTTCTTTGAATCCAGTACTGAATGACCCAAACTAACAAAGAAAGAGATGTTTGAGCTTCCTTTGGTCTTCCTTAGACAAGTACCTGGAACAAACAAAACAGCCAAAACGTCTATGGTCACCTATTACTCTGCCCCAACAAGTCCTCAGTGGTTACAGATCACGTACTAGTTGCTCACTCCCTGGTTAAATCCATCCTAAACACAGAGAAAGGAATGCAGTAGCTATACAGGTTTGGCACATAAGTGGACAGATTAAGTTCCTTGCATATATAAAAGACCTTCAATGTGAAGCAAAAGTTCTGGCTAGGGAAGTTTAGAACTTTGCTACTATGAACTCCTACTTGTTAAAGAGATTATTTCAGGACTTGTATTTGATGAGGTAGTCATGTAGTGCATCTTGTTCTGCCTCAATATCTCTTACACTACAACAGGTAGTTAGGAGGGATGTAAATGGAAAAAGAAATCCTATGTACTAAATTTGTTTGGAGTGGCTACAGCTGTTCTTGAGTTGTTCATGTAGTTTTTCTTACAAAATTAGTTATTTGGACTTCATGCTTGCACGTGTTCTCAAATAGCATCAGAAATTGTTTTAAAGAGTCAAAAGGGAATTAAAAATATTTTACGTAGCCCATTTGGAAACGCTCATGGATTTGACAGATGGTACTAGTTTGTCAGCAAAGTAAGAAGCAACAATCTCAAAAACTGGGAGGACAGGGCAGTCTCTCACAGCTATTGGAAATACAGTAAAACTATTAGTTTTTCACTGATTAATCTGTTTTGGTAACTTGCTTTTTAATGCATTGTAGTCAGTAGTAAGAAGGCAAGTTTGACATGTAATAAACAAAATATTGTTCCTTTGGTTTTTATTTTGATACATAATTTTGATTTTTCTTATAATAATTTTTAATATACAGAATGCTGTTTCTTAATCCCTGTAACAATGTTTCATGAAGTTACTACATGGAAAATATCTACTGCTGTGTTTGGTTTATGGAGTGAGCTAACTGGGGAGAGAGGCTTCCAAGGGTGGGATGGGATATGTGCTTCCACTACCAACCTGTCTATGGGCACATTGGTAGGGACAGGGGAGAGTACAGCTGCTAGACACCAAATTCATATCTGACATCTGTGAAATGAAGTCACAGCAGCCAAGTTTGACAGGTAAGAAAATGAGTGTACTCTCAAACTGTGATGCTTGTACACTTGGGAACCTACAGAAAACAGCTGAAAGTTGGATTAAGGCAGGGAAATACATCCGTTTATTCATGCTTTGAGAGAGGTTGCGATGATTGCTGTGAGATTAAACAGTCCTGTTAGAATGAAGTAAAATCCTGCCTAAGCAGAGATAAAGTTCAATGTTATCAGTGTGACACTTTCATGACCACCAGATTCATCCCAGCTATTTCAACAGACAGGCCTGGGCTCCTGTGTTGGATTAGTTGGTGCAAAGAAAGAGCTTCTAGAGTCTGATAACTTTTAATTTTTTTTTAACTTGCCTTACTTAACACAAAGTTAGTTTAGTTTTAGGACTATAATATGCAGTGTGCTAATGATATATTTGCTTCAGTTTGCAGCTCACCTAGTGAAGACCAAGTACCCAAGGGTCTGCATCCTAGATGGAGGAATCAACAAAATCAAGCCAACTGGTCTCCTCACTGTTCCTTCTCCACAAATTTAAGTGACTGTGAACATCCCGGACCATCTGTCTGAACAGGAGTCTTACTGTACAACACAGCTATCCGGAATTTAAAGGGCATTATGGCATCTTCATTGTTCAAGCTATCCTGATGGTCAGTGTCTTACCCTGCAGATCTAGAGCAGAGGAGCTTTGCATTTATTATTTAATGTAGAGCTTCAGTTGCAACAGATGAAAACTGACGCTTCAAGCTTTCCAAGAAACCTCTCTCAGCATTGATGTAGTGCACAAGTGCTTGAGCAAGTCTGAACATAGAGTATTTCATGTGGCGTTTGGTATCCTGTATTTCTGGCACACCAATGTAAACTGGCACTTGATGGCTCTAAGCTGCACTTGGATTATTTGAAAAAGTATTTTACTGTGAATATTGAAACTAACAAGCTGAAACTCTACTCTGTGTGTATCCTGTGAAAAAGTGCATTCTGTAGTATTTTAAAGGAGTAATTGCTGTATCTTGTGACCTGCTTTATTTTTGAGAAAGCATTTTTTCATCTGGATTGGAAATAAAGATGTGCCCCAGATTGGAAGTCACTGTAAGAGCTGCTGCTCAGTAAATCCAAAATGTGTTAGGAGGTGGAAAAGTTCTGCTTCTCTGTGGAGAATTTAATGATCTATTTCCAAACACATCACATGCAACAATTTCTGAAACAATCATGCTTACCAGGAGGGTGAGCTTTCAACAATACTGTGTCTTAGGACTATAAATTATTTCTTCTGCAAATATTAGAGCATTTCCATTTTAGAAGCTCTCACCTTAAAAATTACATTGCAAGTTTAATTTTCATATGGAAACATTCTGAAGTAAACACTCTTGTACGAATTGGAAGTTCAAAATTCTCTTTGGTATCCTCTACTCTTTCTGCTAGTGCTGTCAATTTTGTTTGTAGTTTGGTGGTTTTTTTTATGTCCTTAAACATGAACTTTAAATCTGATACATTGAGATAGCAAACCTGTTTCTAAACTAAACTGGATGCAAGTGCTGCAGATCAGTGAAAGCAGGTTTCCATGATGGGCATAAGGTGACTGTGTAGTAAAGATGTGGGAATTACTGTGCAGTAAGAAGCCAAAAGTATTGAAAGCACTGATAGAAACAGGAATTGCCATCTCTGTGTTGCTGAGAAGCTAAAAATAAACTTGCTTCAGACAAGTACCACCTTTCAGGAGGTGTGAGGAAAAAGAAAACCATCCTAATTTGTCCCACTCGGATTCCCAGGTTAGGTTTGCTAGCTTGTTAGGTCCTTTATTCTAGAAATAATGAGGGAGGTGTAAGAAAGGCTAGGAAAGGAATCAGTCTTCAAGAATGCTATTGAAAATAGTAACTTAAATCCAGGAAAACCAGTTGTGATAGAGCGACAATATGGCACTGAAATTTAATGGGAATTTGGAAGACTTTGTTTTAGAAGACAAAGTCTTTTTACAGGAGGCTTAATAATCACTGAAGTGTGGGGATTAAAATTGTAAAATTAACAATGACAGCAAAGATCCGTTCACCTGATTGCAATCACTTATTACCTTGCACCATCTCTTTTATTAGAGCATCATCTGAGACACGACTGTTTCCATGATATGAACAGGGTAATGAGGATTTGCTCTGGGAGATATGATTATTGTCATGCCTTCTTTGAGGATTTTGTATCATGAATAGTTTTTAATTTGTCAAACAGAACACTGCAGCAGCTAACTTTATGTAACGTTTCTTCTCTCACAAGAGGTTTCCAACAGTGAGAGTTCTGAGAGAGAGGTGGTCAGTGAGAATGCTGTGAGCAGTCTCTGTAAATCACAGGCAACATGATCACTTGTTCTGTGGACTTTTTCTAGTGCTGGTGGTTGTGGGTTTTGTTGTTTTGTGAGGGGTTTTTTGAACTGAAACCATGGAAGATGAGACTTTGTAGAAGGTCCTGAAAGAGGAAGTCTTCATTCTCACCTGTGCAATGGCCAGAAGATTTCATCCTGAATCCTCAGAAGCTGATCAGTAGCACTGTGGGCTGTCTCCAGGGAAGTTTCCTCTTGCTACAGCTGTGGTTTTGAAAAACTCATTTTAAAATATGATGGGTGGAAAGAATATGGGGTAAGAAAGGCACCTTTTTCGCTCACTTTAACTCAGCTGTGGTTTAAAAAAAGAAACCCTTGAGTCAAAAAAAAAACCTAGTGGAATTACAACATGTTGAGATACAGATATATATAGAGATATCTGGGCTTTTTTTTGTCCAAGGTCAGCATAATGTACTGAAGCTTTCAAGAAGTTTTTTACTTTAGAAGTCCAAGATGCCTGGCAGAGTGACCAGGTAGAGGATCAAAAATGAAATGTCATCACATTGCTCTGTTGGCAGAGCATTTCTACAACAATCCCTGGTGAGGCCCATGGTCCTCAGCTGACTTTAAAAATTACCTCAAAACAGAGTGGAGCAGGGAGGTTTGTAACAGGCTTCCTGATGCTAAAAAATCCGCTGTGGGCAACTCTGGCTGGCTGCATGGAGAATGACAAAGATCTTGCCAGTGTCACAGAGATTCACTATGAAAGGGTACACATTGAACCCTGCAAAACAGCGTATTAACTATTTTTGTCAGAGAATTCATTGACAGGTAAGAGATTGTTGTCAATGTCAAACAGAAGCCAGAAAACCACACAGTTTATTTGTGATTGTAAGGAAACAAATGAACAAAGGAAGTGTGCCATGCCATCAGAGAATTAACCTATATGGAACATTTTGAACACAGCACAGATGCTTTATAATACAAAACAGAAAAATAAAGAAGAAAATAGAAAGATACACAGGATCAGAAAGGATATAAAATAGAGCCAGAATATGATGATGTTAACTATGATGATTGAAACTCTTCGTTTTGGAAAAAGAGGCAACCAAAAGAGAACGTTACACCTTTTGCCAAAGGTTATTCCCTACAACGTGGAATTTGTCACCAGAAGAGGCCAGTAGTTTAAGTCATACTCATAAAAAAGGATTAGGTGACTTTGTGGAAGAACTGTATCTCTGACTGTTAACCACAATGGTTGAGAAATGGTATTGAATGCATGGCTTTTCTGATGTGTTGATTAGGAGAAGCTGGGAGGATACACCAGAGGAAGATTTCATGCCATTTCTCACACTCCCTTTTCATGTGTTTGCCTTTGGTGAGTGACTGTTGAGCTATACCAAATGCAGTGGTTCAGAAAATACTGTATTTAATCCCAGCCTGATGTTTTCTTCTTTACACAGGTATTCAGAAAAGGACTGTAAGTACAAAGAATAGAATGCCTTGGAGAAAAAAAAGATGTGAACCCAGGTACTTGTTCCTTTGGTAAGAAGGGCAGGAAGTGTACTTTATCACCTACAGCTATTTTCATTCTTAGAGAAGCCAGGTTATTTTTTCAGTAAAATTGCCTAATATTTAATAGCGTCTACAAATCTTTTCGATAACTACAATTGGTTTTAGTATTTAAATGTTGAATATCTCTAGATGTCAGTTCAGTCTTCACTTTCAATTTAGCCAAGATTCGTAACCTCTGTGTTCCGTTTGTGTATGGCTGTGTTTTTGACAGAAGACTTAAAAGCTGACATTAAGTCAAGGTTTACATTATAAAGTAATGTCTACCTGTATTTTCCAGGAGATGTTGTGAAAGAGGATGTGTGTGAAAGTAGAAAATATCAAGAACTCCTGAAGTGTATTGAACTTTTTTCCCATGTAAATAGAAAAGCATCTGGAAAGTTCTGTAGCTTATAGCTGCTTGGAACTTACAGTTGCTGATGTGCCTGCACTTGTGACTTCAGTCAGCGTTCTTTATACCATGCCAATAAATAGGCCTATTATGACTATTTAATTCAGTTATTTAGGACAAGTGTTCAGTCATGAAATCAGCTTCTGATATCCTTTTCCATAGACAAGAAAAATTCTTGCATTTTGTGGTAATTTCTCATTTAATAATTTTATCTAGGTTATGTAGCATTTGACCATTATAAGAGCTTAAAAGTGTATTTTTTTTCTGTTACTCCAGCAATATAACGCTATAAAAATCTAGTAGGAGAAAAAAACCAATATTATTGTTCCATGTGGATGCCTTCTGCTGTTAGCAGAAAAATATCCTAACTAAATATTTCCCACAGTTGGGCCTGGAAAATGGAGCTGCCCCTAGTCTGTTTTTTCCTGCCCTTTTAAAAGCATCCTGAATCTGTCCCAGCCTGTAGCTTCCTGCCAGGACAGCAATATTCCCAAAGGGTACCCAGGTAGGTTTCTAGGGAGAACAGAGCAAATGAGTTAAACCTTCTTTTGGCAGTCTTAGACTTATTGATTGTTATCATGATCATTGATCACCTGCTGGCACTAGAGTGTCCTTCTTTAGATAAGACATAGTCCTTTGAGGGTTTTATTGCAGTTTGTGTGTAAGTTTCTTGGGTTCTTTTTGCAAGTGGATATTAGTCCTATTTGGTCCACTTTTTCTGAGTAAAGACTGAGACTATTTGTTCTTATCCTAGGAACCTC
>JAWWLZ010000139.1:24244444-24285437 GCA_035041345.1 Poliocrania exsul | reverse complement strand
AATATAGCTGTGTTATTATATCAACATCTAGCAAACCAGTGTTACAGAGTTTAAAGAACCTTTAAAAACAGACTCAGGAGGGTGTTCTTGCCACTGAAGCAACATGTAAGGTGGTTTTTTTAAAGTCTTTTCTCAAAATGTGTTTAACCATAATGTAAATCCATGTTCAGATGAATCTCTGATAGTGGTCTTTGCACATAAAGGTATAGAGACCCCAGTGCATGCACTCTTGTAATTCTTCACATATCTTACTTCCCTAGTGGTAGGTCCTTATGTGCTTTAGGAGCACAGACACCATTTCCAGACACAGCAATTTGTGCAAAAGAGCAGACACAGTAAAACAATGTGTAACCCTTATAGTCAATGAGAACAACATAGGGAAATGTAGGTGACTGTTTTATTTAATTTCCTAACTGAAGCAGTATTAAATTTGTCTCCTCTTTGTCTGTCTAGAATTATCTGGCACTGCCTTATTTTAGTGAGAAGTAGCATCTGGTTGTATCAGCTCTTGCCACCTGAGCTGGTCAAAGGAGTAAAACTGAGAGTACAGAACAGGTATATGGAATAATTATGGGGTTTAAGAAATCCAGTCATGGCAGTAGCTTGAGTTACCAGGCCATTATTCCCTTCCTTGCTACAAACTTTTGATATGCCTTATGTAATCTGGGTGATTGAATTCCCCTCACTAAAACAAGGCTAATAACACTTCTCAATGTTACTTAGTGTAGAAAAAAGAAATACAGTGAATACTGTGACCACAGTACTTTGTGTGAATATGAAGAAAATGAGTACAGCAGAGACTAAATATGTTTTTCCTAGAAATAAACTGTTTCCTTGGGAAGCCAAAGATAGATGACATTTCTCCATCATTAATTTTGTAAACAATCCTTTCACTAGTAAATACTATTAATGAACAAACTTCAGCATTGCCACAAATAATTCACAACACCTATCAAGGATATAGTAATAGTGATGAAGAAGCCCTCTTATTACAAAACTTGTTATAAATTTTGGTTAGCTGCATGCAGCAATCACGTTAATAGTGTATAATAAACACTCTGCTGCAGTTAGGCTGTAATAAAATATGATGTATTTTCAATTACTAGAATACTTAGATTTTTCTTTAATGATAATACAGACTGGTACTATCTGTAAAATTAACCAAATGCCAAGCTTTGCAACCCTAGAATACCAGGAATACAATCACAGCCTCCCTCACAAAGCAGAAGTCTGCATAAGGAAGTGGTTTTATTTTTGATTGTCAGTTCTTTTTTGTCTTTTAGCAATTCAAGTGAGTCTGTATTGTGTGCACAGAGTTAAGTGTGGATTAGTTTGCACAGTATTTTTCTGTCCTCCTATGGCTTGTTAAGGCATAAAAACTCAGCCAACCTCAGCAGCAGTAAAATGCCAAATTCCTTTTGCTAACAGTTTTCTCACAGCTTCCCAAAGAGGAAATACAGGCACTGGGTCCTGCATGAAGGTGTAGCATAGGGGTCTAA
This sequence comes from Poliocrania exsul, assembly GCA_035041345.1. Taxonomy (NCBI): domain Eukaryota; kingdom Metazoa; phylum Chordata; class Aves; order Passeriformes; family Thamnophilidae; genus Poliocrania; species Poliocrania exsul. The sequence goes on along the minus strand of JAWWLZ010000139.1, from coordinate 24,283,938 downwards.
TCTCACTGATGTGTTTATATGCTGTACTAAAATACCAAAAGCTAGGAAGGGTCAAGCTTTTTGGATGGATATCTCCCTATCCCATCCACCTTTTTCCACTTCAGATTGCCATTAAAAGGACATAATAAGGAACAAGTAATTTTCATTAACTGGGATATACCTAGATTAGAATTTTGAAATTGAATGTCATGGAATCAATGGTGTGATATTTAGCCTTTACTAGTAGTCATCACTTTAGATAAATTAGCATGTGATATCCTGCTGGTACTCAATTTTTCATAGTTTTAGACTGTCAGTGTTCTTATATAAATTGAATACATTCATCCTGTGGGTATTCTTGACATGTTTTAATAGCTGTTGAAAGACAGGGTTTTAGCCTTAAACGTTTCTCATGTGGCATTCTCACAGCAAGCTGACTCAAAACAAGTCAGAGCTGTACTTTTGTTTTTTTTAAATCCCATCCACAGAAAGAACTTTATCTTGTTTGGGAGCTTAGTGTGTAGTTCTGGCATGAGTGAGGACAAGAGTAGCACAGTCTATCTTCTGCTATGTAATTATAATTATTACTTCAGAAGTGTTAAGCAAACCTGGAGTTTCAGAAACATACTTTTAGTGAGCACTCAATATGCAACTTCCACGAAAGGGTTGACTTTTTTGCCATTACATCAATTAATTTGATTTGACTCAATTGAGTTCCTACCCTAAATGCATTTTTTCTCAAATCCTTTGAAATTTGAATGAGCTAATATCTCTGGGTTTATATCTTAAGTCAAACTATTATTTCAAGCAATGTTGTTTCTCCAGCCTCAAAGAAAAAGGTGACATCAGGTGTAGGAGGATGTCCTTAAGAGAGGCACTTTGTGGCTTTCAGGTATTACATGTCTTCAGTGAAGAACCCATTCAAGGCTGCTTTAAAGGCAGCTCTTCAACAACTGCAACACCCCCTACTCCATGTCTGGAAGGATGCCCTATGTCCAATACATACCTGAAAAAAGGAATAGGGAGAATTTACTTTAGAATAAAACTCTATGGATATATAGAGAGGTGTAATATGCATGTAACTAGAAGAGTATCGGTAGCAAACAGCTTTCTTTAAATTGACAAGTCTGTTACAAACTGCCAGCTCTTTGGAGGATCCTCTGAACTTAGCTAGAGTAGCTCAAAGAAGCTGTAATAATTAAAATTTCTCCTTTCCAGTGTTTGTACAGGTGTACAGCCCACACATATATGCATGAATCCAAGGGCTTTACTAAAATAGGTAAGTCCTCTTACACCTTCATGCAGAGAGAAATTTTGCAATTACTTTTCAAGGAGAAACCAGCAAAAATGGACAGTTAGAACCCAGTGTTACTGCAATATCTCTGGGCTCAGTTCTTCCAAATATGCTTACTGCTTTTGAAATGCTTTGTGTCTCCTGGTCTTACATGTGCAAATCTGCCCTACATTTCCTCTGAAAGTCCTGTAGGTAAACCAGTGTTTGGCTGTGCTTCTTGGCTTTCTTTCTCTCTCTCCCTCCTGGATTTCATTCACCTTTTCAGAGGCCCTTACTTTTTGCTCACTCTGCCTTATTGGAAACATGTGATGGGTTTTCTTTCTCTGAAGAGTTTTTTAATGCACTCTTTTGTCTTGTTCCTTGAAACTACTTGTTCCTTATTAGCAACTGCCAAAGCCACTGAGAATCCTGGGCTTGTCATGAAATGAGATTGTTGCTGTGCACAGGGGAAGGAAGGGAGGGAGAAGTGGAAAATTCCTCTCAGTGCCTCCCTTGGAAAGGCAGCCCTTTCATAATCAATCACTGAGAGGAGTCTTCATGATGATGGATGAGAACCAGTAGGGGTTGCAGGAGAGAATTGAAGGCATTAGGGAGTTAGTCTTTAATTATTCTTTCCTGATGAGGTAGCATAGTTGACACCTAGGCTGCTGCGTCTTACTCAGTGCTTGTTACAGGAGCCCCAGCGTCCCTCATGGACTGGGGCTGCTCTTGGGTTAGCACATCCTGAGACAGTGTCATGAACTGTCACCTCCTGTTGTGGCAAAGACAAGGCAGCTGACTTTTTTTTTTTTTTTAAGTAGTGGGGAAAGATAGGCAGTGGAAAAAAATCAAACAGCTCTACTATGTGTGCTGCACTTAAAAGTTGTGCAATAAATAGTCATAGTAGCCTAAACATACGGGTATTAGGAATTTATTGTATTGCACTGGAAGAAAGCCTGTGTTTTCAGGGGATCATCTGGAGGATTCCAAAAGAAAGGGAAATCTCAGCCTTCCTTCACTTTCTGCTTCATTCAAGCTTCTTTTCATCTTGTCTCTTCTCTGTGATACCCCTCCATGTGACTCCAGTACTCGATGAATCTTGTTAAGTTTGCAGTAGGGCAGACATTGTGTGCTCAGCAAACTTGATGAGAATTTGAAGCACTTCAAGCTGAATAAATAACATGCTCTGTCTGTGACAGACTGGTTACTGTGATGCCATGTTACAAAATGGAATGTTGGTGGCAAATGGAAATTTTGTCAGTTTTTGCCTTTGGGTCTTGTGCAAATATAAATAGATACATAAACTGTGTACTCCTCATTTTCATACCTTACTTGCATATGTGTGTATGTGCTCTAGGAGGGAGAAGTCATTGTCCAGGAAAAATCACCACATACTATCTTCTATTCTTAGAAAGCCAGGACTGCCCTTTCTCCCAGGAATCTCCCAGGTCTTTCTAGAAGCATCATGGGGTATCTCTGGTCCCCTGAGGAAGTGGGGGTGGAAGGCCTGGCTCTCGGAGCATTTCTGAAGCCAGCTTTCCATTGCAGCTGCAACCCTTCTCCAGTTTCTGCAGCAGGTGGCCTCCAAGCAGGCTTTTCATCCTCCTAGGTGACAGCAAAAATTTGCTGAGAGCATTGAGAAACCCTTAACTGGTGCATGTAATGCAGTATATATATCTCTTTCTCTCTAAATACAGAAATTCAGATATATGCATGCACAGTCAAGAGAAGTCCCTAAAACTGAGATGAGGTCTGTCTGAAAAAAAAAAAAAAAGACTCCTTTAGATTGCAGCCCTTTAACTGTTTGTTTAAGTGTTTATAAGTAACTGATGACTGAATCCAGAATAAACGTGGGAACTGGAGCTTAAATGCATTATTGGACATGCTGTAAAAGGTAGGAGTTTCTGAACTTTGCAGAACTATTGTTAACTTCAGTCAGGAACTCAGAAAGATCACTGCAGAACCATGATGGAGAGTTGATAAACTGCTAAAAAGCTCTTGTCTACAAACAATGCTGTTAGCTGCACCCTCCCAGGCCCTTTGTCACTAACACATGGGGCCCTGATTTCTTCTACTGTAGTTGAAGCAATAAAAGCATTTAATAATTCTGAGTTACAAATTACAAGAGAACATGCCCAGCAATTTTTCTCAAGATTTTGGCTTTGTGTTTTCAGGATTCTGCTTTTTTAGCACAGGTGAACATACATTCTGAGGACAAAATTATGCTGGAGAAGCCCCTAAGCATCATGTCCTACAGTTTTGGAGTGGTTGGTCATTGATAGAACAATTTATCTCAAAAGTGCAGCAGTGGACGAGTCATAAATTTGGATGTGAAACTGGGCATAAGGAACTGGGAATTTTGACTCAATATGAGGAAGTTCAAGGTATACTTTATCTGTATAAATTTTTATCTAAAACTTGAGCAGGCTGTCTCAGGGATCAGAAAGCAATGATTCCTGTGCTCTTACACTGAGCTTGGCTTAAGCCTGTATATATTTGAGATGCTGGGAGGAATTCACCTTATTGTAAATTTTGCCTAGCTGGCTGTCATTACTGAGGCAGGGAGCAGGTGAAAAGGACTGAATGCTTGCCCAGCCATTGGGTGGGTATTGTTGCATGTTGACTCCATTGTCCTGCTACATTAAGGGTTAGGGTAATTTCCATTGTGCACCTATTCACTTACTGCAGTGCTGTGTTGGCTTTTGTAGAGCCTGGCCTGTTTATCATGTACAGCATCTTGATACATTACTACAGCACTGATCTCTTGCAGTTTTGTGCAGAAACATAGCAGACAACTGTCTGTATCACTAGGCATGGACCAAGTTAAGTAAAGTTTATTTCATGCTATAGAAACTGCTTCTTATAACAAGTGGCCAGTTCTCAGAAGTCTTCAGTTACTTACATAAAGGTCTTGCAAAAATCTGAACCCTTTGTTAAGTGTCTAAATGGGACCCAAGTTCCTGGAAATCAGGCCTGCACACTTCCTGCTAAACACTTAAAAATTTGGATTGGAGCTTGGGGAATTTGTACTCCTAAGGGTCAGGATTTACATACACAATCTGTAAATGCTTTCAGTGGGAAATGCTGGCAAAGCCATCCCTCTAGTGTTGTTAACCAGTTTTGCAGACCACCCATTCTGCCTGTGCAGTAGAACAAGCCTAACTAAGGCATTCATTGACAAATTTTGTCCTTACTGATTTCACTTAACAGAAAAGAATTGTCTCCTCTATCACTTTTCCTTGTGAAATCTTAAACTGACAACAAAATCCTTTAAAAGTCTCTACTGACCTGGTTTCAGATTTCATTTTCAGGAGAGTGCTTTTTAATAAGAAACCTTAAGAAGTTCAGATATTAGCAGGCATGAAGGTTGTTTTCCTCCACTTTTTTTAGTGATTCAGCAAGATCCTTATGAAGATGAGCAGAGGCACCATCAGGTTGAAGGTAAAGTCCATGACTCCTAGCTTTAAGTCAGAAATAGGATTAAATTCCTTAAATACTTTATTCTAATCTGGCAACAGAAACAATTAGCAGGGAAGATCCAAATGTCGAGCTTTGTCTGAATCCTCAAAGACCTAAGGGTCTTTTGCTGTGTTGCTTCTTTTTATTAAACCAAAATTAAAAATACTTCCTATAGCCAGAGTCTCTTAATTGCACTAGGGAATAGCTGTTAGAGTAATAGCAAGGACAGTACTTTAAAGGAAAGAGGAGTGGGTAGAAACAATCAAAAACAAAATAAAGGCCACCCACCAAAGACATGTTGGAGGGTTGTAAACAACCCTGAGAGTACACACCAGTCCTGGAACTTCTTACGTTCAAGCCGCTACTGTCAGAGGTAGGAGGAGCCTTTCTTGGCTGTAGTTGTTGAGTTGCAGCCTACAATTAGGTAATGTTTTGTTTCAGGGACCTGCTCTATGGGAGGTACTGCTTGTGTGAAGGCTGCCTTTACTCATAGATTCAGAAGTGGCGTAGCTTCCAAGGAGAAAAATTATCTCATTAGCGCCTGACAAGCAGAGGTTTGCAGCCAGAACACTCTACATGTGTGCAGCATGGTCTCTGTCACATAATACAATTTGTAATTGCTGATTACTTTTTGGCTGATGTTGAAAGCCTGCATGTCAATCCCCACCTAGAGTGCAAAACAGTAAGTAATCCTCCTCCCCCACCTCCAGTCTAGTTCAGTGAACTTCACAGAAGAGGCAGGCACGTCTTGCTGTAAGGGTCTTAACCTTTGGTCATATACAACTCTCAAAAACTATAAATTAAGTTCGAGAAAGATCATACTGTAGGTAGGTTTTGTGTATGAGTGCACATGTACTTAATGCATTTCAGAAGCGGTTTTTTCCGCTCCTATTATTTTTTTTTACCACCTATTCGACTGGTTGAGGCTTGGGGGATTTTTTTGGGTGGTTTTTGTTTTTTTTTTAATGTTCATCATGGAGCTTGGGAAACCATGGGATTTTTCATACATAAGTGAATCCAGTACAGGGTTCTTCTTGCTTGAAGTCAAGCAATAACAATTATCTCAGCATATCTTGGAACAGTTAATAAAAAAACAGGATTTGGACCAAAAGTCATTATTTATTGTAGCTTTTAAAAATTAAATACTAAGGAAGTTGAAATTACATTGTTGCCATCAAGGCAATTAAAAGTTTAGAAAGGTCGTGTCATGAAAATGAAGGAGTGTACAGATGAGAGACACTGAGTAGAAAAGGTGTTCTACCCAAATTTGTCCACCGGTCAATCAAAATCATTCAACAAGTGCTCAGTCTCTAACCCTGCTTCCTTCTTCAGCCTGTCCTGCAAGCTCCCAATTTTCTCATTGTATGTGAACACAGGCTGTCTCTGCCTGCCTCCTTCCCCTGCCTCACTTCCCAGGTGCATGTATGTCCTGAAAGCTGAGATGGTGTTTTTAGTGTCTAAATAGTATGTTGTGTTAACTTTTATTCCAAACGGATAACTAAGGGCTTTTTTTAAAATTAAATGCTTCCAAACATACTGACATGACAAGTCATTATGAATGGAAATTTCTCTGAGATAAAGAACAATTTGAGAGAGGGAGAAGAAGAATCTGAACTTCATATTCCCTGAATTTCTTCAAGATTGTCCCCTCCATGCTGAAACTCCCTTTTCTGGAGGAACTGAACATTCCAATCTCTGGTGCACTGGTGACCTTGCCAAACCAGGCAGTGGTGTGTAAAACTATTTCTGTACCTTTTTCTAATGCAGCTGCCCCTGTGCTACAGCAGCAGAGCTGTGGATGGCAGGCTATTGCCCTTCTCTGAAAGCAGTGAGCCTTACACACAGTCCTGTCAAAAAGGCTGCTCTCACCTGTAGAAATGACAGTTAGTAAGTGTTGTCCAAATTAACAGCAATTTCTGTGATTTTTTTGGAGCCCAAATTGCTACAAGGGAAAGTTTTTTCATATGCCTCTCTGCCCTATAAGCTAGAATAGACTTATTTTGTGGGAAGATAGTATAGGGTTATTCAGAACTCATGACTGTTTAGTCAGGAGGTGAGAACAAGGAAGTATTTCAGCACAGACCAAAATTAATTTCTGTTTATCAAAAAAAATCCCCATATTTATGGAAGTGTCTGTCCAGTTGACATCTCATACAGAGGAGCTGCTGGGGAAACATTGCTTGTGACACTGGGCAAACCTGTAGCTGTGTCTTGTGTGTGTGTGTCCAGCTTTGACTACAGGGTAAAGATGACTTAAAAATGCACCAGTGAATGGTGCTCAGAATAGGCTCAAGGCCTGAAATGTCTTCTTCATTTCAATTTTAAATATTTCCTTCTGAATCCTCTCTGGTGCAACTCTTCTCAACACAACATCAGGACTGGGAGGGCACGTGAGAGCTGTTGATGCTGCATGAAATGAATCCCCAAGTTGGTCTCATGGCAGAGTATTTTGTACTTCTCCCCTCCTCCAAAGCAAAATAACAAAGCTGGTGCTCAAGGGGACACCCCTGCACGTGTTCAAGCACACCAAGCAAAATCCTGCACTGCTTTGATGAAGGTGGAAGACAGCCTTCACTGTAATAGATAAGAACAGGATTTAGGGAACAGTTTTCCAAAGAGGGGCAAGTCTGGGAAACTAAACTGCCTAGGAAACTAAACAAATTAGGTTGTTGCTGAGTTGGCTCGTACTGATGATTCCTGGATTGTTGACATATGTGAAACACCAGAGATGTGAAGAGGGAGAGAGCCTCAGTGTTGCTGACAGATTGGCCCTACACAGTGTCTTGTGGTAGGATTTGTTTTGCTGAAGGCTGGAATTCGTCTGTATGCCATATATGACATATATATACTGTTTTGACAGAATGAGTGTGTGGGAAGCTCTTTGTACTTGCAGGCTGCATTATTAAGATACAATGATTTATGACAATAGAGGTAGGGATTATTTGAACTGTAAAATTTTTCTCTGGGGAAATCTGAGATAGCAAGGTGAATTAATGCTTTCTGTGCAGATTAATTATACAAAATTATGCTTAATTAAAAGGAATATTTTACTGTGGCTTAATCAAAAAATCCAGAGTCTTCAGTCTCCAAATGGGTTTCTTCAGATATCAATAGGGCTGGAGAATATTGGCAGTGCAGGTGGGAGTTACATTCATGTAATTACTGGAAGAGTTTGAACTTCAAACCAATTCAGGGGGGAAAGAAGGGCTATGAGAAACCTGGGAGACCTGCAAAGTCAAATAAAATGTTTGTGTAGGCATTCAGAATGTACTGTCAGCATGGAATGTTTTTTACCATTAAAAAAGAGTAGAAATTGTACTCTTTCTTCAGAGTACTTCCAGGTAACACACTATCTAACCACAGAAAACACATGGGAACAACTTAATAAGTAAAGAGAACAAAGGGATTAATGTCAAGTGTTGCTGAACTAATTTGTTATCCAGAAACTCTCAACTAGTGCAAGTCTGGAATGTATCCGTTCTCCCAGTATTGCTCTTGTGTAACTATTTGTTTAAGAGGTATTCAGGTGTTTACTGCCTTTACTGGAGCTGGTGTTTGCTTTGCAGAGACCCACAGGCAGGTCTGGCCTCTCTGTGGAATCAAAGGCACAGTCATGCATAAATGAGGTACACTTTTGATGGAAGATGTTCAAGACATGATGAGCAGAACGTTTCCTGCCACAGAAACAGTTATCACATATACACTTCTGAGTTGTGGACAGTCATTTAGCATGACAAGTGTACTGTAGTACAGTCATGACATATGGGTATCCTGAGAAATAAGTGGGTCATTTTATATAATGTAGCAGATTCTCTCTTCAGATTTCTTTGTCCCCTTTTTTACATTTGCCACCTATTTCAGTTATTATTTACCAGATGCATCACTGATGGCAGCATTGTGTTGTTTTTTCAAGTCTAGGGTTTTTGGTTTTAGCCAGCTTTCATATCCTGCTGTTACCCTTAATGTCTTTGGGATTTGTATACAACTGTCAAACAAGAGTTCAGTGTCTTCAAGTGGCAGTTCAGCTTGGGGCTGAAAGACAGGGTGCTAATTAAAATCCTGAGGGATGCAAGTGTCCAGTTTTCCCCTGTAACACAGATTCTGTTTCATGGCAGCCAGTTATTGTGTCTCTTTTCTTTCCTTTTACCACCTCTGGAGGTATAAATGTTATACTCACTCAGCCTGTGATCGGGCCTGGTGATTTCTTTACAGTTAAAATTGCACACAGGAAATCTTATGACATTAATGCAGCAAGCTTGATAGTGAATAGCTGAAAAAAAAATTGCTACATTTACAATAGTAGTTCAGACAGCTGCTCAAACAGTGGAGCAAATCCCATAGTCCTACTCAACAAAGATCGTAATATATCTTTAGCTGAGAGTCAAGCTGGACTCTGTCTCCTGTTGTTAAGTGCATCTGCCAGGAGCAGCAAGGTAAATTTGGATGCAGAAGAAGAAAAGTAGAATGAAGCAATGCAGATTGGGTATTTTCTGGATGTGTCTCATACCCTGTGTCTTTTATTAGGATTTGTGGTGAGTAAAAAATTGTCAGATAGAAAGAAAACAATTTGAACCTTATATGCCCCTGAATGAACACAGAGGGGAGATACTGAAGCTGGTTGTTTTGGCCAGAAACTTCCATACTGAGCTATGGGAGGAAACTTGGCTGTGCTCCAGTGTTTGATTTGCCTGTCTTTCCAGGTCTTTAATAAAATGTTAGCAGTCATGTTTGTTCTGCATGGCTTCTGTACATTGTTACAGTTTGATTTTCTGTCATTGTTCGGATATGCTGCTGTTCCTGCAATGAATTCACTTATTGTTATCTCCTTTTTTTGTTATCTGGGGTTATTATTTCTGCCAGTTCTAGGTATATACTTTTATGACATTTTGTGAATGCATTTCAGGGAGTGTGTTCCAGTGCAAATCACTGGGACAATACAATAATTTGTCATTTGATAGCTTGATTTTGGCAGAGATATCTAAGCATGAAACTTTACCAGACTGGGCGTTAAAGAGCAATATTAACATTTCCTCACGTGCTATGAGGTGATGTTAGTGTGAGCTGTGAGAATCGTATTTCTCAAGCTGAGCTGAACTGCAGGTGGTTTGCTTCACCACTGTTCACATTTTAAGTTACTTGCAGAAAGCAACCAGCTTTTTAAAGTAGTTTGGGGACAAGAAGATGCTGCCACTTGAGCTGAGTAGATGTGTGAGGTGGAGAGGTGGTTCATTGTGTGCCACAGGCATTGTGCCATCAAGAGAACTGATAGCTTGCATGTTTTATCAGTGGCAGGTTTGTGATGAGCTCATATATCCAAAGAATAGAAGTTGGGAAACTGTATGCAGTGACTGACAGGCTTTTTAGTTGCCTTTTGCCTGTTATAAAATATGCATCATTTAATTACCATCTTCTTAACGAGAGACTGCAGTGCCTTGCTGACAGAGTGGTCGTGCTTCCCACTGGCAAGTGGCATCAGTGTCAAATGATGTTCGAATAAGGGAGAGCTGGTGCTGACCACCTGATTTACCAAATGTGGAAACAACTAATTTGTTCAGCTTTCACTTTAATTGGGTGTTAGGGTGGAAGCATGATGATAAGTACATTTCTTTTGCCATTTTGCCAGTACTTTCTTACGGAAAAATACACCCACTCTGCTTGTAGCAAGAAGCCTTGTAGAGCAGAATTATGGTTAAAGCAAAACTGAGTTTAATTTGAGTGACAGACAAGTAGTGGTTTAATTAAATGAGGAGTTTTTCTGTGAGAAGTTGAGTTACTCCACACTAGAAAATATCTTGATTTATTTTTTAATTTTTGACATGGATGGTTAAGACACAGAGCTCTATCCTGCTGTACCACTGCAGTGTCAGATCCATGGATTTAGTTTCCCTTAAGAATTGTCTCTTGCCCCTTTAAAACCTACTTGTTTTCTGTTTGATTGTTTTCTCTTGAAAAGGGAATTATCATCATGTATGAAATGTTTTCTCTGTAGGGTTTAACTTCCCTGGGAAATGTTTTTTGAAAAAAAGCCTTCATCAATTACAGCAGAACAAGAAAAACTGTATCTCTTTAAACTGAAAGAGGCAAAGTGGACACCCAAGTCTGTGAACTCAGGGAAGAGTGCTCTCAAAACTGAAAACATATATCTGGTTTATATTTTGCAGAAATCTAGTCAGGAGACTGCCAGTTGCACACACTTAAGAAGGTGGAAGTGCTGCAACCTCCTCTGTGATGCTGGGTTAGCAAACCTGGTGCCCTGCCCCATTGCATTGCCCTTGTCTGCTGAAGGTGTGAAATAACTGTCTGAGCAGAAGGGTGGAAAGTATTAGGTGATAAATTTATTTTGACATGGATGAGCTGTGTGATTCAGAGGAGGAAAATTTCAGGCATAATAGTTTCAGGAAATACAGTGAAACAGTCACAACTCAGAAGTTTGAGAAGCATATTTAGAAGTCAGCATCTCTGACAAGTCTCAATAGCTCATACTGATGCTGAAAATTAAAAAGGGCAAGTTTTTCCTTAACTCTCTGGAAGTTTGTTGGACACATTGGGGTCAGGATCTGGAGTTAACTAGATCTAATTAGTCTGTTCTAGCTTGGTAGTGCAGACAGCCGTAGCTGTTATTGACAGTGAAACTCTGCAGAGTGACACAAACTACACATATACAGTCCAACCAAGATAAACTCACATAATCTTCTCATTCATGTGTTGATGTGTGTCCTCAGGCATAAAGTTTCTGCTCTGGGTTTAACAGATTATTCCTGTGAATGGCTTCTCTTTCATTATGAATTTAATTGAATAACTAAGATGTTTTGAGGAATATGTAGATTTCGGGATTATAAACAATTTCCAGAAGGAAATTCCATCTTTTTGCCAAATCAAATGTACAGTAGTTACATTTCAGTGAGATGTCATTGTGCTTTATCAGGGCACGTTCATTTCAGGCCAAACACTATGAAAGCTACAGATGCTATTGGGTTCATTTGGAGAAAAAACTATTCACAGTGGCCCAGACTTTCACTGGCAAAACAATAACAAAAATAAATACTGCTACTATTATTATGAAAGATACATCCATTTTTAAGGGGGAAAAAGTGATTTTTAGGGAAGGTACTTTGAAAAAGTGAATTATTAAAATGGATCTCTTCCTGTTTTGGAGGTGAGTGGTTGATTGTATTTGTCTCCCACCCACCCTGCCCAGTCTCTCAGTTCCAGGCGCTTAACTTTTCATGGAGATTGATGTGACAGCACTTACTCAGATAAAGCTCTGCTCACAGTGATTCCTGTAAGAAATACTGATTTCTTTTTTTCTATTGTTGTGAGTCAGAGTATCTCAGATTTACAGAGGATCCCTTCTTTTCTGTATCAGAGATGGTAAGAACAGAGTAGCTCAAGTAAAATCCTGCTTGAATTCTGAAATCTGACTTAATTTAGTATGTGAAATGTTGATTGTCATGTTTCCCTGCGTATTAGATAGCAAACCTGAGGTGCTTGAGAGACCTTCATCTAGGCCATGAGTGGGAGAGTATTTATCTTGCATATTGACCTTGGCAGGGCCTAATGTGAAACTCCTACACTCAAAAGACAAAGAATTTTATAATGCTGAATTGCCGAGCTTTAAGTGCTGTTAGTGGGACATGCTGAATTCATCCGAGAGTGAGGTTTCTTTTGGATGATGGACTGTACCAGTCAGGAGGGTATTGCAAGGGTCAAGTAATTTTTTTATTAAAAAGAATCTGTTCAGATAAAAAAACATCCTAAAGAAGAGAAGAAAATAGTATTTGAGGAGTTTGGTCTGTTAAAGCAAATGACATGGTAGGTGGGATTCCTAAGCATAGAAAGCTTCCTGTTCATACAGCATCTAGTGTAAGATCTCTCATGGCTCACAATGGCACAGTATAAAAATATTAATTAATTAGTGTAGCATCACCTATTTGGGCATTATTGACTTTCCAAAAGCAGTCTTTCCCTTAGAGTGGCATAGGAGTTTCCCCATCAATTCTTTAGATGTTTCCTAGTTTGAGAGCCCAATGCCTTCTCTCCTGCCACTTTGTGGCATCACTTTTGCATCAGCACAAAGGTGGCGTGAAATACACCCTGAGCAAAGCTTGGCATTTGGCATTCAGAGAGTGCTGATGCTAAGAGTAGAACAGTGATGAATTGTGGGGTGGGAAGAGCAGCCTAGAGGCATCTCTAAGAGACAGTAATCCAGGGCTGCTGTCAGGCTTTGGCACAGAATCAAAATATCCCAGAACGGTCATGCAAGAAGCCTCATTCCTGACTACTCATTGCAGTCTGTAACCTTCTGTTATTTTATACAGTAGGCTGTGTGATTGTTCAGTGTTAATGGAAATCTGAGACCTGTGGAATTTTCCTAACAATGAGGCAGAATATTGGTAGTGGTAATTTACCTGAATTAGCTGGATGTTGTTACTTACTATTTATTTCTTGATTATTTTTTCTTATCTCTGTAGCAGTCCCTGCATCTGATTGGCACAGTGGGAAATAGATTGATCTCAGCCTGAAAAAGGAGGAAGAGCTGTAACAGAAGGCTTGGCAGTGGGCATGGGGTGCCCTTAAGCCCTCTGAAATTTAAAGTTGCTGTAGAAGCAATTGCAGGAAGATGTTGCCTGTGCCAAGAACAAAGCAGGCAGACAGCTGTCAATTGATGTTTAGGAATGGATTTACTAGCAAAACTGGGCATCCATGCTGCAAGGTGGTGCAGACAGACTTCATCTTGTTCCAGTTTCAAAGCCAGTGTAGCAACAAGGAGCTTGCACAGGCTTCTGTGCTCCTCCGGTGAGCCCAGTCTGGGTGTTGAGCTGGTCTCACTAGTGCTAGCTTTGGGAACACACTGTCTGCAATTACAGTGCTGCCTGGCTCTGTGCACCTGTGTGTAGCAGGAGGAGATTATTGCAGGTTAGAGGAATGCTGAGAGCAGCATCAACAGTGACAAAGCGACTGAGAAGTTTGATTAACCAGGAAAGATCAAAAGAGCTGCAGGACTTAAGTTTGGCCAGGTTATTAAGACATGACCTGAATTGTACAAAGAAATTTTGGGTGGTTTCCCAAGAGGAGGAGCTTCAAATTAGCTAAAACAAACCTTCTGGCTGAAGGTCAGGAAAAGTATTACAGTACTCACTGCAGTGAGCTCTTCATCATCTGTTTACATCAGGTACCACCTGGAGATGCCAGGCTCTGCCTCCTTGTGCCAGGCACAGTTTGGGTGTACACAGAGGTACAGTCTGCTTGCCTGTGAAGAGGGGGCTCTCAAAGCTCACCTGGCAAAGCAACAGGGCAGATACTGTTTCGGAGGAGTTCTTCAGGAGAGGGGGAATAGGTAGCATGAGCTATTAGGCTAAACAAACTTTACTTTCTGTGATTTTGTTTTAGAGCACGGTGGGTGTATATACACACTCCACATGGTATTTTTAACTAGCTCATGTTATGTTTCTTTGAACTCTTTTAAAATGTCAGGAGACTGAAGGCTTTTGTTACAGCAGACAGAGCCTGACAAACTGCTGAGGATTTGCACCTGTGAAACGGGGAAAACCTGGCACTAAGGGAGGTTTTTCCTTCTTAGGTAGTGCTTGCTGTGCTGCACCAGGAAGCCCCAGGGAGGGGTTTGGGAGGTCCTGCTTTCCCAGCACTGACGAGCTTTGGCAGCACTTCACAGGCAATCCTTCTTACATGATATACCTAAATGCATAAATAAGTTTATACCTTTTTATGTATATGTGTATATATATGCTGTTCCTTCTATATCAGTCAATGTGCATATTGGAATTGGCTGCCTAGAGGCATGTTCAGCTTGTTCCATGTTGTACTTCACTGTAGACTGTTCAGAGGAGGTTGAAAGTTGATTTTATTTTTTCATTTCCAATGTCTGTGAGAACAAATAGAGAGTCTAGAAATGTAGATAAACCACTGGAATTATTGTAAGCAATATTGACTAGAGGAAAAATGCTTATTTATTTTTCTCATGGAATTTTGCTCTGTTTTGTTGAAGTCCTTCCTGTTTGGACACTGAGATTAGGTATAAATTGTTGATAACTTTTTGTCTGTTGATTTCTCATCCAGCAATTTTTAACATTCAGCTTTAGAGAGCTCTGCAACCCAGCACCTTTTTTGTTTCCATAAGTTTGATGTGGAAGAAGCAAAGTGAATTTTGTGATTCTGACATATGTGAGAATTGAATTTTATTTCTTATTCAATGAATGATGCTGGAATTCAGGGGGCAGAAAATTAGCTGATGAAAAACAGCGTAGTTCTGTTTAAACTAAAGCCTTTATTATAACTTTGCTGTCAGATGGATTTATGTGAATGTCCTTTCCTAGCATAGCAGTAACACTAAGTGTGGTTGTGCTGTCTCTGAGTCAGTAGCTGAGCTCCAAGAAAAAAGTGGTACCAATAGGTGAAGCTCTGACCTGCACTTATCTCACAGTATCTGACATTCATCACTACCCTAGGACAGAGTAGTTTGAAGATGGACTCATTGAGTAGAGAGCAAAGAACATTAACCTGCTGGAGAAAAATCTTAAATTTCAAAATCCACCATTACCAGTCGTTGAACTCCATTGCGTATCAATAAATTAGGTTTTGACTTGAAAGAGGCTTTTGTCTAAGGGTGCATTTCCAGCAGCAGAGGGATTGTGACAAGATGTAAACCAGAGGTATAAGGGGTTGCTCCAGAGCTTGGCATGTCTTGTGGCCTCACAGACACTGCTGAGGGCAGCAGTAACAGAGCGGGTTAGGGTGAGGAGAACAGGTGGCTGCAGACTTGGTCTGGCAGGTACAGAACGTGGCAAAGGCAATTCTATTTTCATGAGGGCGTGTTGCCACTGCCTCTTCTCTGGGCTCAGGCAGAAAAAAGCTGATTTTGTCAATAGGAGATGGCCAGAAGTGTAAAGGGATGGGAAAAAAGAAATGGGGTCAGGACTTGGGAGCAAAAGGTGGATTTCCTGGGAGTGCTCTCCCCTAGCACGGACCATGGGCAAGCAGAAATAAATGGTGTGTGAATAGAAAATAGATGCTCCTTGCATACTTAGGAGTTTAACTGAGGGTTCAGACGATGAAATCAGGGGGAGGAGATATTTGTCCTAATTTTAATCTTTGTTTATATTTACCTAGTCTTAGAAAAAATGTTTTGTATTTTATATGAGAGAGCAAGTACAGTGGAGAGGGAACAGCTAAGTGCTTTGTGTCTCTGCCTGCTATTTTAACAAGAGGTCCTCAAGATGATACGGGTTTGTATCATCATTTGCTATGAACTCTGTGCTTCTTTTAAAATTACTAGCCAAGTCACAAACTCATTTTACCTGTCATCCCCTGAGATGAAGGAACAGTATGATTGTTGAAATGGCTGATGTTGGTGCCCCTTTCTGAATTTAAGCTACTAATCTTATTTTTTCAGGTATTTGTTATTACATGGGTAGGCAACATGTGGGTTTTGGTTCACTGTTTTTGCTTTTTGAAACATTGGAAAGAAGTACAAGTTTTTCTTTTCTTTTTTTTAGTATGCAGGAGGTCCAAGATGCAACATTCAGGGAGAGGACATTTCCAAAATGTAATGGAGTCTTAGAGAAGGAGCTAAGATGGTTTCTTGACAGGTCTGAGCTGCTGCCCAGGGGAAACAAGTGATAGAGGAAAGGGTACAAACATAATAATTGTTTTTTTCTTTTGACAGACTGCTAATCTGTCTGAATTTGGAAGTCAGGAGGCAAAGATGGAGTAATAATAGAAAAGTGTGTTTGAAAGAATGCCCTACTGCTTTATAGCTTTTAGGAAAATACCACAGGAATGAATTTTTTAAAAATAGCTCAGCGTTGCAGGCACAAGGGGTGTGACTGTGGCTGCAGGAAAAAGTTGTAGCTTCTTGGTTCCTAAAGTAAAAAAATTCCTGTTTGCTTAGTATTTATCTCAAGGAGTAAATTGGCCTCTTGTGCCAGAGAAAACAGTGTTTGGGTTCAGCAGGTCCTGAGGCAAAGAAACTTTATTATTGTTTGGGCAGGATCTGGCAAACGCTGCCAGGTGCAGTGCTTTAACCTAAATTGAATCTTCCTGGTAGACAGGGGGCCTGAACTTAAAAGTGTGCAGCTGAGGATAAAGGCTTTGATAGCCTGTTTTTCATCCAAAGCTCAAGACCACAGCAGCAACACAGAGCTGGAAGGTGGAGAGAAGGCTGGGGTCTTGTAACAAACTGAAGGGTAAAAGTGCAGCTGGACAAACTTTGGAAACTCAGAAGGAGGCAAAAGAAGAGGAAAAGGTAGGGGGGTTGAAAGGTAGCAACTTGTACAGAGGGTGGGAAGCTGTATCCCCACATGGTGTGCTGCGGTGAGCACATACAACTCCAAAGCATGCACACACACACCATAGGCAAGATAAAAAAAAAAAACCCCAGCCTTAGCTACTTGACCAAAGATTTGATTATGCTTAGAAGTCACACCAGTGCCCGCTCTTCTGCTGTCAGTGGAGTGTACCTGTCAGGATCTCAGCTCTTAGGGCTGTCTTGGCACTGTGGGGTGGGTAGTTCAGGAGGAACGTTGCAGTTCAATTCTTTGATATAGGCAAAAGACTTTGTTTATTTTCAGATGCAAGAGAAATAGGATTATAGACAAAATTCTTACTTGGAGTAAAACCTCCATTTACTACATCTACCTTGACCCGCTGCTTGGATGTTTGTTACTGGAGCACACACAGTGAGTTTGCCAACTGCTTGGCAAGGGACAGGGGAAATGCTTATTAAGAATTAAATAGAAACTGAGATAAATCACATACAAATAGCTCAGGGAACATGGTGAATTCATCAGTGTCTAATGTACTTGCTTGTCTCATGGCTGCCCAAGTTCCTCTGTAATGTGTTTTGGTTTTCTTAGCTCTCTGTACAGCAGCCTTCTAGATGCTCTGTTCAGCAGTTCCTTCAGGAGAGAATGTCAGATGCATTTGTTTGAGCAGCTGAGAGGATTCATCTCAGACAGAAGCATGGTATTTTGTACAGTATTAATGAAGAGCCTGATCTTGTGCCACAGAAGCCAAAGGCAGGGGCATCTGAAGTGTCTTGCTGACTGTGATGTGGTGTCAAAAGGGCCAAGTCAAAGGTCCAGGCTTCTGGAAAGGAAAGACAAACTAAATTTGTTTCTAAGTTCCTCCCCTTCAATTATGCTGCATAATGGAAGCTTTTAATTGTCTCTTTTTTTTACTAGCTGCTGTTGCAGGTTAGGCTGGTTGACCTGAGTCTGCTGTGGCTGTTTATCAAGAGGACAGTGGGTGGCAATAAGTTTGTGAATAAGTTCAAATCAATGGCATTTGCCTACCTCTGGGTGCATGATACAAGCATTTACTCACTTGTCTATCACAGGGATGAGTTTATTCACCTTACTTACAGCAGTATTAATATGAGTATGGGGAGGTGCACAGAGAAAATTTTACTTGTCCCTTGAATGTGTTCAGGGAGCTCATGGGCAGCCTCACCCCTAGACTGAAAGGCTGGTGGGCAAAGCCTGAAACCACTGCAGCAGCCTGTGCCTGTCCTGCTGCAGCTCTCACAAGCTCTCTTATGTGTGCGTGATGTTTCTCTTCCCCAAAAAGGAGTTGTTGCCACTGAAATGTGAAGCATGGGTTGCCTGTATTGAGTGTCACGACAGAGCCATCATTCCAAGGATGTTTTTAATAGCAAGGTTTTAAAATCTCCCACATACTATTTTGCCAGCTGCAGGATTACCTTGTAGTTGCTGTTGGCAGCCTCATGTGGTTGGAGATGCTGTGTTTGCAGGCTGTTCCAGGCAGACTGGCTGTTGGAAATCTCACCAGTTCTTGTCAGTGCGTTTCAGGGTTAGAAATGGAGTCCAGTCGTTTTGCCATTGCATTCTGATGACTGCAGGATTGCTTGCATTCCCTGTTTGTGCTCCTGTTGTATTACCTGTAGTTGCTTCTTCAAGGATCATATTTCAAATCTGTTTCCCCACATGCTCAGCATATTGCCCTATTTGGGGTTTTTTGTGCCATTTGCTACGTGTGCCCCAGGCCCTAGTGCAGTGCACAGGGTGGTATTCAGTGGGCCTCCTCTGCTGAAGGTGTCTCATTAGGAAGAAAGCAGACTTCCATGCCAGGGAAGGAAAAGGTCCTTACCTTCATCACATGGTGTGAAAGTTTGAATTTGCCCAATGTCTTTAGTAGCACAGGTGATACGTCTGACAGAACTTCAGAGAAAAATGAAGACTGTTGCACGCATTAGGGACCCCTTGGTCCCAGTCAGCCACAGAGAGGGGTAGTCATTGTGTGTTTGCTGTGATACCAAGATACTTTAAGTTGGCAATGGTTCCCTCTTTGGCAGACCCACTGTGGAGCAGCTGTGTAACAACCTCAAACACAAGATCTGAGGAAAATGCGCTTTAGTGGTGTCTGTATGGATATGGACATTATGTACTATCTAACCACAGGGCCAGAGGACAGTCCCAGGAATATTTGACTGCCAAAACACTGGCCTCCGTGGAGTTCATGGAGAATTAATTTCTGCAAAAGCTGTTGTTATTACGAACTGAGCCATTTTGAAAGGAAAATCTTTCTTGAACCAAGTGGAATATTACATGGCTATGCCACCAAACCCGAGTGGTTTTGCACTATCTATGAAAGCTTAACATTACCAGCTTCCTTGCAATAGAGAAAGATGGGGACTCAGTAAGATACACATAGAGTCCTTCTGTTGTTTCAAAGTTGATTTTCATTGAAAGGCTTTTTTTTCCTGTTCTTTGCAGTTCAAAGACAGAACTGGAGTTGTATGTATGCCCCAGTAATCCTACTTCATACATAGGGGGATTCTGCCTTGAACCATCCTGACTGGGGCAGGGGGTGGAAATCTCCTGAGTCCATTTCTTGAAGTTTTTGACCTAAAGCAGGAGAAAGGGAAAAGGTAAAGACAGAGATGATGTGGCCCCCCTCTTCTGCCAGAGCACCAGCAGTACCAGAACAATAATGGTGTCTTCCTGAAATTCTTGAGTGTCAATCTCAAATTTTAGTGCTGGCGTTGCAGCGCTACAAAAGCAGTAAAATCATTTTCTGAGTACACACTGTACTTTGCCTTTCCAGGTGTTTGTCACACCCAAAATGAACAACAAAAGTGTTCAGGATGAGAGCCTGAAGAGAGAACATGGGCTGTTGAAATGCATGACAAGGGAAAACCTGGGAGAAAAATGTGACTGAGAACTTTACTGCCTGAACAGGAGCTAAAAAGTCATAAATTAGAAGGTTAACAAAAGTTACTAGAAATTTGCTGTTGTAACTCCTGGTCAGAAGAAGGCAGGATTTGGCTGTATCATAGAGAGAAGTGTTCTTATCCTGTGTGCCAGATACATGTTGGCTTCCTTGCTCAAACACTTAATGCAGATCTTGGCCTACTGGACATGATACATATGTGTGTGCACATGCACACAGCGTATATGCCATCATACATAATGTTTCTGGTATGTAGAGTACAGAGATGCTGTGGAGATGGCCCTTTTGGATGTGCTGTCTGTGATGCCTGAGGAAGAGTGGTTTGATGGCAGTGGAGGCTTGTTCCTGGGTCTTGGGGAGATCTTCAATAGCTGGATTGCAGGAAAACAGTAAAGTGGCAAAAATTTGACCATATATACAGAATGATCTTAAATATATTAGGAAGCAAACAGGAAAAATAATGATGGAGTGCTACTCTATAAAGCTGGGAATTATTTCTGCCTTTATCCAGAAAATTCAGCTCTGCTTTGCTCTGTTGTTTGACATGTTATTAAGAAATTGAGAGATAAATCTATGCTTTTGACATATATCAAGCACAGGCAAGCATGATATCCCATCTGGCTCTCCACTGTGAAATTAGAGACATCTTGGAAGAAAAAAGGCAACCTAACATGAGCAATCCACAGTCCACTGCGAACTTGGATCCAAGTAATTGGATCAACTAGTCTGATCTCAGTAATGTTACCCAAGTTGTTTATCAACTTAAAGAAAAGAGATAAATAAAAAATAACCCACTTTCTTTTTTTTTTCTGCAAAAAACAGGCTATCTCAGCCCAGAGCAGCCAGCATATAACACTATCTGGAGGACAATTTGTTTCAAATCAAAGGAAAAAAGGTTTTGGAAGAGATCACATAAGTGCATAAGGAGAATTGGTAAGAGAAGAGCAACTGGAATGTAATTTGATTAATTTTGATCTTACAATCCTGAAAACCCACATGGAGCTGGTTTTTGAACTCTAGAGTGCTTCAGACCGAACAGTTGAAGTTGTCTTTGTGGTCCCTGATGGGACCTGTGGTCTTTAGTCTGTTGGCATCTTCCTCTCTAACAAATGGAGCATTACAGACATTGCAAATCCATTTCCTCATGTATCATGGGTCAGTTTGATGCTGTAGGTGAGGTCTGAGCATGCATTACCTTTCAAAGCTTGAGGAGATTGCTGTGATCTTTCAAACCTCTACTGAAGCTTAGCACTAAAATGTGTCATATTTATTTCCGAAGTTGCAGATTCACACCAATGCATCACTCAGCTTCTTTTTTTTGTTTTTAATTGGTGTGGAAAATCTGAATTCATAAAACATGGCTGACTATAGGACATCAGGGTAAAACAGCAGGTAAGAAAGTGTTTTAACCACCAAGAAAACTTTGATAAATTTTGTTTGAGAGAGATATTATAGATCTATATAAATAAAAATTGCTTAAGATTTAACTGAACCTTGCTTGCCAATTAATAACTCTATATATCTTACATTCACAATTAAACTTTTAAAGGCAGACAGCTATAGTTTATCTTGTTGCATATCTTCAAATGCAGAGTGAACAGGTTTCAAGGTGACTGCCACAATGCATAGCTTGATCCAAAGTCTCTAATTTTAACAATCTTTCTGACAATTCCTGTGCCTCATTTGCAGGGAGAAATAACCTCTAATAGGATATGTGTATATACAGAGGCACATGGATTGGAGGTAGGTGCTACTGTGGTGCTCCAGGACAACAGAGCAGGATGATGGAAGGCTGCCTCATCAACATTCTTCTGCTCAGGGTTGTCTTCTCATAACTATATGACTCTTATTAGGGTGGTTATTGTAGTCTCCAGCTACAGTAAAACCAGGGATTTGACCTCCAAGTCTTGGATAATTTATTGAAGGAAACCTAGGGAAGCTGTTCTCCAGAATAAATGGGCTTCATTGAAAGCACTCACAGCTCTAATGAGAGGTGAGGGGACTGTATAAAATGGAATCTGGTAACAAAAATCTTGTCTTGGTCCCTTCCATTGTACTCCCTTTGATGTCAGCAAATGCATAAATGCCAATGGTTCCAGTACTTGTCATGAAGAATCTTTATGTTCAATCTTTTTTGGGGAAAAAGGTTTAACGTCTCTTAAGTAAAACATTCAGTTAGAAGCTGGAAAGAGGTTATACAGTACATCTGATAAATGTTTTCATATTAACTTAATGCAATTTCTTCTGCTTATGTAAGTATCTAAGCAGGAATTTCATTTGGCACAGTTACCTATTTATTAAACCCTAAGCAGGAAGGGCAGCTATAACTTACTTCAGAGGAAGACCTCAGGCCATATTTTCATCCCTTTCTTGAGGCTCGTATGGAAGTGGCAATATCTGCTCCATGCTGGCTGAAGTGTGTGTGGCTGTGTAGAGCAAGAGGTGGAGAAGGATCCTCACCACAGAACCACTGAGTGACCTCACCTTGTCAACACGCACAGTGTCAGGGCCCCTCAGCGGGAGAGGTGAGTGACTTACAGCCACAGCAGCTCAGCCAGAGCTCACTAAGGGGCCCCAGTGTCTGCTGGGACTGCAGTTGTTGCGTGGCTTTACAGTGTTCTTGTTCAATTGTGACAGTGAAATGCATTGATAAAACAGACACCCCCCATCCTTCTGCTGTCACCCGAGTGCCTGTTTCTGCCTACCTTTTGAATTAATTCAGGTTGCTGGGTTCTAAGGACCATTTGTAAAAGGGGCTAAAAACTCTGACAGAGTTGCAGAGGTAGGAGATAGGTTTCTATTTTAACCAGAGTGTCTTAATCTCAGAGAAGTGATGTAATATGTGGTAAAGATCATCTTCATCCACTGTAGATGAACCAGACCAAACTGTAGTAATCTTGTCTGTGATTCTGTGAATACGACAATTTGTACAGGTTCAATAGCAGAAGGAATTATGGGGGGTGCTGCTTCTTGAAAAATGAAAAAGAAGCTGTTAAATTACCTGTGAAACTTCTCTTTAAAAAAGTTAGGCTGAAAATTGTCATTCTTCCTTCTGAATAATACATATAATGCTCCCATCATATTATAGTGAAGTGTATTTTGATTCTTAAATATAGTAACGAGCTATTTCACTCTGGTTGTATTGTCATCTTTTGGCACACTTCACTGCAATAAAAGTGAGATTTTCCATCTAGAAATGAAAACAAGATTTCCAGTTAGTAGCAAGTAACAGTCTCCTTTACTGGTTACTTTAAAATAAAGACAAGGTATTTCAACTATTCACAAATATTTCTGACATATCACAAAGTAACATAAGAGAAAAAGATTATCATATTTGAAGCAAAATAGTTTAAAATTTAATGTTTACAAATGCATTGCTTTTTTTCCTTTTCAAAATGTTTGCTGGTACAATTTTGCAGGAGACTTTCTGTTTGGTCATGTACAGTTCTGCTGTACACACTGTGCTTTGTCCTAGGGGACAAATGGGAAAAGTATTTTCTAACTGGTACTTCATCAGAAACGGGTTTGGAATATGACATCTAATGGTCTTGCAATTTTATCTCTGTAGACTTTGTGCAAGACTTTACATGATTTTTTTTTTAATGATAGTTTTATTACTTGATATGCAGGTGACATTTATTTTGCACTGTACTTAAATATTCAAAAGATCTGAGACCTATTTCTTCTACATATACATTTTGAAGCTTTAAGGCTGCACACCACTAACAACATTTTACCACTCTTTTGTCATTTTCTTAAATGTTACAATTATTTTGTCAAATTTAGAATTAATAGCAGTGATGATGATGCCCATTTAAAAAATCCCAAACCAAACAGAAGAATTTCCTGGGAAACTGAACACCACGTGCGTGATACGTAACTACAAAATTAGTCCAAAGTTTTGATAAATATTTAGTTCCAACTAGAGCTAATAGTTGTTATAGTTCTAAAGGATAAAATGTTGATTATATACAGAAGGTTGGATGGAACATGGACATTTGACAAAGATCAGTCAAGGCATTTCACGGTCTGAATTGTTCATACAGTGTTAATGCAGTCGCCCTTTCTGCTTATGCATAGGCTTGTGCCACCTGTGGGAAGGGACATTGCTGGTGGTGTCAATGGGATCACCTCCAAGTTCCTCTTCTCCTGGCTACTCAGTCTTCAACTGAAACAGGAGCTTCTTGCAGCATTGAGAGCCCTTTAGGGCTTGCTTCTGAGCTAGATGCACACTTGTACAGCATTGTCAGATGCCAGTTTACATCAGGTGAGTGTTTGGTCTTTTGCCTTCAGTACATTACAACATGAAAAACTGCAGCAGTGTTTTTCAAAGAGCACCATTAACTGACTTTGGTAACTTGGCACAACCAGCAGTATTGAAGAACATGCTGAACTCCTGCCTTGTACAATAAGAAAGTAGAGCTGCCAATTACCTTGCAACTAGAGGCTGTAAATATTAAAAACGTAAATAGTTCACCATACACATATACACAAAACACAGCAGTAGCAATATTACAGGATGCAATGCCTACTCTGTGTAACTGGGTTTTGTTAATATAAATGCAACATCAAAATAAAAGCTATTTAATATAAAGCAAACCCTTCTTCAAAGGCCAGTGGCTGTAAGCCAAAGTTCATGTCCAGGCTTTCACTGATCCAGTGTGACTCAAGCTAGGTCAATCCCACTGTCTGTTAAATCTCATCAGTGAAAGAGTAGCACTAGTGCAGGATAATGACTGTCAGTTAACACTAAAACTTTGAGCTGGAGCTTTCTTTTGCCACCATTTGTTATTAATTCTCCCTTTTTCACAATTGCTCTTTCTGCAAGCACTCACCAGACTTAACAAGGCATAAAGTTATTACATAGAAACTACGATTTAAGGGGAAGGATTAATAGAAAGAACCAGCCTGAGATTGGATTTCCTGAATCCTGGGAGGTGCTCTCCACGTATTTAAACAAAATTTCCTTGAGATTGCACTTAGCAGACCACTAAGAAGTTGTTGCTCTCCCACTTTTTCTTCTTTTTCATGCAGTTCTGTTTCAAAGCTTGGTAGGAATCACATGAGAAAGGCTAAAGAAAATGACTCTGCTGGTCCATTGTCTTTGCTAATGCTCTTCAGAGCAGCGTCCTCTCCTCAAGATCACATCATCTAGTCCAATATCCCCAGTTCTTCCTTTCCCTTTCTCCCCTTTGAAAATAACCTAAGAAAAGAAATTGAACAACTTGAGTGGGGGCGGGAGGGAGGCAAGAAGAGTAAAATGAAAGAAGCATTGGTTAAGAAAAGTCTCAACAATGAGAAAGCACAGACAATCATAACTGACTCACAAAAGCTTATTTATTCTGCTTAGAATTATGGCTGCATTTTTCTATTTCTGATCTCTCCCTTCTTCACTTTGGCAGGATCTTTGTGAAGACCCAGCAACTCAGGACAGAGCTGCTGCAGTTGCACCATCTTCTGAGGTGAGATGAACTTTCACAGAAGAGAATCTCTACTGCTTTCTACATCTCATTTCTGCACTATATTCATTGTCCCTCATGGAAACACAAAATCCTCTGTATTCTGAAAAATTCTGCCTAACAGAGGAGCTTTCCATTGCCAAAGCACATTGCAGCTTCTCAGGTTTCCAGTAGGCCCCTCTAAAATAACTAGTGTTTAGTTGGTTTTGGCTTTTAATTAGCTAGAAAATAAAACTTCCGCATTTCTGCCTGATTTCTCTGTGGCAGAGGCCTTCCCTGCTTACCTAGAGTTTTCCTTCACTCCCTGATCCTTGGAATAAGTGTCACAGTGGGTCTGGACAGCAGTCCTGGCTCCCCAAGCTGGCCAAAAAAGATCCCAAACTTGCCTGTGCCATGAGGCAACTCCGGTCTGTGATGTGGTGACCAGGTATGGTTGGCAAGCCCAGCTGACAGCTACGGCTGAGGTGGGGACAGGGGACAGTGCAAGGGGAACTGCTGGTTTAGCCTGGGGTCTCTAAAACTCATTTGCTTTTCTGTCAGACAACATATTTGTGATACACTGTTATTGAGACAGTTCTGAGGACTACCAGAAACGTGAAACTTAGGAAAAAAATAAAGGTAAGAATATGGCAAATACATAGTTTGCCTGTTACAAATGTCCACATTCTCAGTCTGACATTTTTTTACAGCTAACAAAGTCAGGTGTCTTTGTTGCTAAGGTAAGGTTTTCTGAAAATTATCTACAGTAATTACAGTCTTCATGTTAATTTTAGCACTATATACTCTGTGTGTCTTGTAGTCTGCTACCACCATGAACAGTATGATGTGTGAGCTTTTCAGACCACCTGATATCTAAGGGGGAATAAAACAGGCCCTGAAGTGCCCAAGCCAATCCTTCAGATCTGAAATAGAAACTACCTTCAAAGGTAAGCAGAGGTTGAAGAATAACACTAAGCTTTTGATATCAGTTTATCCCCCAATATTTCACAGAATCACAGACTATTCTGAGTTGGAAGGGACCCACAAGGATCATCGAGTCCAACTCTTAAGTCAATGGCCCATACAGGGGATTGAACCCATGACCATGGCATTATTACAACCAAGTTTTAACCAACTGAGCTAATCTAAGATTCCCAAGTATTAAAAAATTCTCCACAGCACTTTAGATCTTCTTTCACTTGCACTAAACCATTTTGTGTTATGGTCATAGTTAGGTCATCATTTAGCTCCTAGGCCAGATCAGCTGCAGGTATGCTGAAGAACATAAACACACACCTGACTGCACATGTAACCTCCCAACATTACCAAAAATTACTTATTTTCAATATCTTTTCCTTGGTTTAGCCAGTTCCTGCGAATCCACCGGGGCTGATTCTTCTTATTTCGTGGCACTGTATTATTGTTCATGAGGAATCCTGAGACAGGTGGTTTTGAAGTCTACATACAATATGTCTCTGTCCATTGGGCTGCTCTTTCCTGTGTGGTGATTCTCTTAAAATGGGCTGTACAAAGCAGCTCAGAAAATGACAAAATAGCCTTTGAGTCTATTGTCGTGGGTGGATTTGAAGGGGTTTTTGCATAAAACTAATTGAAAATAAAATGCACAACAACTCTCATATCCTTAATGTGATTCCATTGGCAGAGATCAAAGTAGTAAAACACAGACTGAAATTGGACCCAGAAGACAAACAACCCAGTGCTACATCATTTAAGTGTCTTCAGCTTCTCATGCAAAAAAAAAAAAAAAAACAAAAAAAGAAAGCAGCACAAGCATCAGTACTTACACTCTTGATGCCTTGTCCTCGTAAAGTTATGTGTGTGTGTCTCCAGCCATGGCCACCATTTCTTCCCCAGACAGCTGGTCCATGAGCACCACTTTTCCTTACAAAGACTTGGAGGGCACCGGAATGCAGTCCAGGCACTTTATGCCTAAATGACAGGCACAAGTCTCCAGCCTGAGCCATGTGACCCAAGGGCAGGATGAGATGGGCTGCTCCTCCTCCTTTGCCTTTGAGATCAGAAATGGTAAGATACTGTCCTCCTGCAGTGGAAAAAGCAGTTAGTGGGGTTTTGTTGGGTTTTTGTAATGCTACTGGCTTGCAGAACCAAGTGCACAAGAGCAATAAAAAAATTTACAAAAATAAGGTCCAGTGAGTGTTAAGTAAGACATACAGAACCATGATTGGTGCATCTGTCTCCTGCAGGGTAAGATTTACAGCGCTGCTCTTTGATTTACACCAGTACCTGGCTAGGTGTTGCCCATCTAATTTCTTTTTGATAACTAAAATTTCATGTATTCCTTCATTTCTGACAACCCCTTGGTGACTGCATGATTTTAAACCCATAGCAGCATTAAAGCCACTGTGTAAATTTATGCACCTTTCAAGCTGCAGTGTTCTGCTATTGGATAGATGAAGGAAAAGGCCAGAAAGAATGCTGTCATATAACTGAGCTATGGTTCTGTCCCATTCCTTCTGTTTGGGAACTGTGTTAACAGGTTAAGTCTCAAAGCATATCCATTTGCAATGGCAGATAGCCTTTTTTATTTAACCATAATTTAAACTCTTAATAATCTGGATTAGATACAGAAAGCCAGAAACAGTAATGATTTCAACATGACTGTTAACCCTGAAGTCTACTCTAACAGTAGGAACTTGTCAGTGAACATACATCTAAATTCAAAACCCTGTTATTATTTCTGATTGTGTATGAAGTAAAGGTGCCTTCCAAAAACACGTGAAATATGAGAAGCTGAGTATAGCAACATTCATTAAACTTTAAAAAAACCAGTACTCAGAACAACACTAAATGAGACTTCACATCTTGGAGAAAACCCAGACCTGTATTTGTGCTTTGTACTTTTCATTAAAACTTTTGCAAAATGCATGATAACTTTAAAATCTGAAATTACCAAATGGAGGAAGGTTCACTTTTAAAAAGTAAAAATTAAAAATACTTCTTATCTTACACTGAACCTAAGAATCTTCTTTTTTATGAGATCAGATTTTTTATTTTTTTTAATCAAAAAATCCAAGTTTAATGAACTTATTTAAAAAATCCCAAATGTTTAAATGAACTTAGGGTAAAGGTGGCATTTAGGCTCCTTACTTGAAACCAATGATGTAGGGATGTTGGGAGTTTATACTATTGTTGAGGTACACAGTCTTTATTCAATTATAGGACAAAAATATTTTTTATTTCAATTGTCTCCCTGCTACTACTCAACCTGAGCTGTACTTTTTGAAGGCTTCTCTTTGAAAGTCACAATGATTTCCCTCGAAAGCTGTGAGGTTTAATGACAATGTACCTGAGCTTGCCACACACTTTAAAGGAAAGCCAACCTTGTCTCCCAGTCACCACTTTTCCATATGTTTTTAAGTTGTTTGGTCTCAATGAGATTTAACAAAGCAAAGTATTATGCAGCTATCTGGGCCCCTAGATCAGCATCTGTTAAAGCCTTTTGGTGGGTATTCTTTCAGGGTTTTTTTAAATTTACTGGTTTTTTTATCAAGGTCACTAACTGCTAAAATAATCATAATAGAGTTTAAATAACTGTACCTGTTTGTTGAAGATACAATTATATCACTATAAAAGTACTGACTTGACTCATTAACTGCATTGGTTTCAGGTAGTTACTCTGACTGAATCCAATCAATAGGAAACAGATTTAGGTAAGCACAAAGCAAATGTATCTGTAGGCAAGCCCCTGCAGGAAAAGGTTCAGCATTTCCTGCATGCAAGATAAGCTTGTAAGGCTTCAGCACAGCACCTTTCAAAATGCAGATTCTGATAAACCAATAACTAGCAGACTTTGAAAGGTTAAAGCAAACACTCAGGAACAAGCTGTGAAAATAAATCCTTGCAACAAGGTATTCCAGACAGGAGGGAGTGGGTGGGTGACTTCAAGGGACTAGTTTTAACAGGTTATGTCAACAGCAGCAGAACATACACAGGAAGCAAAAAACTGAGCTTGTCCTTGACTACTGGGAAGCAACACTAGAGAAAAGTCTGACAAAAAAAGCCAGTTAAAAATCATAGTTTTGGAACTTAATATGTATTAACAACAATTTTTGAGCACAGATACTGACTGTACTTTGAGTGGTGACTTGGAAAGAAAGCACTTTTAAAGCCAGTGTTTAAAAAAATGTATGAATTGTGTGTGATCACTTTTTAAATGCCAGTCTGCAAGCAGGAGAGACAGTTACATGTTTTCCCATCTACAAGAGAAAGGAGCTCTGCTCTAAGTCATTCACAAGAGTTTTTAAGTGTCATAAAGAGCATCTAAAATACTAGAACATGCTGTGGGTGGGGAGCAGGCCTGCCCAGAAATTGAAGGCAGCACTTCCACTTAGCCAGCTAAACATCCTGGAAAAGGTGCCAGGTCACCTGCTGCGGTGGCAAATGACTGTCTCACTAATGGCAGCACAAGGACAGACATCTGTGACAAGGTGGTGCTTAAAGAAAATGGCTCTCAGTGCCCTCACCCTCCCTCATCTTAACCTATAGCATTTTGCTGCCTGAAAGCGCAGTTCCTTCCGAGGGCTGCCATCCCCTCACATAATGTGAGCATTGTGCACTTCAAAGGCTGCTCTCCTGGCTATGAAGTAATCCCATCATTACGGGGAGCCAGAGATGTGTGTCTAATCCCCAGCACTGTGGGGCAAGCACTGCTGGGGGCAGGGTATGCAGGCAGGAACAGCCAACCTCTCCCTGCCCTACAGTGGCATCAGCAGGGGACAGAACACGTCCCTCTTCCAGCAGTGTGGATGTGCACTCCCCCTGGGACAGCAGAGCTGTGGGAGGGATGGGTTGGTGCTTTGGCTGACCACCAGCACCAAGGCCAATCTTCTTGTATCCTGCAAGCTGCTAGTGCACACTCCCCCGAAATGTTCATTGTAAGGTCAATTTTACCATCACTAACAATCCCATTTTCAGCAGCCTCTCCATATGAGCACAACTTGTCTGCCTTCTAATTACTTCTCATTTTTCCTATATACCCATTGCTGTAGCTTAGAGTAGAATTCAATAAAACCAAACAGAGGTTAAACTACAACATTATATTTGGCAGCAGAACAAAGACTATTTTCAGCACTTTCTATAATTTTGCTAATGATAGGGAAATAATTATGTTTACATGGTAGTTTGAAAAATAAGATTTGCTTCACCATAAATAGAAGTTGTCCTCTAGTCCACATTTTTGTTCTTTGAAATTCTTTTAAGAAAGATAAACTTTTCCTAAATACATTTACTACTCCTTCACAGACTTTCCTATTTTAAAGACAACAGCTATGGTAAAAGTGCAAATTTTCAATTGCTCTTTCATGTTGGGAGTCCTCAGTTTTGACTTTTATACACAGAAGAGGTGTGGGTGTGAAATAAATCCTGGAATTAAAGGGAAGAGAATTTGTGTAATTTGTTCTAATGCAGGAACTGACATCAACCACAAGCCTGGGCAGTTCTTCAACTGCAGGATATGATCACACACCGATAACTCACCTGATGCATCTCTCACTGGTTCCCAGTGCAAGTCATCATTGTTGTCCTTGATCCATCCACACAGTCCACTATCAAAATTACAGCTGTGTACCAGCACACCTGGCAGAACAGAGCAGGAGGGCACAAAAAAAGTGATTTAACAATTCACACTATTTTTGTGCTAAATTTGTAAGGAAACAAAACTATAAATGTTCACATAGGAAGTGGTTTGGGTTTTTTTTTCTCTTTACAAAGCATAGTTTAAACAAGAGGCATAAGATGTAGGAGTCCTGTAAAAATGTATTAATCCCCAAGAAATCAAAAACTCCTAAACCCTAGGCCCTGAATAGGAGACATGGTCTTTACCTGGGTCATCATTTGCTTCAAATTCATCGGCAGTAATCCCTCTTTCGATTTCAAGTATTTCAAACAGATTATTGCTCACTCCAGGCTGGCGTGGAACTGTGAAAAAAATGAATGAGATAAGGAAGTAGGTCACTAACTAACTTTATCTTTAACAAAAACCAGCAGAGCAGCTCTAGGCATTGTGCTTTTCTTGGAGATTTTAATATCTTTAATTATATTAGACATGAAGACTCATAAGCTTTATGCCTGTGTGATTTATGATTTCTGTTGTAACATTTATCTGACCACTGTAAAAGGTGATTCCAAGTCTCCTAAAGGCTCTTTGAATGAAAGCTCCTTTTTAACCAAGGGGAAAGCTTTAGCCTTGAAGTACACTATTCCTCCCCAATTGTATTTTTAAAGGTAGTGGTTTCTCAATAAAATAAAGCCACATTAAAGCCCTTGCTCAGCCCTTCCACAGGCATTTATAGGAGAACCTCAACAGGAGGCAATGGTACTTGGGAAAGGTTCCACATGCACTGAACTTTTGAAATGCAGCTAAAGGTACATCCATCTATCTGCAAAGGATTAGAGGTCTCTAAACAATTACCAGGATTGTACTGAGAGTTGAGAAGGAGGAGCTCTAGTGAAAGCTGGAATTCAACTGTAATTATAGGTTTTGCTCTCCAGCACAGTCTGTCCTGCACTGCTGTTCCCAGCTGCAAGGAGAAGGAACAGCTCTCGGTGATTAACAGGCCGTGAGGTTATTACACAGTCAGTATTCCAGGACAACCTGAAATTTAAAGGGTCTGTGTGGGACTGATGGCTGCCAAAGCCAGGTGGATATGGAGACTCCCACACAGCCCTGAAGATGCTGTGCCAGTCTGTGTAAAGTCTCCAGAAATAGCACACAGTTGTCTTGCCTGATGGACAGCTGTCAGCTAGAGACAAACACATTGCACTGATTAGAGCTCTCTGGAAAATTTCTCTGTTAAAGGCAGGTCCAGTGCATAATTCATAACAGCAGTACTGTGTTTCAGACATGTCCTTAGATGTTATAGGCACCTCTGACACCTCAGGTATTTGTAAGGACCTTATCTATTAAAAACTTGACACGTTTTCCATTTGCAGTGCTAAAAAAACTATCTTGATGTCTCTATAGACTTCTGAGGCAAGAGAGAACAAGAAAAATTGAGACTACTGAAATAAAGGTCTGTTGTTTTCAGAAAATCAAATCAAAGGTAAGGAGGAACTTCTTTTGCGCTAGGGCAACATGTAATAGCACAGCTGCAAGAGCTCCTCTAAATTCAGAACAGAGAAAGGCAAAAAATTTTTGAAATCAGGACAAAATAAGCAAACACTAAAGTATTTTAAAAGTACTATTCTAGGCTAAAGATCTTAAGTAGGAATTTTCTGTCATAAAAATAAGCAATTAAAAAGCTTGAAGTCTGTTGGAAACTGATTAACTCCTAAATATAATAGTAATTTTTTAATCATTAAGTCTCCCTTTTTTGTTTTCTTGTTCTTTTTAATTCTTTGTAGATTTTAGATAATATCTATTCACAGTCTAGGATATTAATGCTCAGAACAGCTTCAGACTTAAGGCTGACTTGGTAGTAGAGGCCTGTTAATTTTTAAAGATACCTTGTTTGTAATAGTATTTTTGCTGTTTTGTTTCACCTGGTTTGGTTTTGGGGATTTTTTTGCTTATGTGCTTAAAAATGTTGAGCTTTAACATGAAAGAAACCTTACAAATGTGCCCAGTCCACACCACCTTAGGTCAGCAATTGCCCTGCAGTACATTAACACACAAATACTATATTCAATTATAGAAAGAAAAAAAAAGTCATTTATCTCAGGCAGCAGGAATGCTCCAAACACATCGTTCACCCTTAATCCCTCCCAGCAGCATTCTGCTGTCTTTCCTAGGAGCTCTGGCTACTAAGAAGGTGGGACAATTGAACAAGGACATCCTGCAGTGGCAGGGACACCTGCATGGAGGTGCTGATGGCGGCACAAGCTGTGCTGACAAGTACAGCAAACACACTCCTACAGTGACAGTCGTGGACAGCCAGGAGCAGGGGCTTATGGGGCAGACATGGGCATGAACTGCCAGTGAGCACCCAGACCACCTCTGCTGTGGTACACAGGGCAGCTGCTGGCACCATTTAAATTCAGCTGCAGTGAGTTTTCTCATTCCATTTTTTGGGCTTAGTGTGACCAGCCAGCTGGGAGAGCAAATTTTGCAGGAGTGTTTAGGTACAACACCTGCTAAACTATCAGCACCCTGTCGCTTACTGTCACTTCTAGCAGGATGTTCAATTCTCTGCTTTTTTTTTCTTTCTATAATTGAATATAGTATTTGTGTGTTAATGTACTACAGGGCAATTGCTGGCCTAAGGTGGTGTGGACTGGGCACATTTGTAAGGTTTCTTTCATGTTAAAGCTCAACATTTTTAAGCACATAAGCAAAAAATCCCCAAAAACAAACCAGGTGAAACAAAGCAGCAAAAATACTATTACAAACAAGGTATCTTTAAAAATTAACAGGCCTCTACTACCCAAGTCAACCTTAAGTCTGAAGCTGTTCTGAACATCAATATCCTAGACTGCCAAAAGATTATCTAAAATCTACAAAGGATTAAAAAGAAAAACAGAAAAAAAGAGACTTAATGATTTAAAAATTACTATTATATTTAGGAGTTAATCAGTTTCCTACAGACTTCTAGCAGGACAGTGCTCTGACTGAAACTTTACCTTAGGTAGGCCCTCACAGCAAAGTTTTACCTCGCAGGCTGCTGCTCCCTGTGGAATGCAGCAGTCTCCACGCATGGGACACATCTATGCTGCACACCCAGGGACTACCACCTTGCCTTTCCTCATCTCAGACTGTGCTAAGGGAAAAACATACTGTTTATCTTCTATACTGTGAAGAACAAATTGGCAATTCACTTCAAAACTGCTGAGCACAGCATCAATAGGTACAGTAGCTGCCAGTCTGGAACAGACATATTTAAGTGTCTTTACATCTGCCACATCCACATGACACAGGGATGGGAAAAGGCTATCCCATGGGAGCAAACACAAGCTGCCCTCTCCCTGAGCTGCAGGACAACTCCAGCCTGCAAGGAGCCTGACAGCCATCACCCACGCTGCCCCATGCACCCACCAGCAAGAGGATGCTTCTCATCTAGGGTAACACACAGCAACACTCTGCATCTGCACTTATCATTGTGTTCTTCCCCTGCACCTTAAGTTTTTTCTGACGGATCAAAGGCTTGGACCACAGGCTCACAGACAGGTAGTTACAGGGTTCTAAAATGAGGCCTGTGGCAAAGAGCACTGAGGAAACCCATTGGCATGCTCTAAGATTTGTAGAATGCTCAGGGGTCACAGTTTCAAGGTATATGCTTGCCCTGTGCGCCCTCTTCCCAGTCTAAAGCAGCCCTTACTTATGGAAAACACTGCAAGAAATACTAGGAACTTATTTTCCAAACTACTTCAGTTTACTTCCTAAAATACCATTTCTAATGCACTGCTAGTTTATACAAACCTGAGTTACATCTGTGCACACATACAAGCCTTCTCTTAATTAAAGTTTATATATTTGTCTATAATTAAAGCTCTAAAAAATATTCCTTCAAAAATTTCCCAAAAGTCCTTTCCAAACACTGTTTTTATGAACTTCTAGAAGAATGTCTTGAAGTGCCTTAAACCAGTCACTTCAGTTCTCAGACCTAATTAGAGGAATGTGCACTCAATTTGAAACGAGTTACTGTAAGAGATGCAGGACTCTAAATATGATCCAGGTGTACACTTCTTTTTGCTACAACAACTACTATGTTGAGTGGCGATCGTGGGAGAAAGTATTTGGCACAATTTTTCTCTGCAAGCTTTCCAAGCCCTTTCTATGTACTTTATATAGCATATCAGTGTGCTTTTCACTTAACTTCAATGGTTTGATAAAGCTTGTTAAATATAAACTTATCTTCTTTTTCTTGGAGAATTTTATAAGCTCTGAGCGGGCCAAGATATCAACACTACCATGTTCTCAAAGTTCATGAGCTAAGTTCTTCACAGATGCATGAATCTGGGGGAAAATATTAAATAACTGCATAAGAGTGATTTCTTTCCAGCTTTTTAAACCTTTGGGAAAACAATAGGGCTTGCTTTTTTTTTTCTAATTTATTTGCTAATTGCTGAATTTGGGAGTACATATATCAGTTTGTTCACAATAAACAGAGTAATTGCTGTTTTGGTGTTACAAAACCAAACCAAATCAGAATGCAACTTAAGGTTATTAGTAATTGTTATTACTATTAGTAATGCAGTTCTCTGGCTTGCAACAAACACTGGTTTTGCACTGTAAGAACAATTCCATTGCATACAATAATCATGACCAAGCTTCCCAGTTGTTAAAAACAACATCAAAAAAGACAAAGATTTTTTTTTTACTGAATAGTTAAAATTGAAAGTTTTAAAATCCCACTTCCAAAAAATTCCCACAAGTGATGAGATCTCACACAGAACCAGCAGAAAACAGCTCAAAGTAAGGGTAGTCCAGAGGTCAGTCAGACTGAGAAAACAAGAATAAACCCAGTTTTCCTCTAGGGAAGATTCTGATATATGCTGGGCTAAAAAGAAGAGGCAGCAGAGAGGTACACTTCAGCCTTTTGCCTGGACACCCACAGTGTCCAGGATGTGTTTCCTAAAACTCTGCAGATTCAAATTCTGCAGTAAGAATTATCTCAGGAAGGGCTTTCATGAACTGTCCCACCCTCTGTAGCACCATTTGTATACAAGGGGAGAGATGGTGTCAGGAGGCTGCCACTCTAAAGTCCAATCTTGCATTTCTCAGCCAGTTACAAGGCTCATTAACTTTGACAGAAATCAAGCATCTTACTTATATCTTTCCAGATTTTCTGCAAAGTAACCTGTCTGCTTTTCTGTGAATATCCATTAAGAACGTGCAGAGTGGCAACTGAGTTTCAGGGAAACAAGTAGTCTACACAAGCTTGTGTATCAGATCTGGGAATAAAACTAGCTGGAAGATTGATCAAGGGTGGTGTGATTTGTAAGACTCCCCAGATCTTATGATTGAACTCCAGAGTACCAACAGGAACAAAGTGTTTATCTTAAATGTTTAAATATTAAAGCAAACACATTTTAAAAGGTGCCAGAACAGTGAAGACAAATGAAATGCTACTCTAATATCAATGAATAAACCCCCCCATTCTTTGCTTTTAGCATTTCCCTTTTTTTCAACAGCTTCAAAGATCACACAACTGCATTTACTGCACTCAGGACTTTTCAGTCACTAAAAGGAGGAACAGAAAGAATCAAGTTTTAATCTTTAATTTTTTTAATAGCTGTTATGGGAAAAGTTTCCTAATTCCAATCTTTTCAGCTCCACTAAGGGCTAAGAAGGAAAATTGTTGAACTGTCTTTTAATATAGATAGGGAGGTTTGGTTTTGCTCTGCTGATACCTACTATTATGCTCTAAATTTATGCTTTTAATGTTTATCACCCAGGTCCCAATGGTAACAGAAATTCATAGTCTTAATGAGAAGTTAGTTCTATTTCTTAGAGACTTATCCATCTGAGTAGAAAAGAATCCTCTGTACTTCACTGTAGTTTGTATCAGTCCTGAAACAGTTAAATATTAAACCATCACTGCATTCCTCCCTCATTGCCATTCCCCCCATATCCATATCAGGAGAAGATTATCCTTGGTGCCAGATTCCACTGTCTGCATCTGACTAAGTGGTTCAAAGGCCAAGTGTAGGAATTCCGTTTTAAAAGATACTGGTTTTTTATTCTCTAAAAAAGCAGCTCCCCAAAGTCACTGCAGGCATTTTTAGATAAAGGGCAAAGCATCCAAAGAAAAGCAACAACCCAATAACTTTAAAAAATTGCAGAGGCATTTCAGTAACATCAGCATTTTTATCATTTGTGCTCTTTGTCACTGCTGAACAGACCTGTTTCACTGGTCCTCAGCTGATTTCAAGCTCAGCAGCCCATTCAAGAGAGCTCTGAAGTGACAGCCCAGGACAAGTTTACTCAGTGTGTGGGACAGCAGGTCAAATAACAAGGGGAGAAAATAGGGAGCAACGAGTCACCAAGGGTCAGCCCAGGAAAAGATTAACTCAAAAAAATTAGAATGTGAGAGATGCTTGCAGACAAAAAAAGTACACTTGCCCCAGTATGTTTCCTCTTCTGATGTGAACCAATCCTAGACCACCATGATTAGCACAATTTGGCCTAGTACACTAAGACATCTATCACTGTACAGCAACCAGTGCCCCCTTTGCCACGATTGGCCTAACAGAAGTACCACCTACTCGATGGCAAAGCAAAGCAGTGTTTACTGTCATGCTACTTTGCCAAAGTCTGGCTAAGGTTTCAGAGCCACAGGGAGAAAAACAGAAGGAAAATGTCCATGAATCACAAGATAACCTAGTTGAAAACACACTTTAAATATTGAGGTTGTCGCAGATGCTACTGGCTGGAAGATCAGAACTGCCAGTAATTGCTGGGTACAGTGCTTTGTGCTGGGTTCTGCCCATCCCTATGTGATAAAACACTACCTTCTGTGACTCTTTGGTATACCACAACCCTTGGTGACACAGCAGGAAGCAGCCATCTAAGGTGACACAGTAATTCTTCTGAACACTTTACAAAATTGAGGTTAAATCCAACTTAATGATCTGAGTGGATCTAACATCAACTTTCTCCTCTGTTTTCAAAGACAATAAGAGTTACAAGACTACTGAATTGTTGCCTGCCTTCTCCAGTGGGAAACAAATAAAGGCAGTAAGAGTGAGGCTTTTTCTTCTCTTTTCAAGCAGGCATAGGGGGACCACAGTGGGAATTAATTTTTGAAAACTAACTTCTTTACTACCTCGACTGGAGAAGCAGATGATGTGGGGAAATGAACCTAACAAAGCTCAGTTTAAGCCAAATGAAATTAGCTCATACCCACAACCCAGGACACACTGTAAAGATGTCTGATGAAGACTAAAACAGCAACAGCTTTAAGGAAGCTAAAAGAAGTAGCTCAAAACTCCCCTTCCCTGAGGACATATATAGAGGCAAGTGAAAAATCCACAGATGTTTTTGGAGGTGGGGAGGATCTGGCACTTCCACACAGCAGATAAGAAGCCAGTCAAAGGTTAGCTAAATGTTCCTAGTTATTGCAGTTTGAAATTCTGTATTGTCTTAACATCACGGTTGTTAACACCATGTTTGGCTGCGAGGAACACTTTTTGAGAGGCACCGGCTTACACTCAATGCCAGTGCTGCCATCCCGAGCTGGCAGTGCTTCACACTGAGCAGCTGCAGCCCAACAGAGTCAGCCACTGCTCTCCCACAGGGCTGCAGCAGGTGCACGGTTGGCCAGCAGAGACTTGAAGCTTAACCCACCCTGCAAACACCATCTGTAAGCTAACATGAAAGGCATTTGAGCTAATACACTTTACCTCACATTTGCCACTGGCCAAGAGCACTCATGCAGTCAGGTCTCAGCCCAGGTAATGCCCAGGGATGCTGCACCTGGAAGTAACACTCCCACATTGCTGAACGCCTGGTGTGATGGCATCTGAGCATGTATGAATATCTCTGTATTATCCTTAGAAGTGCAGTGCTCAGAGCAGGCAAGGACAGGCAGAGTCACGCTCTGTGCATCCCATTGTAGTGATGTATGTGGCTATAACTTTTCTATCTGCTATTCTAAATGTCCCACATGGGGAAATGCAACTTCTCTCTTTCTCCACAAATTCCTGCAGCAACAGGATTCAAAAGGTGAAGGAAGACCTTACTCTACAAGCAATGCTTTCTTTGACAAAGTAACACATTCTTCTGAAACAGAACTGTTTTGCACCCAACTGTAGGTTTCAAATCCTTAACAAATGCTTTTGGGCACTGCCTACATAAATGCCTCTAGACAGAGAGAAGGTGGGAGGGGATACCAGTGACCACTACCTGGATGATATTTTCAAAGTGTCTAGAAGAGAAAAAAAGAGCAGAAAGGAGAGTGGAAAGGAGAGAAAAAGATAAAAGAGAGAGGATAAAAAAGACACCAGCTTCATTAATGATCACACTACTAGCATCACCTGTAGCACAAGTGGAGTATATTTTCAGTCACACAGTTATGTCACACACATATTGTCTTAGTTTAGCAGGTGGGACCAGCTGGCACTGTGTGGGGGTGATCAAGGCTATGTATTCTACCCCCTCTATTCATTTCCCATGAACAATGGACCATCTGCAGTAGCTGCCCAGGGAGTCGTTAGCACCT
>JAWWLZ010000139.1:24227260-24244344 GCA_035041345.1 Poliocrania exsul | reverse complement strand
TATTAAATTGTAGCTCTGACTTATAATCTCTCTCGTGTTGAGTTCATTTCTCCTGCTGGTTTACCTTTAAACCAGCATACATATGTATGTCAAGTATATCTCTGACAGGGGATAGGAAAAAAAGATATGGGATTAAAGACAGACATCGTTGACTGGAACTCAGGAGTTGTCTATCCCTGTAGCACATACTGAGGCCAGTAAGAGCAGCTGGTGCTTGACCCACTGCAATCCTGCTGTGTTACGCACTGAAGCCTTTGAAGCTATGTAGGCATATCACAAACCTCTAAGGGTGGCAGCTGACCAAAACAAATAGTTGATAAACAATGTTCAAAGATCCTGTGTTTGTTACAGGTACCATAATGTAAGCGTGCAGTCAGAACAAACCACACTTACAATGCTCATACTTTCCTACTTTCCAAACCCCTGTATCTGAAGTGCACCTACTGGAAGCATTAGCTTAAAAATCTAAACTCTAGGGACAATACAGAAAGGTTAATTGTAAATAATAAAATTTAAACAGGCGATTGTTAGGACTTCATTAAAATACCTGAAAACTATCCCTTTGCTTTAGAATTCCAGGGAACACTTCCAACACGAGACACCTGGGAAGCACAATGCTAGAGTCTAGAATAATTTCCACAAAACTATGTATTTTTAACTATTGTTCACATTACTTTAAGTTTTGGGAGTCCTTACTGTATTTCCTTTTAAAATGTCACATAAGGATGTTTTTAACTCAATATGGATTCATTAAAAAAATAACCTTGAAAAAGCCAAACTCACATTCTAATAAGTAGTCCCAAGATTTGTCTTCTAAATTTTAAGTCAGCTTCTGTCTCCATTTTAATTTTATCTAACTGTCCATAACAGATAAAATGTCACAGGGAAAACTTTTTTTTCAAAGAACAAAACATTCCCCTATGTAATGACCTACAACAGCAAAGCCCAAGAAGTTACCACACAGATGCCAAAGCAACCGGAAAAAAAGTCCCACATTGCTTGTGCACCTGCTCTGAGACAGCAAACTTCTACCCTCCTACTACATTGCTTCAGCAGCTTTACTGTACAACAAGCTGAGGAGAAGGGCTGATCCAACACACCCTCCCCATCTCTAAAATTAGCAGCAGAACTAAAGATGAAATGGGGTGCTGAGTATTTCTTGGCAGATATGCATAGCTCTGTAAGTGCCAGTAGTGTCTTTGTGGTATGCACTAAAGCTGGCGTGATGGTGTTGCAGATTTCAGAGAAGCTCTTAAAATGACATGTGTTCATGCTATGAGAATCTGTACTATCTTCAGCTTTTCATGCATCTTTTTTCATAGACACAGTCCATAAAATTACCCTCTTATTTTTATCCAATTGTAGTCATGCACATCTGAAACTGTTTAAATTCATACAATATAAGTCACATAAAAGTCTTTAGGTATTCAGACATGGTCCCATTTCTTACCATTCTTAAAGCTATGGAATCATACTGTCTAACAGTGACTCTCAACTCTCTGAATTTGAATCCACTGACTGTTTATGAGTTTTGTTGCATTTCAGCATTTTTCAATAAAATGTCTTTCATTTCCCTAAAACTTTCATCTGAAAGCATGATTTGATTAAGTACTTATGCAGGACAACATACTCAACAATTTCAGAAAGAAAAAAAAAGAAATTTTGGGGGGAATTGATTCAGAACTTCCCACATTTTTCATTAGGTAATAAAATCCACTATTTGTGTAGTTTTACCACAATACCATTTTCGTTTCATGCCTTTGTTCTCATTGGTATAGTGTTCCATAAAACCAAGGAGTAAAGTCCATACTTTTACCTTACTCCATCTACAGGTCTTATAAAAGAAGGATATGCAAAATTACTTACTGAACACATCTCCTCGGGGTTTCTGAGGATCTGGCTGGATCCTGTTGTCATCTATAATTCCATGAGAAGATGTAGTTTCAATGGGAACATGCGAAGGTTCTGCAGTTGTTATCAGAGGAGTTCTTTGTGGTGGTAGTGTAGGTCTTATCGTTGTAGGTTGAGGTGGTGGCAAAGGTGGAGGTCTCGTTACTGGCGTCATTACTGGTCTTGTTGTCACTGGCACATATCTAGTGGTTGGCTTTGGTGTCAGGCGAGTTGTTGGCACAGGTGGTGGTCGAGTTGTTGGCACAGGTGGTGGTCGAGTTGTTGGCACAGGTGGTGGTCGAGTTGTTGGCCTGGTCAATGGCTTTTCTGTAACACAAGAAGGTACAGATGGTGTAAGGGGTTGCTTTGTACCTCCAACATCAAGAATATCATTCGTTATACCATTGTCTCCTTCAAGAGAGTGCAGTTGACCTGGAATATATGATATGGACCAGGTGGTTCAATCATAACACTAGGAATAACTGTAAAGAAAATCAAAATGGGACTAAAATGGACATCTGAGCCTCTCACTCCAGAAACTTAACAATCTATTTCCTTATGAGACAGAGAGACTTTGCTGAAATAATTTTTATCTTCTGAATGTCTCCACTAGTTAGAAAAATATTTCAGCATCAACACTGCTGAATTATCACATCCCTTTAGATAATACTTCTCATTGCAGAAGTTTAGAAATTACTTAGGATGACTGAAGGCTAAGGGACATTCATCTCTACCTCCTCCTAAGCACCAAGTCTTTTTCAGAGTTGCCAAAACCTACCCAAAAGCACTGCTGGTTAAAAAAGCATGGACAGGAAGCTGCAGGTTAAGCATCCCTCTAAATTGGACAAGTTCATAATCAGGAGTGGAGGCAAGTTTAGTAAGACTCCAGTGTTACAACCATTTTGGTCATAGATGGGCAGGTACCTTTGGCCTAAGAAAGTTATCTTTCAGACCTCTTCTAAACTTTGCTCCTTGTCAATAAGAAGTAATAATTTTACAGAGATTGAACCTAAGCCAGCCTTCATTTAGATCTTTACCTGTGCTAAACATTGGGAAACTAAGTCAATGACACTTTTTCAGAGTCCACAAAAATAAGGTGGTGAACTGAGCACCACCTACACCACAGTTACAGGGCCTACAATCCCATCTCCTCCAGTATTTCACAAAGGACAACTTGGTTTCACAAGAGGAGTTCCTGCAGACATGAAACACAAGAGCATCTGTTTTGTTATTTATAATTTTCAACTTGTTAATAAGCCTTTTACATCTCAATGGAGATCTTAAAAGGCCAAATAAGAACTCTAGTCATATATTTTGTTTACAAGTGCTTCAAGTACAACACACATTTAAAATGAAGAACTACTGTTTGTTAAACAGTGAAGTGTTTGATGATAGCAGGTAAAAAGGTTTTCCCTCTGGCCACTTGTGTATATTAAAATATGAAATGCACCTTAGGACAATGTCCCAGTAACACGTGTGAAATGTGTCCGCATATAATTGCAAGCCCTGCAGTTATGAAAGATCACCTTTAACTGTGATAGCTACAGTCAAAGGACAAAACAGTACTGCTCTTCAAAGAGATCAGTGAGTCTCCCAGGACCAGATGCCACAAGTGAATACAGGGTCCCTGAAATGATTCAGCAGATATCAAAGAGCTGCACAGTCCCTCGGAATGTCAAATGTAGGGGAGCTCCAACAGCCCACTCTGTACCAAGGGGGATGGATGCTTCTCCCAAAAGAAAGGTAAGGAAGGGAGTCCTCCAGCAGTGAATTCTTTTAGAGAAATCCTGCCTCAGCTCTGCTCACATCTGGGAAGCAGCAGGGAGTGGATGGGGCGAGCTGCTGAAAAGGGCCCATTGCAGAGTGTACATACCAATAGGGTATGAGTAATACATACTGTTTGATCACACCTACCCTGCTTACTCAGTTGTTCTCATCCTGAAGCAATCTCTAGAATCAAGCTGTGAATAGGGAGAGGTGAATTTCTTTCTAATTATGAAAATGTCTCAGAGATAGATATTTTTACCATAGCATGCTAAGACTTAGAAAACTCCAACTACATTCCATGGCCCCTTATTAATTATTAAAAATAGTTAAGAGAAACAGCCTGACAGTGCTGTACATTAAAGTTTACAAAATAGGACTCATTAACGTTCAGAATCTCATTTTTAAAAGGAGCATTACATACGTATGCAGGTTGTTCCATTGTCTCTGTAACCTTCTTTACACTTGCATTTGTAGGATCCCGGAGTATTGTAACAGTGTGAAAAACTGCCACAGTGATGATGGCCAAGGGAACATTCATCTATATCTGCAACAGACATTTACATAAAAAAAAAATCATTTGCTTCAATGAAACTTGACTTTCTGCTTATCCCTGCACAACACAAACGTTATTATGATTATTAAAAACAAAACAAAACACCAACAAACTGAATTGCTAGTGGGAAAAGGAAGGTAGACAGTCATAAATAATGTGGTGATACAAATGTTACAGTAAAAGGGACTATTGGGCAACTTTTGTATTGCTCAACTTATACCTCAGCATCAGCTTGAGATGTGCCATGGGGTAGATTGAAGTTGAGATCATGAAGAGCACAATAATATTTACTACTTCTTACAGGTGACATAATGAGAAAGGAAAAACAGGGTAGGAGTATGCATGTTCTTAGTCACAGAGATATCAAACTAGTTTTTCTTCATAAAATGCTTCCTATATTATATATTGGTACAGATGTTTCTACATCAAGTAGAAACTGCTTAAAACTTCTTGTATGGCATTTCTATGTTTGTTGCTAGTGGTGCAAGAAAAAAATCTCCACATTCCAGTGCTCTGCATAAAAATTTCTATGAAAAAAATATATTTATACAAATATAAAGCAATTTCTCATTATGTCCACATGATCATTTTTTTAGTGAAAGAATCAGAACCAATTGAGCCCTTGTGAAACTAAGGCAGTGGGACCTCTGAATATCTTTGTTGAAGGATATACATCAGCTGCATTCCAGTCTCATGTCCAGACAAAGGCAGGTTATTTCCTAACTCCTGCCTTTTCCTCACC
Source organism: Poliocrania exsul (assembly GCA_035041345.1). NCBI lineage: Eukaryota > Metazoa > Chordata > Aves > Passeriformes > Thamnophilidae > Poliocrania > Poliocrania exsul. The sequence continues at coordinate 24,239,392 of JAWWLZ010000139.1, read as the reverse complement.
TGTCTTCAGGGGAAGGAAAGTTGGGCAGTCTGGATTAGGAGTAGCTGAGGTGTGCACATTTTCTTATCTTGGATCTTGGGCCATGCCATGGAGCACACTGGCATAACAGCTCAGAGATAGCCTAAGCTCATGCTCCTCCAAGCCCGCAGCTGCCTGTGCACAGTGAACCCTGCAGGACAAAGGCTTTGAAAAGGAATTCCAGGGGTCATCAGCTCTGCTTTCCCACTGGCTTCCACATAAAAACCAGTTACAAGAATGTGGGCCAAATATGTATGCTTTCTCTTTCCCAGTCTATTTCTATAATCCACCCTTTCTTAATGCAGTGCAAAACAACCTGCATCAATATTTCAGCCACAATAAATAAACACTTCTCTTGAAACCATTAATTTCATTTTAGAATGTGCAACACTATTACATGCATGTAAGAAATAACTTGTTATTACCATGGCATTGGTATTTGCCTCCAATGTATATCAGATCAAAGCCTTGATGACACCTGCAAATGTAGCTTCCAAAAGTATTGACGCAGTGCCTAAATCGTGGACAGATAACTCTCCCAGTAGCACATTCATCGATATCTGTGGAAACAAAGGAAATGTATTATCCTTCATAGCAGTTCAAATACAATCTATGCTGTCTAAATTAAACTGATCTCATGTAATGGAAAGCTAAGGAATAACCAAAGTATTTCTCTTAAGGTCCCTTTGTCAGCCAGCAGTAATACTTCAGCACTTCTTCTGGCTGTGCCATCTCAGAGTTCAGCTCTTGGGCACATGCCCAAATCTTTATGTCTCCTGTGCCAGAAGCCTTTCCAAATGTTGTTGAGTGACAAGAGATGCACTGGCATAACAAGCACTGTTACAGAATCTGGAATGCTTGGTCTCTGCTCTTGCCATCTTGGTACCCCTCCCCTTGGAGAGGAGATGTTCTCCCATAGAATGCATGACAGCTTCCTCAAGGCCTCAAAGCATTCCTTGAGACTAATAGCATTTGGCTGAAGAAAATCTGTTTCATGTTATTTGCATAACTTTGTTTTGTCCCACTAAGACCTGCCTGGTTATAAACACAGCACCTGCACTTACAGGCAAGGAACAATAATTAAAACTGCGCCAGTAATTCTTTTTCTGAAGCATGCCTGAAATACAGTTCCTGCAGCACAGGTCATATGTGCACATTCAAAGGACATCACCATGCAGTTGGAAAAAGTTTGTTTTCTTAAAATCTCAGGTGACCCTAATCCATGACCTGCCCTTTGAGCCTACCAGGATATCTTTGTCTCTTCAAGACTTGCTTTAAACAAAGAGAGTTCAAGATAATGAATGCTAGGGCTGCAGTATTTCTGTCTCTCCTACCAGTTACTTGCACAGGCCAAATGCTTTTTGACTACCTGCCCTTTTCAGCCTCTTACACTGCACAGTGCCTGCACTGTAGCTGAGCTCTCCTTTCACAGAGAATTTGGTTACCTAAGTGACCTTAAGATACCTCTGAGGTCCTGAGGTACATGGCTCCCACTTGCCCTGCCAGGGGCTCCCAGCAGGACCTGAAGCAGTGCTGCTGTTCTTCACATTGACTAACAAGATACAAATGCCCAGAGAGGAGCTGTTGCTCACCCAACGCTGCTTTCACTGCCTGGGAAACTCTCAGAAGAGGTCAGGCTGACACACAACAGCTCCTCACACTACCATTTACTCTGTAGTCCTTGGGCACCGAGCTGAAGGCTGCTGAGTGCTTGAACACTAATTCTTTGCTGAGGTAGAGACCTGCCATGCACGGCTGCCTCTGACACATGCAGCTCCTGATGTGTCTTGGTTATCCACAGGGCACAGTTCAAGCCTTTACTCTGCAGCTCTGTCAGGCTCCTGATCTATGGGAAAGCAATATTCCTCCCTCCATACAATTCTTTTCCCAAAAGGAGCACTTCAGCTGCAGATGTCAAGAGTGCAAAACAAAGCTGAGTGGTTGATGCCCTGCTGCTTGTGAAAGACGCCTGAACATGGCAGGGAGAAGCCTGAGCTTCTTCCACCACACAGAAAAAACTGTTACCACAAAGCTGCTGGTTAGTGAGCACAGCCACCTGTGGCAGGGGAGATTTAGCTTCAAATTCTCCAAGCTGTGTTTCCCACAGCCAAAAGAAGTGACCTACAACCAGGAATTACTGGCCAGATGGGTTCTCCCAGTAGCTCCTTGATGCCTGAAAAGTCTGTAAAAATTACTTCAAGCCAAATTTTGGTAGGAGATAAATAAGAGGGTAGTGACTTTAATGAGCACTGAGGCTCACCCAGGAACACATCAATGGGCAAGCTTTAATTTCCATGGATTTTATAATATGATCTATCCAATCATTACTTTACACATTTTCAGTTCAACCTTTTTCCTACCCCGGTCCCATCCCAATTCCACCCCCTCAAGATCTGAGTCTGGGGTTGGTGAGTCCTCCTCTTCCTCGGGCTTTTGAAGTTCTTCCAGTGTTCTGACTTCTGGGTCACTCTGCCCCGTGTTTATGTCTCCTTTTGATATTCTTCAACTTATTACCTTGAAAAAAAGACTAAACAGCTGAGGAATTTGAGCTCACTGTTCTGGGACAGGGGTAGTGATAGAAAGACATTAAACTCAAGCTGCTAGAAATATTAACACACTAGATCTACTTTGCTACAGCTACTGTGTTCTTAAAATCTGTAAAATGTGAAAATAAAAAAAAAAAATCAAAAATCCTTCCTGCATCATCCTGCTGGCACTGTCCCACTCTGCCTAAAGAATTACTGAGGACAGGAGGGATTCAGTCCCTGAGCTCCCATACTCCTGGCCCATCAGACTGATCTGACATAGCAGCAAAGCTCCACTCTCCACAAAGAGGACTGCTGGAATGGTGGCAAAGGCCTGAATGGGAAAGAAAACAAGGCCAATACCAGGCACCTCTCCACATGCCTGAATCTTCCTATAAATCTCTCTCTCGATTTGAATCTATTATTAGCATTTTAGGCTTTGAGTATGTTACTAAGTTTTACAAACTCTCCCACATTTCTTACTGAAATTTAATTTACAAATCCAGAGCTTTCTACCCTTCATAAAATATTATTTCAAGACTGCAAGTTTCAGACTCTTGATTACTGTTAGTTGTGTTCTTTGTTGGTTTTGGTTGGGCTTTTTTTAATCTTTAAACCACAACTTCAAAATTTATTTCAGTGAGAAAAAGATGAGCTACTGAATATACCTCAGAATGGCATGGATTATGATCTTTAAAACCTAATGTAGCTGGTCCTGCTTTTCCCTCTGTACACATTCACATGAGGCAAATAGTATGTTAGATGATGAGAACAGCAGAGTGGTATTGTCTAATTTTCTAGACAGTTATACCTCTTAAAGATACAAGACCAAACTGCTGATCAATACACTGCTGAAAACTGACACAAAAATAATGGAAAAATATAACAGTCTTCCATATGCATTTCATGAGAGATGCATGGATGCTCATTACTGGGGAGGAAACCACTTTTTGATCATTATTTAGAGGACGATGCACAAGTGCTAATAATTAGTTTGTGTGATTTACCTTCATAGCCAAATTGGTTGCTCTTTACTGATTGTCTGGGAAGAACATTTTAACAAGAGAATGATCAGCATGGGTTAAACTAGTAACAGAATAGTGCCTAGAGGAATTTCCACCTGTGCTAAAAATAAGCGTTACATTCCTAGCTGTCCTTCAAACTCTCCTCAAACAAAGATTTCATGATCTGTAGCCAATGCACAGTTCAGTATTTTTACCATCATCTACACTTCTATTTGTACTGCAGCATTATCCAGACCCTTGCTGGGGCTGACAACCTCCCCAACAGGGATGGACTTGTACACATGTGAGGGAAAGGAAAAGGCACAGCCCTAGGCCCAAATAACTTCAGTTCTTGGAAATATTTAGTACAAATTAAACTTGATAGAGAAATGGCACAAAAATAGCACTTGTCACAACCACTTCGTACCAGTAAAGGGGAGTACATTTTGTTATGACGTGGAAAGAACAAAATTTCTCCCACTGTAACTACTTTCTCTGTATTATATAAGCCTGCTCTGAAATCCTTATGAAAATTTCAGAAATATGTTATGAGATCAATCTGAATGACCCAGCTGGAATGTGGGTACACAGTTCTTCACCTTTGTGGGAAAAAAGAAAGTTTTAAAAACTACACTGAAGAACTTCACATGACTGATCTGAGTGCTAGTCTTTGGCATTAAAATACACTTTGTTTATCTCAAAGTATGAAGTTTGCTTGAATATAAAAATGCATGGTAGGAGAAAGTTCCAAGCATTTTTTCTACAAATTTATCTACTTGGTATAACTTCCTTGAATTTGCACTTAAAAATCACTCTGGAAGATACTTGTACCATGCTATAGTGAGCAAAGACCTCTGTCTGCCGTGATGTCCACCATGTGATTAATCACAGTTTAATCCCTTCAGCATGTAACAATGGTGGAGTTTTTTCTCCTGTTCTTTCCACTCTTTTCTGTACATAAACATGCCAATGATGCACTTTAGAAAGTCTCCAACTCAGTGCAGAGCCTGCTTTTCACATCAGAAGATCTAAGATCTGTCCCTTTCTCTACCAACAAATTCTTGGTCAGCCCTTGGAGAGCCACCTTCCCTGTGGACAGCCAAGATACCCAAATGCATGATTAGGACATCCACATTTTCTTGCATTCTTTCAGTGTTGTTACTGGTTATGGAACTGTAGCACTGCATAGGATATAAATAATAAAACCACTGGAGCATCATACCCCCTCAGGATGTATAGTTAATGACTAATAAAATCACACGTCACACTGTTCTTCAGACCATAGTAGAGTCTGATTAACCATAAGCACCTTTTCCATGTTCACAAACATGGAAACAAAACATTTCACTTTCATATACTCTGAATTCTTGAGTTTGTTTTAACCTGGAGTTTTCACAGTATGGAAAAAAAACAGTAGATTCAATCCCATTATTACTGGGAGCATGCACAGACCTCCACCTTGTCCCACTATGATCTCCATGGTTTGTACAAATTATCCCTCTACCCCCTGAGCTGGGCATCATCTTGTTGGGTATGAGGGAGAGCTGACCTCCCCATTCTCTTTTTTATGCAGGCAGGTATTTTAGAGTCTTTGTTAGCAATAGTTTAAAATGTCCCAGTAGCAGCAGGAATGGTAAGGGCTAAAGGTGTGAAGACCAAGCAGTCTCTATGGGCTTTAGGCAGAGAATGAAACTTGCAGGTCTGGAGGAAAATACAGATGATCTCTGACACAGATCATCAGAGAGCACCTGAGCAGCACGCCTCACTACAATTCTCATGCATAACATCTTTAAATTGCATGTGCAATGCATTCTAAGCACATCTGAAACTCTCTTGAACTCCATTCAGCGTAAGGATATAAACATTTTGGAGAAAAAAAAAGTTAGATGTTCATTTGATCACCTACCTACACAAGTCCTGCCATCTGGCCCAAGCTGCAGCCCTGGAGAAGGACAGCGGCAGCGCACCTCCCCTTTCAGCACATCACATCCATACTGACAATTTGCCATCAAGCAAGAAATGGTATCTAGAGAAAAAGAACATATTTAGGTTAGGACTCTGATCAGTACTAGAAAATGACCAAAAACTTAGGAGAATTAAGATGTCATATAACTATGATAAAAGTGGAAAAATGCTTGTTGAGTTTGACAGGTATCCATTCAGGCTTCAAAGAGCAAATGCATCTGCTAGTAAAATCTTTCTTTCCACAAACTACATCTCTAAGTTAAAAAACAAACAAACAAACAAAAACCACAAAAATCCCCCTATATGTGTAGCAAGTTGTTTCACAGAACAGAATGCAGTTCCCATGTTGAACATGAAGCCCAGCATGTATTAAAACTCCCATAGACAGTATCGCCATTTTAAAATAGGAGCATCTCTAATTAAAGGTAATTTCTCTCCCCTTCCCTCTGTCCAGGCATTCAAAACAACCAATTTTATGAGAGCAAGTAGGAACCTGATCTCCAGAGAGATGACAGCACAATTTTATGCCAGTCAAACAACCAACATCTGCAGCATTAAAGATTTTACATTCGTAAAGTCATAATACAGCAGAGTTGCAGGTGCCTTGCTGCAATGAAAACTGCAGGCACTTGTCCTTGAAGGCCAATTAACCGTGATTTACAGCCCTGCAGAACGCTTCTGGGGAAATTTGTAATAAAAACTAATAAAATCAAAATAATTGCTCTTGGTTTTTTTCCAGCCTAATTTTATTAGAAAAAAAAGAAGCTCATCTTGTGCAACTGCCTAATTTCCAGGAAGATTAATCTTTTACTTTGGAACTCATCTTCATTTCATAAAAGTTTTCCAGGAAAACTCAAGCAGGGATTTTGAGAAGCTTGAAAAGAAAGCAAGCAGCAAGCCTTGCCGTACTGGAGCACGTCCCGTCTGGCATGAGCATGTAGCCGTTCAGGCAGTAGCACTTGTAGCTGCCGTAGGTATTCATACACCGATGCTTGCACGGCCGAGGCTTTAGTCCACACTCATTCAGATCTGAAATGAAGGGCACAAGGGAAGAGGGTGGGCAAAGAAAACATCCAGAGCATGAGTGACAAAAACACCAGCTCAAGCTGTTGGAGAAAGTAGGAAAAATACGGCAATTAGATTTTCATATGCAGTTCAGCTGATAGCAAGTGTCCAGAACACCCTGCATGAGGCACTGTTCATCCCTCCTGCCAGGTGACTTGTTTTTTTTGGTTTCATAGATATCTCCTCAGAAATGACAGTATTAGTATTAGATGATGGGCCAACCATTTCACTGGGGAACACAAGCTCAGCCTGCCCACATCTTGCCACGACTCACATTGATGCCATGTCCAGGACCAGCCAGCACTCAGGAGGAGGAGGAAGAAGAAAGCAAATGTCACTCTGAAATCACTATCAGCGACTCTGATAGCAATTCAGTGATGCACTATCATGCTTCAAAATTAGTTGCAGAGGAAGGTAGGAAAGCTGATGCTAACCTACTTTAAACAATCTCATAGAGAAAATTTATTACTTACTATCTAAAAAATACTGAAAAAAAAAAAAGTATCTGACATCAGTTAAGACATTTGTCAAGAAATGTCCATGAGGGCCTGCATTTCAGATCTACAATTTAATACAGAATTTGTGACTTAAACTGAAAACATCCAGCCTACAATTTCTGTATTAGTAGACAGGGCTTCAAAAAAGAAGTGAACATTGAGTGATTTCCTTCAGGATTCGCTTCCAAGAATATATGTTGATTTTATGAGTAAACCAGAGTAATTTGTTACTTAGTTATTTGCATAGTAATGAACAAAGATGACAACAAAGGTGAAAATAATATAGCTATTCACAAATCCAGCCAGTCAGTACTTAAAAAACTGAATTACCAATCCTCATCTCTAATATTGAACAATGCTGCCTGAAGGTCTGTCACAGAAGAATTGCCATTATTTCCAGAACTTTTCAAAGAGCCATCTCCCCACTTTTAAGCACCATCTCACCAAATGTTACTCCCTAATCCATGTAGAAGAAAAGCAAGCCTACCATGTGGGAGACCCACACACATAGAGACCACTTTATAAAATATCTGAGGGGGTGACCCATGCTTTCTATGGACTAGATTTGGAGACTCAGGGTTAAGATGTTAGAAAGACAAATTTACCTCTGGTTAAAATAAAGTCAGTAATTCATTGATTGCTTTTCAGACTAAAGTAGAAAACGTAACATGATCTACGTAGTAAACGGAGTGAGAAAAGTTACATTCACTGTGGAGAAGAAATTAGAGAAAACATTGCTTCTAGACAACTACACCTGGATTTTTTTTCAAGTGTCTAATGTTTGGATTTTAAATTAATCCTGAAATACCGTAATCACTTAATTTTAGACAGCAAGATTCATAATCTCATTATTTTCAAGTCAAAATATTTTTAAATGGCATTCTAAAACTGAGAAATACTTTCCCTTTCATTTTGATTGATAAAACACAGAGCCAACAAGAGAAAAATCACTGTATCACACTACAAGTCACTGATGTAACCCAAAATCAGCCATGTGGCTGTTATGTCACTGCTGTTGCTGAGAGCTCCTAACAGTGTTTATTTGTATCATAAACTCTCTTTTCTTCTGACTTTGTTTGTTTTCATCTTCATGGGGTCAAGGAACAGCAAGCATCAAGCAGACAGGTATTTGTATTTCCCACAACCCTTCCCCTAACGGATAGAGATGACCTATTTTACTTCCTTTTCCAAGGCCTCAGAAGACCAGCAAATTTAGGGATAAGAATACTTCCTGCTCCTGTCTTCTGCAAGAGGATAGTGGTAAGGGATTTAATTTTCCCCTTCTTCCTGTGGAAGGCTGACCAAGATGTTCCGAGGAAACTTCACAGGGAATGTTTCCTCCTTGAGTGGTAAGATCAGGTGAGTGTAAAGCAGGACTTCAGTGAGAAAAGGCTGCCAAAATAAGGGCCAGATCTGTGCCTGATAAACAAGGAGTGAGGAGCATCTGTGCAGTCTTCCTGTGGAGAATGCACTGCAGAAAGAGCACTCCTTTTCAACTCTCACTCTTTGGGAGCTGGAAGACGTTTCAGAAGCTGCTAGGAGAACATACTTCTCCCAAGAGGAACCAATGCCCCAGTCACAAGAATGCACCTGCTGGGTTTGAGAGAAACAGCTGTAGAAGAATGTACACTCAGTCCTGTGGAAGCAGATCTTCCACAGGATAGTGCTTAGGCCACATGGAAATGCAGAAGGTCATTATGCTAGAGAGGAAGGACAAGTTTTCATTGTGAAAACCTTTGAGTAAAAAAAAAGCTTTGCATAAAAATATTCAATTATAAACAGATGAAAGCTCATGTTTTGGAAGGTAAAAATTCCCTTGGCAGGACAAAAAAAGTTGATTTTTTTCCTCTTTGTTTTGTCAAACATACTACAAGTAGGAAGCTCCTGATAGACACTATAATAGCATGAACATATATTTTACACACAAAATGTGTGTGTTAAAAAAGTTATTGTTAAATTCAAAAACTCTGCTAGCATTTTATTTCAATTCATAAATGTATCCCCAAGGAGCCCACACTGTTCAGTGTACTGAGGTTCACTGACAACCATAATTTTGAGATGTAAAGTAAAAAGTAAGAAAAAAAGTTGTCTAAGTCTGAAGTATCTGTATTCTTCCTCTTTTGCACAAAAAGCATCACATTACAAAATCATTGCATAACAGAGCTAAGTATAAAATACATTACTAGAAGTAGGGACTGAATAAGGAAAGGTAACACTGAAATTAAGTTGACAGAGCAGATTTTAACAGTGCCTTGTGTTAAATTCTAGTGCTTAAATCCCACTGCAATTCAGCTCCCAAGTTTAGATACTCCTGGAGACTTTAGAGCTGTCTAGCACTTACTCCCAGAGTTATGACCACAGACTCAAAGCTGAAAATCAAAAGAATTTGTGACTGCACTCAGTTTACCATCTTGCATTAAGTATAGGTTAAATTATAAGCCTTAAATAATTGGATCTTTCAGTAGGACTCTGAATTCCTCACCACCATTTGGTACAAAATATTCTCAGTACAGAAATAAAATCTCTGGTACTGACAAATAGACAGCTATGAGTAACATACTCTGAAAATAACCTCATATTTAAAAGCAGGCACCAGCAACTGTATTACAGTATCATATCACATGCTTTCTATTTGTGGAATTTTGCCTAAATTACTTTTATTGCCTTCATTTCCATTATATCTATTAGATATTTCTAGCTATGAAAAAATGCTGACAGACTCCTTTGATTTACATCTTAATAAACACACAAAGTAAAATGCCAGTGCCTTGAAAAAGTAGGAATTTTTACCTTTGGCTGATGTAACACAAACCTAAGGTCACCAGACAGCAAACACGGGCTGCTAGCACAGCTCCACTAAATCTGGATCTCATGTGTCATTGGTTTTCACTTTTGCCTTTGAAGTTGGCTGTTGAGTGAAAAATGTTTTCAACCTTATGGAGTCAGAACAAATGCTACTGTTCAGGAAAACAAGTGCTGTCATTGCTAAGACTGCTTAAGAGAAAAGGCAGCCTGCAAGCAGATTCGGTGTGTTAGAGCATACTGCTCAATCCATCTAATTTTCCCCAAAATGCAACTTTTCTTCTTTTCAGCAGTGCAGACAGGCACATACTGGGGAACCACATGACAAGCACCCTCATTTTTCTCAGAGACGCATTGTCCTGTTACTGGCAAATCCTACTGGTTGTGCATAAAGGCCTGTGTGAATACAATGACAGCTCCCTTGATCCACCTCCACACACCCACCATCAGGAACCATGTAAGAAACATCCGGATGTGCTGCACACGCGCAGGGCAGTGCTGGAGCATTCCTGCTATTTATATACTCTCATCTCTCCGTGTGTTTCTTGTTCCTTAAGTAAGGGCTGCTTTTCAAAGAACAGGCTTAGGCAAATGTCAGTAGCCAAAAAAATCATCCATAGCAAGATGGCTCTTGAAGAAATGCCGGTTACTTATCACCTGCGTATTTCAAGCAACATCTATAAAGACATCTCAGTTTAAATGTCTATGCAGCAAAAGAGGAAATAAGAAAATAGCAGAAGCTGGCTCTAAAAACATTGATAGCTAAAATGTATAATAAAAATAACATTTTTACTTTTTTTTGTTTTAATAAAATCTAATAATTTCTTTTAGTCACTTATAATCTCACATGTAAAATATAAAGTGTAACACCATTAAAAAGTTTAACATATCCCTTTAATTTCTTTGTGGGGATGTCCAGTCAGTTCTGCACTTGAGACTTTCATTGTTCAGCCATTTAATTTCCCACATTGTCTACAGTTGTACAGTCAATGCAAAACCAGAATTCTTAATTTCAAAAATAACATAACACAGTACTGTACAAAAAAACTAGACTGACAGTTTTGAGCACTATGGAAAGCAGATTCATAGCAAACACAGACTGCTAAATATTTTATTTTTAAAGAAATTAAACAAAAATGTGAGTGCAAGGAAAGGACAAAAATGCCTTTTGCTGGCAAATCCGGATGTGACTGCTCAGGCTGCTGTGTGGCACCACACATGATCTTGGACCAACTTCAGTGCACACCTAACAATGGGGTGCTTTTCCTGGGAAGATGCAATACACTCTGCTCTTTTCTTTTAATTAGCTCTGCAGACTCCAGCACTCAGGCTTTTTTCTGTCTTTTTCTGCCTATTAGCTAACTTCAATCAGGCAATAGAGAAGTCAAATATTCAATACCTCATTTACTCAACTTTGAAAACTGAAAACCAAGGACAGGAAACCAAGTACAAAAATTAAATTGTTATCACCACACTATAAAGAGTAGACCAGCTTTCATTTCCAGCAACTGCCACCACAGTACCATGTCAAACTCATGAGAGATTTGTATCACCCAAAGGAGTTTTGTTCGCATCACTTAGGCTGATTAATCAACCGCTGCCAAATGCAGAAGTTAGCAACCCTCACTATCTTCAACTTCCAGCTGTATCTAAATCATAGTTTTGTCTTTATCTAACCTGATAAACATTTCCATTGCTCTCACTTTACAAAGGACAGGCCTTGAAAGAAGAGCAGAGGGAAGAAACAAATGCCAGTGAAAAGCATGAATATGGTGGAGAGTCAAAACTATTCAGAATACAGGCACACAGCATCAAGGAAATACAATCAGTTACTTGCTCTGCAGGCACTGCAAGTTCAGCTTTCCCATCACTGCCATCGGTCTATCAGCCTCCACCCCTTTGCAAGAAATTGCATTACTGCCTGAAGCCGTGTAGGTAGCAGGATCACAGCACCTGAAACACAGGACCACCTCAATCCTCAATGCTACATTTCTTGCAGGATGGTCCAGTGGGTGGCATAATAATAATGGCCAACCTTCGCGAATGAAGATTTGGGCAGGGCTCTCCCCATGTGGGTGTGCCCTTCCAGCCTGTGCAGTGGATGCTTTAGGTGAGGCACAGCATGCACAGAACTGGCCCCACCGTTTAAGTCCTAAGGTTCATTTGCCATGGCCGAGCGAGCTTGGACAGTGACAGTGAAGTCCTCAGGACTATCTACAGCACCCGGTACTGACCAGGGCTGACCCTGCTGAGCAT
>JAWWLZ010000139.1:24196531-24213863 GCA_035041345.1 Poliocrania exsul | reverse complement strand
ATTACTCCCACTTAACTATTACTCCCACTTAACTATTACTCCTTCTAATAATTAAGGTGCAAGTAAATCCCACAGGCTGGGCAACAATACAGATTTTTTTTTTTTACTAATTTCAATTGGGATTTATAATATCTAACTTTAAGGTACTGATGTTGTGAGTCCATCAGAGCAAAGAATCAACTCTATCAATGATGAGGGCACTTCACATGAATGAATAGTTGGGCTTAAACAACATTTCCACTGCTTCCAAATTAGCCTTTCTACATACCAGGTTTATGAAACTGTTATTGTTTATATAGCAAATCCAAACCTCAGAAAAGTTAGTTATATTAATGATGAAATATATCCATAGTTCTTAATCTAGGCCACAAAGTAAGTGTGGATGGATTTTCAGTTTACAAGGACTAAGAAATGTCAATTAATTTGAGTTACATTTGTTCAGCCCCTTTGAAAATATGGCTATATTTGTAAAAATCTCAAAATGCATCCAGTTGCCTAAACCTTGATCTTACTTTGGTGTTCACAATGTACAAGAAAGAAAAAGAAAAAAAAAATCCAATCTGTTGGAAAGTTCTTGATTATTTCAGTTTAGAAGGGCGTTTGCCGGAACTGGAAAGGGCACTTGGGAAGAAAATTTCATGTCACTGCAGAGTGACTATTTCTACCAGCTGAGGTATTACAGCTGACACAGACAGGCTTTGGAAGCAAGTGTATAGACAGATCAGACCTACATGCACAAGTCTTGATTGGTGTAATTTATTTAAGAGACAGAGAAGGTTGTAAAGGAAGAGTGTAAATTAAAGGAGGGGCCCTATTTCAACTTCTTCCTACATGTTTATAAGAGCAGAAGGCAGCCAAGTTATGCTGACCCATGTTATGAGCAGCAGTGAGCACGACTGTGCTCTCTGTGCACTCCTCTGTCAGCCAAGGGGACATAAAAGGAACAGCTCCACACTTCACCAACCCAAGTTTAGCTAACATAGCTCAGTTTCCATTTGCAAGTGTATGGACAGATTATGGATGAAAGATCAGGAGCACAGAATCACGAAGGCTTAATAAATTACCACTTGTCAGCTGGGCCACACTCTTGCCCTGTTAGAGCTGACACATATGGGCTTAAATATTTGTCACAATTAAACCATGAAATCACACAGTTGGTTTTAAACTAACACCGTTTTACTCCATGGCTGTGGGCAGAAGGCATGTCCACATGCATTTGGTGCAGCAGCTCAGCTGGACAGCAGAAAAAATATCCAGTATATTAGTGACCACTTGCCCATGGCTCATGGGAGTTCAGATGCCTCTCTAAACTGGGGCAACCTCCTCATGTGTCAGAGCCTCCATGTTTGCAACACTCTGGCTCCAGCAAGGCTCCCACCTTGCATTTGTTGTCAGAAAGAGAAATTTAGAGGTAATTAGTGCCTACATAGTAAACTATGCATGAGTAACCAGGTGAGAGTCCAAAGGTGCTGAAGCACTTTCAGGCATGCCAAGGATGGCTCAAAGCAGTTTGAAAAAAAGCAGTTCAAGTCCACTAATAAAGAGCTCAGCTTGGCCGAATATTTACAGCTTCTTTTTGGAGTTATTTGTAAATTTGGTCTCACTACTAATTTTTAAGCCTGACTAGATACTTGTTTTCATTGTGCAAATACAACTTATTCTAGAAACAACAAAGAAAATGCACATCTAGTAGAGAAAGTGTGACATCTATTTATGCCACTCATTTCAGGGACAGGACTAAGAGATTTGCCTTTGTCCACAGAGAAAGCAGAAGAAATAATTTTATACTTGTTTTTTTGGAAAATTTTCAGTGATATTGCTTTGTATAGTAAAATATCCAAGTTTTCCTTTGAGGCCAGGAATGCTGCTTTCTGTGCCAGGTTAATCCTTCATAGTGGGTGCCACATTTCCAAAGTAGAGAGTTGACTACAGATTTCCTATTTGGCTGCAAGCACTAGAAAGACTCACTTTCATATAGTGTAATCTCCCACTTTGTGATATGTCTGGAATTTTCACCACCCACAACTGGGGCAGATTTTCTTGCTTTATTTTTCTAAGAGTTTGGCTCCCATTTAAAACCAAGAAGATGCTGCTATGGCTTTAGTAAAGTTTTCACCCAGATACCTGAGACTCTTCTGAATCAGCAATTCGAATATTATCAGCAGCCAGTATGCAAATGAAGAAGAGGAAAAAATGCTTTTACTTTTGAAAGTCTAGTTGCAGCTATTGGAGATCACAGAAAATACACCTCTACATGTCTTTGAAATGTAAACAAATCTGTGAATAATGCACTAAAATGCAGTGGAAGGAAGTGAGAGAATTTACCTGGCTTTAGCCTTAAAGAAAAAAACAAACCAGCATTGATAGTATCTGAAAAAGCTGGCACCAAAAATGACCTTATTGATAAAATTCAATAAGTAAAAAATAAAAAATACTTTCTGTGTATTATTACTTATATCTCATTTTCAGCTTTTAGTTATGAATTTTTGATAGTATCACTTTATGCTATTCTTGTCTCCCAAGATCATAAAAATGCAACCACAAATCAGAATTGGGAATAACAACAAATTGACTTCCACCTAAAAATGAATTGCAATTTATGGTCACAACACATGAGACAACTTGTCTAAGAAAAGAGTCACAGTGAGACAGTGACCTGGGCTTTTTTGGTTTTGGTTCGTTTTTTTTAAACAATGCAAATTACTGATATTTGCCAGTTAAGGCTTCATAGCATCAAACATTTAAATGTGCAATGATCTTCAAATAAAACTGCATTGTGAAAGGTGGATATAAATTCTATTGTCTCTGGAGTAGCCTCAATCAGTCTACTACTCCTTCTCCTTCCTTCTTCATAAATATTCACCCCAAGGAAAGCACTACCTGTTACCAATTAGGGCCCTAAAAATCAAAATGATTCATGGTATGGCCCAAGAGGTATTAACCTGAGAACTCTGCATCAAAGAAACAGTATCAGGGATGTTATGTTCCAGAAGTAGTGTACATAGCTTTTTACCAGTATAAAGATGTACCAGCTTTTTATTTATATACCTATTAAACATTGTGAGCTTTTAACATACTTGGGAAGAAAGAAGACAGTCTTACTGTTTACAGATTTGAACAAAACCTTTGCTGAGGGTTGCATTGCCAATGCTATATCTATCTTTGACTAATATTTGCCACCTCCAGTCACTGCCCTGCAGACTAAGCAACTTACAGAGTTAACACCTGTTTTGTTTTAAAAGTAATCTAGTCTGCATATGTCTGTATCTAACTAAAAAACCCTAAGGAACAGGGTTTATAGGTTTGCTTCTGCAAAAACTTCAGAGGTGTCACTCATGTTTGCACTGTTAAACACGAGCAAGTGTTTCCAGTATCAAAGGCTGCAATTTTAACAAGCTGAGCTCTCTATAACATTCCTAGCACTTTTAACTTCTACATAGTACTAGCTGCCACCTCAGAACACCTTTTGAAGGTGCAGTTAATGATGAAGACTTATCTACTTGTTTATCCTGCAATTATATCAAAGAATCTAGAAAGATTAAAGAATGTTGGAGATGTTTCCCTTCACATGTGACTCAGTAAAAGGATGTTGTCAGGCGGATTTATTCCCTTAGTTTGGGGTTGCTGAAAGAATGTTTGAACTTAATACTAATAGGAACACTTCCATCAACTTTCTAAGTGAAAGATCAATAATTTGGATTTCCTTCTTGGATGCAAAGTCTTGCCCTGCAGTGCCTGTAATATGACACAGTATAGTTACATCAGGTTATCAGATCAGAGTATGAAATGAAGCGGAAACCAAACTGAAACTCCCAAATTCTCATTGCCCTAGCTCAAGTTTACCTTACTTGATTGTAATCATTTTTAGAGCTGTTGAAAACAGACAGCCTTTTAATGTGACAACATCCTTCTAACTAAGACTCACACATGCAAAATCCTAAGCCCTGTGTTGCAGGAATGTGTGTGAACACGTGAAAGACGTGACTAGGTGTGTACAAGCCTTTCCTACAAATGACTAGAAGCCCCAGCAGCAACGATACTCACGCTGACATTGTCCCCAGGGCACTCGGGCCCAGCCCCAGCAGCAGTCAATTCTGCTTCCAAACCGACACAGTCCTGCAGAGGGAACCATCTGCCTGGGCCACCTGAACAACACAGTGCAAAAAAGTCTGGTGAAACATATTGAAAGTAGCTAAAATCATCCTACAGTAAAAAAAACAAAACACCAAACAAACAACAACACCCTCCCCCACAAAAGACCCCTCTTTTTTGTTGTTTTTTAAGAGTAACTGCTCAGTAGAACTGAGCCTGTAATATCTCTATTTTTAATACTTTGTTTAGTTCAAAAAATGTAAATGACTACAGGTGAGGAGGGGAAAAGATAATTAGGTAAACTCAGCAAAGCTTGCAAAACAATACGCTCACTGCTGCCACTCCCAGGCTGGCACTGAACAGCTTCAGAAGTTTGAAACAAAATTTATCATAAAGTTTCAGCATTGGTTTATTTCACAACATACAGCCTAATTTTCTGACCGATGCAGCCAAATGTTCTCATTGAAAGGCTAAAGGGAAAAAGACTCAAAACAAAAGCTTCCTGGACTGTTAAGCAGAAATGAAATACAAAAGGAGAGCTGTAGTCTTCCCCTGTTCCAAGGAAACGATACCATGGCTTCAAGCAGCTATAAAGTATTGACATGAATCAGTAATGTCTCTTAACGACGAGCTGAAACCCCGTGAGCGGTGCATTGGAACAAATCCTAAAAAAGAAATCCCTGGAGAGGGAGGGGGTCGCTCTGGCCGATTCCCACACACACGGCAGTGTCCGCTCCCCGCAGCGCCGCCGATCGCGACACCTGTCACGACACGGCGAGGCCCGTCAGGCGGGCGCGCGCGCCCCGAACTTCATGTTAAAACTTGAGTCGCGATCTTCGCCGTCGCCTGTTGCAAGCGCCTCCAGGCGTCAGCGAGCTAACTTTATCTGTACCGCACGCGAAGTGCTCTGATTTTCAATTCTTGCCGGACGCGGCCGTGGCAGAGCCATGAACACTTTCACACCTAAGCCCGTGTTTGGGGTTACGAGGGAGGCGGCTGGGAACGGAGCCCCGAGGGCGCCTCCACCTGCCCCTGCCCGCGGCACCGCAGCGGGGCCGAGAGCGCCGGGACCCCGCGGGCCACCCCAGCGCCCGGCATCGCAGCCCCTCCACGCCGCCCGGGGCACTGCCCGGGCTCGCCCCGCTCTCTCCGCGGGTGCCCGACCTGCCCCAGGCAGCGCCGGTTCTCCCCGCCCGCCGGTCCCCCTCGCCCCGCTCCTACCTTCTGTCAAACTCGGCGGCCGCCCCCAGGGAGAGGCAGCACACCAGGAGCAGCCGCAGCGGGAGCTCCATGGCCGGCGGAGCTCGCTGGCCGCCCGGCGGGGGCCGAGGCGCTGCCTCTGCCGGCGGGCAGGGGTCCGGCTGCCGCCCCCCGGGGCGCTGGCACAGCTCCGGGCCGGGGAGCTCCGCGCTGTCCGTGCCCGCCCGGCTGCCGGCGGAGCAGGCGCCGCTCGGGCAGCGGCAGCGCCGCCCGCCCCCGGCAGAGGCGCCCGCACCGCCCGCCCAGCGGCACCTGGAGAGCGCCAGGAGGCACCGCGAACCAGCCCCGTGCCCTCGGACACGGGCCCCGAGAGGCAAAACCCGCAGCCTGCCGGCACTAAGAGGGGTGGGCGTTGTTGTTATTAATTCTTCTAGTTTGAACTTCCTGAAGTACGACGGCTACGCCCTCCTCTCTGCAACAAAGTCCCAATCTAAAGCCAAAAGCGTTAAGATTTGGCCTTCTTCTAACCAAGCAGCCCTCTCATCCCCCCACCCCAGAACAAAGCTTTTTGAAGCAATTACGAAGTGTACGTGGTTTTTTCTGGCTCAAACACTTCTATTAAATAGCTCTCAGGTGTTGGCATGTGCGACATTAGGTGTCCCAGCCCTTGTCCAGAAGAAAAAGGGACAAGTTTAACCATACAGTATGTAAGCATGTCCTCACACCACTACCCACAGCAACGACTCTACATTAGCATGTTAAAATACAGCCTTTATTTTGTTTGGTTTCTATGAACTGCAGTTCTCGGGACTTACCAAGAGACGATTATAATAACAGCCTGTCACCAATTTAGGGTCAGAGCTACCCTGAGATCCCCCTGATTACAGACAGATGGGGTCAACAACTTGGACTGGGTTGCAGCATTGGTTTTGATTTGTGCCTAAATCAAGGCTAAAGCTCATCAGCTGTTCCTACACGGGTCTGGCAGTAGCTTAGAAGCAAAAAATAAATATCTTCTCTGGGTTGTGTTGTAACACAAAGCCAAACCCCTGAGGAAGCATTTGGATGCCAAACACAGCATAAAGCTTCAGATTTGAGCTGGTAGTTCTTTACAGAGTATTTTCCACCTTCAAAGCACTCCACAGATAATTCAAGCAATACTGCACAAAATACAAATCATGCCAGTAAACTTACAAAAGTTATGCCCTCCCCAGAGTGGTTTTACCACTTTCTGCTCATGTTTGAGCAGAAAGCCCTCTGCCATGCTCCTTCCCCTCTTTTTGTCATCTCTTCATGACCACGGGATCCCATCCTAAGCTTTCTGTCCACAGCCTCACCCCAGGACTTTTTAGTCAGAGAAAAAGCAATTGTGAAAACTACAAGGTGATGATTCTGAAGGTGCTTATTCCCTATGCTCAGATAACAAGAAAGCTTAGAGGACTCAGACAGATATAAAAACTACACCAAGGACCAAACCTGGTTACCTTCATTTAATTAGAAGCTGATAGCCAAGAGTGAAGGCAACAGCACAGTGTCATTTGGAAAAGACAGAAGAGCATCTGGCTCACATTACATCCTTCCTGAAATATAGAGCCGATTTCCAGCTCTTGACTGATCACTTTTTTTCCCACTTGTCTGTATGATGTGGTATAACAGACCATGCATAATGAAATCACTGTCAAGATTTAATGGGTGAAAGGGGAGAAATCCTATTTGTGATAACTACAAGGATTTCTTTCTGCTAATGGCATCTGCCTGCATCTCTGCAACTTGTAAAAAAAATAATGTCCACAAATTACACCACAGGCAAGTTCAGGACAAGTGCCCAAACCAGAGTCATTGTGAATTAAGGTCTAGGGCAACCTGACACTTTCCCTCTGATGTCCACGTCATAAAATCAATTCTTTTCATGCAATGCCACATAATGGTACTTATGTACACAGCAACTTTAAAGCTTATGACAGTAAAATCACTTAATCTCTCCAGACTGCATTGAGTCTTTAAGATTTCCCCAGCAGTCTGTTTGGTGCCTACTGAAATTAAGATTGTCTGCTCTTGGGTAGCTTTTGCTGCCTTTACAATTTGTTTTGGAACATAAACCTGAAAAAAACAGTTAACTACCCCCTGAAAGATTGTACATTGCACTTCCATACCCATCAGTGGGACTGAATAGCCTATAATTTATGAATTGACTTGCTTTGGCAATGCTTTTATCAATGCTAGTGGAGTTTTCTTGACAAGGCAGTTCTTCATATCCATAACAATAGAAGGATTACTGAACAAGCTGCTGAAGAACCAAATCTCTCAGTTAAAAAAAGCTAAAGGTGTATAAAGTTGTGTGTGTGCATCGAAATACTACACAGAAGATGGAGAAGTCATTGGCAGCATTACTAGAAGCACTTTCATGCCTCATGTTTAGTGAAGCAGTATAAAAGTCTGGCAAAATGTTGAAGCCATAGGGTGGGCTGACCTGACGTTCATCAAGGCTTATCTCACAACAGTAGAAGTCCAGAAGCTGTGCATCAATTGCTCAGATGGATGAGTGGAACAAGTATTGAAGAAAGTTTTTTCAAAAATATTGGTAAGACACGTGGTTGAGAACAACATGATAGTCAGCCTTTTAGCTGCAAATTATCAACAGTGAAGCAGAAACACAGAGGAAGACAGTATTTTGGACAGCACTGTTGCTACTCTTGTGTGTAAAAAAGTCAAAATGTATTGAAAAGCAAATTTTGCCTGAAAATTTTTATGCAAGCACAGTGATCCTTCCAGCTTCATTCCCCCATAAAGATCCTTACCTAATCTGTACCAAAGAAGCCACACTATCAGCCACAATCCTTGTTTCACTTTCAGTCTCACGTATATATTGAGCACAGGCTGAGACCCTTCTATGCAAATCAAGACCTAAACTTAAGATATGCTGTGGTGAGAGCAGAGGAACAGTCTAAAATACTTACAGCTGACCATGCCATTAGCAAGCACAACAGGTTCTGAATTATCTACAATTTTGCAGAGCATGAAGCCACAGGTGTATATTCCATTGCTGTTATTCTATACTATACCTGATAAAACCCATCTGACTGCACAAAAACCTGAATTTTGATGATAAGGTGGCAGAGAGTGAAGAAATGCTATAAAGAGAGAGGCTTGCTAATTCTGCTCCAGGATAGGATAAAGGAGGTGAGGACATCTGCTGCTTCTGGGATGGCAAGAGTGATAGAGTGATGTCTGGCAGTCTACAGTTAAACTATACATACAGGAATGTGTTCAGTGTACACTCAGGACAGTAGTTATATTTAAAAAAAAAACACAGCAATGCAGTGCAGTGGATATATGAAGTGTATATGCCATTAATGAATCAATGTCTTGAGCAATATATGTAACTGGTAATACAAGTAGCATCAACTAAAAACACATGTAAACAACAGGAAACCCAGTTCTAATGAAGTGAAGCTTTCTTAGTTTTCTCTAGTGAAATAAACTGTTCTTGTATGCATGGGACCTGCTCCTCTTGAACAATACTCCTTACTTTTACTTCACATGGGGTAGACTGTGCCTCGTGGTCTCAAGTGTTTCAAACTTCAGCTGCAGGGCTGAGTACAGGTTTTTATAAGCTCTTTGTCGCTATAACCTTTCCTGAGAGGTGAAACCAACAGAAAAAAACCAGTTTCTGGAATACTCCCTGGCATCGACTCAACAGGCAATATTAAGAAAAAAAGATCTGGAAAGATACAAGTGGCAGATATGTTAGTCTGACAGATACTGAGGATAGAGAAGACAGAATATGGTAGATATGACAGAAATCACCCCAAACCCACTTTTGTCTTCATTGTTTCAGGCAGCTGTGAATTGGACATATATACACCAGTAGAAAACACTCCTTTTGGGGTATTCTACTGCCAAGTAACTTTTCTTTGAGGGAAGCATGAAATGCCTAACTTGTTTCAAGCACACATTTTTAATATTAACTTTCTTCTTGTTGTCTTAAAACACAATATGAATATTAATAAATTAAATCCTCTAGTCAGCAGAATCAGGCAATACTTTTTGTAACACTTCCCCATTTACATAAACAGAAATTAAGGAACAGAAAATGATTTTTCCACAAATCAAATAATCTGTCATCAAACCAGAAACAGATCTCCGGTTTTCCAATTTCATACTTAAACCACAAATCCATCCTTCCTCCCTTCTAAGTATTTCACCCTCATTGAAGCTAAGAGAGTTAACCACAAATCCCACACTATCCCAAATCACTGAATTACACTATGGCAAGTGTAAAAGACACTTGATTTGTAGTTATTGGCAAGCTTGATCATAGCCTGCATTTGTGCTGCTAATGTAACATGTACACTTCTAATGAAACAGAAGAAAAGAATTAAAGTCTAAATTATCTATGAGACTTTCAATGTCATTACTTTTCCTCTGGGGTTAGGCAATTTTGTTTTCCAACCAAGTTTATATGTGGTATATTTAAAAGCAGTACGTGTAAGATAAATACTATCTCCTTTGTATGCTAGGAAACAATCTCTACCAGTCCCATGCTAATAAAAAAACTGTAAGTCATCAAGAAAACACAACAATTCAATCAGCTATATCAATCTTGGTACTCCACCCCATCTCAGTAAACCTTCTTGAAAGGGCCAAGAAGCCATCAAACCTGTGAGACACTGTAGTATCCAATTATCTTATATACAGATAAATCCTGTGCTTTGCATACTAGTTCAAAAGCTTCCAAATGCTTTTTCCGCATCAGGTCTTCCAAATTAATTTGCTTTTTCTAATTCCACACATACTTGATCCTTCTTTAAAAACTATGAGTGGTATTTGCCTTGAAGTTTATTACATTTCATTACGGTGTAAAGAAATTATTTTCCCCCATAAACAATAATTTGTCTTTCAAAGCCTAGTAAAATTTCATATTCCCTTCTGCATATGTATTTTAAAAATACTTCTGTCTACATTATCAATTTTTGTACCTAAGGCATTTTGCACAGGGGATCAGCATGATAATCCCCCAAATGTAACATTACCTTGTTCACTATGGAGTCAGTCTACTTTGCCTCACTTTTTATTTCCCACATAATCTTTGTAAGGTCTTACTGTTCCAATAATACACCAAGTCCAGTACAACTCCTATAGCTTTACAGCATCTGTTTTCCAGATCATATTACAGCTCTTCATGTCCAGTTTTACACTGTGCAGCCAATGTCTGATGCTGTTTCCTCAGGAAGCCAAATGCTTGAACACAAGAAGACTCTACTGTACCTCATTAATACTTTGCCACCTAAATCATTATCATCTCCATGGGCTACATGTACATGTATTTAGCAGTCAGAGCACAGAGACCAAAACTGAGACCCAAGCAAGACATTCAGCCTTTGTGGAAATTACCAAAGGAATATTACTTATATGGCAAGAAAATACCTACTCAGCAACAGGTAGGATCAATAGTGCACTGTTTTTTCATGAGCTAGAAGTGCATAAAAACCTCCTGTTCAACATTAGAGGCAAATGACAGATTCTGATAAAAAAGGGGAAAAAATAAAATCTATAATAACAATATTATTCTCTATAACTAATTAAAATGTAAATAAAATGAAACATGAGAAGAGTCACATTTGTCATATTGGATAAAAAAGCTGTTCAGAATCAGAAAACCACAAGTATATTAGCTGAAATGAAAAATTTCTCCTCTAATATTAACAAAACACAACACTAACAGAACAGATCTGCATGAAGACATGAACCTGACCACAGTTCTAATTTAAACAGTAGTGAATCAAACAGTCCAACTGTTTTGCATATTACGTGAAATAATTATGGCTAAGTTTTCTCCTTCATGAGCCCAAACTGCAAGCTAGAACTTCTTGGGCTGCATAAGAATTTTAATATATAAGAAACAGTCAGAAATCAGCCTGAAAAGTTAGCAGAACTGTCTTAGGACAAAAGCACCAAATAATGTAGTGCAGCATGGATTCAATTGTTCCTGCTCATGAAATACAGTCCTTACGTCAAGAAATTCACTGGGAGATGCAGATCCAGATGAAATTTATTTACAGTAGCCTAGGATATCAGCTTGACTATGACCCAGTTTTGGTAACTTTGTTTTTTCCCATGCCTTGGACTCATTGCCAATATCAGGAGGTGGGGGGGGGGAAGTATGGATATGCTGCCCAGACTACCTGTATAAATTATAAATTCTGACAATGACTTTCCAGAGAGAAATGATCAAGCACTACTTTAACCTGGCCCTTTAGATTGTTTTACTTTTTTCATACTGAGCCTGAATATCTACATAAATTCTAGCAAGAATGGAGTAAATTATCTTCAAACACATAAATCACTCTGGGCCCTGTTTTTCCCTCTTGTTTCATTCGTTTTCAGCTGCTGTACCTTTACTTGCTTGAGCTGAGCTATAGTTGTGTAATGACATGGATCCTCTGGTACTGGTTGTTGATAAATTGATCCAGAACTACTTATAAAAATGAGTTTGAATTGTTGTTCTCCAGGGGAGATTGCTGTGTCTAATGGAATTTCTTATTTAATTTCAACCTCGTTTTGATATACAGAAAATTCCTAGTATATCTTTAGAAACCAAGGGAGACTAGTAGGCAGGGAAACCTACTATGGATGGTCTGAGGGGGAGTTTTCATATAGTTTTGTTATTGGTCAGCCAGCTTCTCTGCACAATTCTATATTACACTGCAACCTCCAGAAGAACTTTCAGAAGTTAAAACAGTGTAGACAGTTGATTATTTCTTTTGCTCTTTCACAGAATAACAGAATGACTGAGGGTGGAAGTGATCTCTGGAGATCTCTGTAGGTCACCTGGTTCAACCTGCTTCTTCAAGCAGGGTCATTTGTAACTGGTTGCCCAGGGCCATGTCCGGGTAGCTCTTCAATAGCTCCAAGGGTAGACTCAACTTCCCTGGGCAACCCATGCCAGTACTCAGTCATCCTCACAGTGAAAAAACAGTTTCCTCATGTTCATGTTGAATGTCCTGTTTGTGTCCATTGCCTCTTGTCTTGTCACTGGACACCACTGAAAAGTGCTGGGCTCCATCAGCTTTACAACTGCCTTTCTGGTATTTGTCCACATTGCTTAAAGTCCCCAAAGCCTTGTCTTCTCCAGGCTAAGTGGTTCCAGTTCTCTTAGCCTTTCCTCCTAGGAGAGATGCTCTTGTCCTTTAAACACCTTAATGGCCCTTTGCTGGACTCCTCTCCAGTAACTTTTTATCTCTCTTGTGTTTAAAAGCCCAGAACCAGACCGAGCACTTCAGGTATGGCCTTAGCAGAGTTGAGTAGAAGGGAAGGATCACATTCCTTGACCTGTTGGCAGCCCAGTATACTGTACCTGCCTTTCCAGCGAGGGTGCACTGTTGGCTCATGTTCACCTTGGTGTTAACCAGGAGTCCCAGGCTCTTTTCTGCAAAGCTGCTTTCCAGACAGGCAGCTGTCAGCATTCAGTGCAAGGGCTTGTTCCACTGCAGGAGCAGGACTTTGCACCTTCCTTTATTGAACTGCACGGAGTCCTTGTAACCCCATTGTTCTAGCCTGTCAAGCTCCCTCTGGATGGCAGCACAACATTCTGGCACGTCAGCCTCTCTCTCATTTTGGTGGCATCAGCAAACTTGCTGAGGGCACACTGTGCCCCATCACCCAGTTCATCAACAAAGATGTTAAACAGATCAGGATCTAGTGCTGACTTCTATGAAACTAGCAATTTATACCAATGAAGTTTTCCTAAGTTTCAAGTCAAAACAAAAAAAAACCCTCATAGAAATATAGTGTAGTAACAGTTAAACAGAACACGTGACTGGTATGATGATCAGTACACAGCTGCTTGGGAGTCTTTTAATGTCTTTCAGCATTACAGGTTTTGTTTGTGGTTTTCATTAAGCAGGATTTGAGAGACCAAGTTGTGCATGAACTTCATGTCTTCAGAATACACTGTGAGAGACAAGAGGATACAAAAGATTTAAGATGGGTTTAAGTGCTCAACAGGAAAGGAAATGAAGCAGTTTCGGGGTTATCTACAGGTTTTGGTAGACAGTTACTGATGCTTCTATATTCTGCTAAAACAGTGCAGTAGTATTCAATTTTACTTTGTATTATGTTCTTTTTGAAGCTATATATTCAAACCCAATCAGTACAAATAACAATTTTGAAGACTTCTATGTGTTTTCATAGATATCTTTTGAGAGTAGACAATAAACATTGTGCTTCCTTGAATGGTTGGAATAAACCACAATTCTCCCGAACTGCCAGCCCAGGTAGCTGATGTCAGTTGCTCTTCCCTTCTCAACCAACCATGACTGAGAACAATGCTTGGTCACTAGGGGAACTATTAGAGTTGAAAAGGCAGACAGGAAAATGTCTATAAAAAAGACTTACCTTCTTCCAAGAACCATAGCCTGAACTACTCTAAAATATTTTGCAATAATCTAAATAGTGTAAAAGCTGCAAGTTTAAACAGACAAACTGTCAGGTCTTAAAGGTAGAGGGAAACTATCCAGATAAATGAGGTGTCATTTTACCTTTAAGTACAGTTAAAGAATGTCAGATGCCCAGCAGAAAATTGGACTGTCAAGCTTGCATAGTACTCAGTTCCTACTTACACTGAAATGAAAGGCAATGCTCACCTAAGGAACCAGAAATACGTTTTAAGGATGTTAAACCAGGAAGCAATCAAAAGAAGTCCACTGAAAGGGTCAGGTTTGTTTGTACTGTACATTACACTGAAGGTGCTAATCTCTGGCTCTTGGTTCCCAGATTACTATTTTGGGGTTCAAACAAGCAACATTTGAATCCAAACCTAGTTGTCCTAAACTTCCAGTTCATTTAGTTTATGCATCATTTCCCCTACATCAACAGCATTATTGACGCAAATAAAAAGTTAGGTGTGCTCCCTTTTAGGGCAACTCTATACATTGTATGCAACCCCAAGGAACGCTGTATCAGTGTGCACTTGGGACATCTTTCACTAAGGTCATAGAAATTTCTATAGATTCCTCCTGTATCTCAAAACCTGACTAATTTTCTCACTCCTCATACAGTGACAGCACAACAGGTTCTGGAGTATTGATTAGAATTAAACTAGCACTGCTGGCATTTACTGCTCTTAGTAATGTCTTCCCAGTTGGCTTCAATGGTGTCAAATTCAGCTTCGATTTTCTTGGTTCAAACTAGCAAATGACCAAACAAAGGTAGTTCCTACTCTTTCTCAATGTTTGGAAGGTACATACATACAATTAGGAGAGTCAAACAGCATTTAGAGAAGCCTGCTGAGCTTCATGTAAAGAATGAGTCTAGTGGACTTGATCACTCAGACATGAAGTGCTGTTGTTGAAAAGTACAGCTTGAGAGCAATAGCCAAAAACTTCATCTTGCTGCCTTCTGCGCTGCATTGACTCTTCTCTGGAGATGTATTAAGTCTAGTAAGTCCTAGCAATTTTCACAGAATACGCTGAGTTAGAAGGGACCCACAAGGATCACCAAGTCCAACTCCTAGCACTGCACAGGACCACCCCCAAGAGTCACACCATATGCCTGAGAGTATCATCCAAATGCTTCTTGAACTCTGTTAGGCTTGGTGCTGTGACCACTTCCCTGGGAAGCCTGTCCCAGTGCCCAACAACCCATACCTACCCTAAACCTCCCCTGACACAACTTCATTCCCTCAGCTCCTGTCGCGGGTCACCACAGAGTGCCTGCCCTTCCTCTTCTCCTCCTGAGGGCATTGTAGACTGCAATGAGGTCTCTCAGTCTCCTCCGGCTGAACAGACCAAGTGCCCTCAGCTGCTCCTCATATGATTTCCCCTCAAGGCCCTTCACCATCTGCATTGCCCTCATTTGGACACTCTCTAATAGCTGAATACCTTTCTTATACTGTGGCACCCAAACCTGCACACAATATCCAAGGTGAGGCCGCCCCAGTGCAAAGCAGAGCAGAGCAGGACAATCCCCTCCCTCGACTCGCTGGTGATGCTGTGCCTGATGCCCCTCAGTAACAGTAGGTATTGTGAATATCCTGCTAATGCAGACTTACCAAGAACTAAAACCAACTGCAGTTACAAATTCTCTAAGTAAGGATAATTCAGCTGGAACCTGTTTTACTTCAGAGGGCTTTTTTGTATTTACTACAGAACACATAAAAGTGATCCAAGTGTAGTAAAGATTCATAAACCAACCAAAGGTTTCAAATTGCATAATTGTTTAAAATCCCTTTTAAAAGGACTTTATTTTCCAGAATCCCACTTTGAACATGAAATGTTATTACAATATGGATGAGGTATCTATTTATAACCAAATGTTTGTGTGTAGTGGTCAAATGCAAAAAAAGGGGGAATTGAATGTTTATTTTAGTCTTGATTTTCTTCCAATACCTTGTGTAATTTATCCTGAAATTCTAATTATATCTCTCTATATAAACACTGCAAATATGAAAACTGAAAGACTCTCTGCTACGGCTTTTTCCCTCCTTTTTCCAAAGTAAAGACATGCTTGTGGTCAAATTACTAAATGAAAAGAATTCAGTGTGTTAACGATCATCGCAACAAAGAAAACATGTCCATTTACAGTGTTGTTTAACTATTTCTGTGTTGGTGATCACATTAAATGGGTATTTGAATGGAAACATGCCAGATGAATTAAAATAACCTTCATGGGTTCCAAACATTAGCTATTTCTACAAAATTAGCTAAATGTTTGCACAATCACACACACCTATTACAACTGCTGGCCTCTTAGGCAACTCAGAAGTCTATTGCTGATGCAATTTTGTTTAAGAAAACAATGCCAATAAAATACACCAGGAAATATTGCCAGCCCATTATGTCATCATCCAAGCTTATGTTGAACCATAGCAATATATACATATATGCATCATAGCTTAGCAACTACAACACAGCAGGGGTATAAAAATGGGTATCTATTAATGAAAGAAATCTACAGTTTATGCTGAAAAGTAATATTAGCTGGGCAAAACTCATATTAACCAGAAGCTGTGCAATTCAACAGCCTTTTCAGTTGTAGAATAAAATTGAATAAAAGTTAATTTTAGGAAGTTAGCCACTGCAGACCTCAGTTAAAGGAAAGTGCCTTGGATTTGCAATACTGAATCGGAACTTTGATTCTTCTGGTTGCCAACGGTGTTCTGAACTGAAGGCCTCTGAGAAATGAGCAAAGATGTTTTTAATGAATAGCAGTTGGCTCAAAATTCTTGGCCTAAGTTCTAAACCATGAGGCTTTTATCCCCCATGATCCTTCCCTATCATCCATTTTAACTATGCATAACTTCATTATCCTTATTTTAAAAACCCTCTATTTAAAACCCTAATTTAAAACCTGTCTCAATGGTAGTTTGTCATGGAAAATTCCACTGGCTAAGTACATGCACATTATAAATACAATCCCTTTGCTTTGAGTTTGCAAACTTACTGGCACCTCCAGAGTTCTACACAAAGTTGGTTATGTTACCCCAGACCACTATCTTTGTATTTTCTTTGCAAAACAGTAGCATTCTTTGGGAAAAAAGTTATTAAAATCACATACATGATTTTCTTCAGCTTATGCTTGTTTAAATATGTGTTTTTACACAGACTAAATGCAACCAAATTGAAAATCAGCTTGTCACAAAAAAACCACCAAAACCAAAACAACAAACAAACCCCAAAAACATAAGCAGCTCTTACCTCTATCAATTGAAACAGCCACAGATAACCCAGAAATAGTACACAGTCCAGGAAATATCAGATTAAAAACCTTTCTACAAACATATGGTAGGGCAGGGAAACAAAATAGCTAGAGGGAGAGAGTTCCACAGCTAGGGTATGTCAAATACCCATCCTCTAATCGACTCACCCTTACGTCTCTCCATTTATACCTCACTGCTCCTCTCCACATGCCTGCACCAAAAGTATTCCAGCTCTCTCGAAAACATCAAGTTAAAACATCTGATCAGTGACGTAGCTACTGTGTGTGTGTGTGGGGGGGGGGGGGGGGGGGTCTGTTTTTTGTTTTTTTTTTTTTTAACCCA
>JAWWLZ010000139.1:24143833-24187845 GCA_035041345.1 Poliocrania exsul | reverse complement strand
ACTGTCCTTTCTAAATTTTTTATTTTAACAAACTGTGATGATAAAAGAAGAAACTGAAAAATTTCTTGCTAGCTCTTATGCAGAATCTGTATAATTTTCTTTTTGTGCAGCAAGTATAAGAAATACCTTGAATGTTTCAAATTAAGCTTTTTAAAAATATTATGATTATTTGCTATGCTTTAATATACTTTTAAGTATTTCTTCTGAGCCAAGAATGTAGATTTATGTTCTTAGAGATCTGAGCCCTATCTGTCTTTTCAGACCTGTAAGCTCCTTTAGAGCTTCCATCAGAGAAAGGACCACATTATACCCCTTTGTAAGTCAAAGCTTATTCCACATATTTGAAGTGTTTTGTATTTTGCTGTCCTTCTGACCAAAGCCAGCCCAACCTCTGCAGTTTAGCCTTACTGTTTGCAGCTGGCATTAGATGTTTGCTCTTCTAAGAGTTATCCCCAGTGACTAAAAGCAGTACAAAGGGGGCACACTGAAAATTACTACTATGAATCATCTGTGCTTTCAAGATAAGATAAACTGTCAAAAACAGGACTTTAGTGAACCTTACAAAGATCTCATGGTTTTCAGAGAATGGTGGGGAAACAAAAAGGTCAACAAATACAAATCAGTAAAATTCAAACTCTCTATCTTATACTGGTAATTTTGAAAGAAGGAAAGAGTTTCTATACCACAGAACAGAAGAGCAAGAGTGAAATGTGACAAAACTTGAATTTTTCAAATTTTATGTGAAGACAGTGACTTAATGCCCCCATTCATAAATGTCTACTTCTTCCTTTATATATCAAGGTGAAATCATTACTGAGATGGTTTACACAACAGCTACAGAAATTCGTACCAATTAGCCTGCGTTCAGGTGGAAGCTGAACAGCTGTCTGATCTGCAAATCTGCAAAGGATCATGTGTTCCTAAAAAAAAAAGCAAGAAAAATCTAATTTAATGTTTGAAAGCATTAAAAATGTTATCACATAGAAAACTATATTTCTAGAAAATTTATCTGTGTGCAAAGTGCAATTTTTATATTACAGATATATGTGTAAATCAAGAGTTTTTAATCACTGCCTTATTTCTCCTCCTGAGTATAAATTTCTTGCTAAACTTTCTAATTTTCTTCAGCAGTTGAATTGGATGCAGTGTATACAAGAGAACATTCTTCAAAGACATGCTGCAGACTAATTTTGCCTTCAATAATTGATGAGCAACAGCGTCTTCTTTTAGCACAGTCATCACAGGGCAGCACGTCTGCATCAATAAGTAGCCAAGATAAATTCTTCAACAGGTAATTTGAACTTCTGCACATTTCTCTAAACAATGCTTTTGAAACCCAGAGCAGCCTCATGGTCAAACTTCCTCTGCCCTGCCAAATCGATTAAGGATCAACCAAAAAGATCTTGAAGGCAAACAAACCCTGGCTGTGAATAGGAAAGTTTCCTCCATTAAAATTAGCATAATGCAATTTCAAAC
Source organism: Poliocrania exsul (assembly GCA_035041345.1). Lineage (NCBI taxonomy): Eukaryota > Metazoa > Chordata > Aves > Passeriformes > Thamnophilidae > Poliocrania > Poliocrania exsul. Next base: position 24,186,369 of record JAWWLZ010000139.1, on the reverse strand, counting down.
AATCCCCATTCCACTAAAAGATTTGCAAAGGCTTCTACAACAGGTGCTGTTGAATTCTTCCTGTTCTGTCACCCAGGGGGATGGTGCAGTGGCAGCAGGCAGAACCCACATCCTCATCTGCCTTCAAATCCCACTGCCTATGCCAGCACAGTGGTTTCTCAAAGACCAGCCAGGCTAAGGAAGGCAAGGTAGCCAGATGGTGACAGAAAAAGCCTTGCAGGTGTAGCAATGAAATCAGTGCTTTGATGACAGCTGTGCTCTTTGAGACAGTTGTAATTCCTGCCTGATATAAAATTATGATTTTAAGGATTTCATTCTTGTTCCAGGCGGAGAGAACAACTTCACCTAAGGATACTTCAGGTTCTTTCAGCATTCTGAAGTAAGGATACTTACTCCAGCTTTTCATTAGAGGGACATAAACATCCAAGAGTCTTCATTTCACTAAAAAGCTTCATATTAAAGCAAGATGGTAGCTCTCCCCAAAGTACACTCCACCTAATTCATAAATTTAATAGACACCTGACCACAAAAAATTTTCTCACATATCATAAAATAAAGTATTATTGCCACTTGATACTCAAATGTTACTCATTTAAATAAATTTACAATATCTTGAGGCAAGGATATCTGTTCCCTAGTGGAGCTCACTGACATGAAGGTTTCCAGTTCACAGCTTCTTAAAAAATATGGAAGCAAAATGAGAACATGTGATAACACATCTAGGATTTAAACACACTGCACCCAGACAGATCCATTCAAATGTGGCTACTTTTGTAGTACAAAAGAGTTGAAAAGGTTAAACCCAGACATGACTACTTGAGAATGAAGGAGGAGAACCATGGGCAATGTGGCCACTGCTAGGAGAGAAGCAGCAGTGATACACAGCTTGGGGAGAAAGAGAGTGATTTAGAGGAGAGGGAGGAGATCTGTGCTAGCACACAACTCTTCACCAGCCTTCAGGCATCCAATACAATTTGGCTCTTCGCAACATCAAGTTTCCAGCAGACCAGAGCTATTGGTAAGCCTTGTCACTTAACCTGAAAATCTGGACTCACTCCAATTCCTTGGCTTCTTAGAGAGATGATCCAAAGAGATAAACCAGAGCCTGTTATGACTACATTGTTTACCCATGACACACATTAAATTTTCACGTTCCCTGTGGGCAGAAATAAGAAAAGCATTTCTAACATAATGAAGATTACAAACTGCCCAAACTCTGTGTGTGCATAAACAGTTAATTTGCTTACTAGAACGCTCATACCTTCAACTCCTATCAAAACTCCAAAGCTGTATTTGCAAAGTTATACAGTTCTACTTTCCCATTCTCCTTTTGTCTTGAGAAAGTGTCTCAAAATGTATCATGGTAGAAATCTACAGCTACCTTATTCTTTGCAACTATAAACTAATGAATTACAGCATAATGTTCTCATCAAAATGTTTTGGAAGTGCCAGACTTCTGGATGCCTTTTTAGATCTCACTAAAATAAAAGATAAGAGAAATTAATTTAAAATGGGAACTGAAAGGGGTGACACAGACAATGTCTGGCTAACACATGGCAACTTTGGCTGCTAGCCAATAACCTGTAACAATTTATTAATATGAAATATAAAAATGCACACAGCTAGCTGCATAGCAAAAGTTATTTATAACTAGGATTATTTGAGGCACCGACCAGCCTAGACCATTTGTATAGACTCTTATGTTATTAAGAACAGTAATATTTTTTAGCCTTGTGTTTGACTCCTGTGCCCTTCTGCGACACAAATAACAACATGCTGGAACTTCTACAGTGTTGACAAATCTGTGATTTAAATCTTCATGGATTAACAGATTAAGAAAAAACTTCACTGAGTTGTAATGAGGTTATACACACTACCCCAATCTAGATATCCCTGACTTCATAATTATCAGCATCTCCCTCTGTGCTGTCAACAGGTTTACTTTTAATAATGTTAGTAAATAATGTTTTTCTGAACTGAAACCTTAGTTCTTTGTGATTATGTGTTAGAAACATATAAATGCATTGAAAGCATTGTTGAGGGGAAAAAATAATGACAGGTCCAAATCCACTGTGAGGCTTTTGTCATCTCAATCTATGGGCATTTATTTCCAGGTAAATTAGTAAAGTGTGCACAAACCAGACTGCCATGAAGGTAAGATTAGTGTATTAACAGATAACTGAATTTCCCTTATAAGATGGCTGGAAATTTTCTTAATTTTTAAAAGTCCCTCTTAATTCAAGATTACAAAGGATAATCTCTATTTTCCTGCCACATACAGCATCTTTGCACTACTCACTGTCCCAAAAAGCACTTGGATATTAGAAAAATCTTCCTTTGCTTCTATATTTCTGTTATAAAGAACTATTCTGCATCTCCAAAATTCATTTCTATATTGCAAACACCAAGACCTCTGTCTAGGGTTTGACATGTAAATTTAGTACAGTTTCTCTATAACCTTGCTTCTCTCAAAAGGAAACATTTTCTTTCTGTGCCACATTAAGTGCATTTAACCTTCAGATTTCTGGTTGCTCATCATTAATTCGTTTAAATGCACATGACAAAGCTGAGCAGATCAGGACCAGTTTTCTGCTGTCCACCTCTCTGCTCTTTTCATTTTCAGTCCCCTGTTATCTTCACTCTGTGAGATCTGTGTGCTCCACTGATTCTTCTCCCACCTTTCTCTCAGACTATCTCCACAGACCCTTAATCCGCAGGGTCAAAAACACTTGAATACTTTTAAAATTATTTTGAACAACTTTTTTAAGACAACACTGCATGAAATTCTTGCTGATCAGTATAAGCTTTTCCCACTTACTATGTCAAATCTCTTAGACATAATTTAGAGGGGAAAATCTAATGATTTTTAGACAACAACAGCCGCATTTATGACCTAAAAAAATTGGCATATTGTAATTGTTAACTGATACAGGCTCAAGTACCTTAGGAACACCTCACTTATACATCAGGATAAAACAAGGGAGGTTTTTTGTGGAGAAAATACTTAACTTCATTGAAGAAAAAAAGCCTTTAAAAAAGGATGATGGAGAGAAAACACAATGACATTCACAATACTACTAATGGACATTGTACATAACACATGCCCCCCCTTGCAATGAAAAGATAACCACCTATATTTTGTTTGATAAGATGACCCAGTGTAATGCAGATAAACCTCTCCCCCTGTCATTTTACATACCTTGTAGGATAAAATTTCTTTGAACTGATGACTGAAAAAAAAAATAGACCAATTAACATCTAAAACCAGCAGAGGTGGAAAATAGGAGCAATCATTACATACTTGAACACACTTTAAACAAAGTAGCAGCATCTGTATCCTACAGAAAGGCCCAAACCCATTACAATTCCAGTTCACCAGAAAAGTGTACTTGATGGTGTCTTTTTTTCCCCATTATATTATTCATAAAAATATTTTTCTCTCTCTAAATCATTATAAATACTAACACAGATTTACTTTTCTTTCCTCATTGCCATATAAATACTTTATATACACTTAATAATACTCTAGACATGCATATATTTTGTTTTTATCACAAAAAGGAATTGACTATAGAACACAGGCACTGTGGGGATATGAGCAGGTTATTGTGTTTTATGATCATATAAGGAAAAAAAGAAAAAGCAAATCCTAAAATGTAGCTCAAGCTAGGGTTGATAATTTTCTACAGAGGCTTAAGATGTTAGATTCAAAATTTTAGCAAACCCAAACCCCTAATTTACATTCTTACAGCATCTACAGCAACAAAAGTTTTCTAACACAGGAGCATTTCCAGTTTTAGTGGCCTAAAAATGTCACTGGTCAAAAGTTAAACATTATACAGTCAATCTTAAAACAAGTCAACAGAGAAAAGCTACATGCCTGCTAACTTTAAAAGTCTCAAGATTTTATTGCCTCTTCCTTAAGATTTGTTTCATTGTGTCACAAGAGAAATCAAAAATGGACAGACACACAATGGAAGAATCAATTGGACAAAGAAAACACTGTGAAATCCAAAGTTTACCACACTGACAAATTGTAAATATTCACTCTCCACACACTTCTGTACCAGCACACACTTGGGTATTATAGAAAAATATGAAAAATATTTAACATGGATGCATAAGATTTTTTTAGATTTGTTGATTCCTTTTAAGACTGCATGTTTCAGTTTTTTAGTTTAGCAAACATATACTTAAGTCAATTCCTAGTAGAATTAAATCTGATTAATCCTGGACATCATAAATGTAAAGCTCAGTTCTATCAAAACAAAAGCTGACCAAAACCCAATCCTCTCTCTCCTTCTAGTTTTGACTCAGAAGGCTGTTAGCCTCTTATCTTCTACCACCTTATGCTTATCTTTTACATTTTATTTATATCAAAGGCATTAAAATTCTTAAGATATATATGTATCTCCCACATGGCAGATTTGAAGACAAAATATGTACAGTCCATTGAAAAAGTACTAAAACTATGGACTGAAATACAGAAGAACTTGTCTACTTGGGAATAAATCAGAGGAGTTTCACAAGCAGTGAACTGTGGTATAAAGCAGACCCCCTTCTTTAAGCTGATTGCTTACATCTTTCTGCAACATTAAAATGTCAATTCCCCTTCTTGGTGAGCTTTCTATTACCTTGTGATTTAAAGGTGAAAGTTTTGCATATTACATACTGTACCTCCTATGTTGACTGCACAAACTCTCCTGAACTATGAACAGATAAATCCCAGAAAAAAAAATATAATCCAGGAATTCCCAATCTGTTTCCCTTTCAGGATGGGCGGCAAAGAGGACTAAACAGTTTCATTGTAGCTGTGAACCAGCTTAGCCCAGAAACACACAATGATCCTCAATTGATTAATTCTATACTCTTAGTATTTTATTCCTTCACTCAGGCTGATATTTCAAGTATTTTATTCCTTAACTTAAGCTGGTATTTTAAGTCTTCTCTTGCTAGCTTGAGTTTACCTTCGTGGATATTTAAACTTGACAGTGTTCTGAATGAAGCCATAGCAGCACGGGGAGATGACGAAGGCTGCCCGTGCCCTGATGCAGAGCTCCAGCACCATGTCTGTGGCCACCCCGCAGGCGTGCAGAGCCACCTACAGCAGGGAAAACAACAACCAAGGAAACAAGAACATTCCTTACAGCAACATTCTAAGTACAATCCTGTTCCAGCATATTTTTGGTTGACAGAGTTACTTAAATATACAAGGAAGTTTTTCCAATGAAAGCTGTCATGCAAAATTCTGGTCCCTAATTCCTCGGGTTTTTATTCCTCTCCTTCATATCTACGTTGAGAAAAATTTATGGCCTACTCCATAAACACTGAAGAAGGGTCACTCACCAAAAGTACTCAGAAGGCAGGTGTGCTGTTTTTAATTTATTTGATACCACAATGCAAAGTTCCAGAAAAACAGTAACAGCGAAACTACTTGTGGTGATCAGTCGAAAGTTTTTGTCACGCAAAAACAACTTAGAAACACAAAGAACTGTTTCAAAACTGGATTTCAACTTTGCAGTAAGAGAAATAACAGATATACCTGAAGGTCACATTTAAAGGAGAAAATTGACCATAACTTTGAATCATTAGATTTTAAGGCGTTCAGTAAAAGCTTTAGAAAACAAACAATGGGGGTGTGGGAGAGCATCAAACACAACTTGCCCTTCTTTTCTTTTCTTCTCCTTACTCTTTTCCTTTAGATATGGGCTTTTAAACTAAAACTGGAATAACATTTCATCATAACTACCTGCGAGCACTGACATGTGTTTGGACAACACACAGGCTGCATCCAAATTCTTCATGTTCTTCTGCAGAAAGGCAAGTTACTGCAGTACTCAATACACTGCATGGAAAGGGAAGCAGCTCTCTCACCTCTGATGCCAAATGGGCCAGGAGAAATTGAGACATTACCTGCTCTGCCTCCTCCCATGTACTCTGTGCCTCAGAGTGGTGCATTCACATTGCTCTGTGTTCTCCCTAAACTAAGGACATTTATAAAACTACAGATTTCTTTGCTTTTTGCTCAAGGTAAATTTAGGGAAAAGGTTTAAAACTGCACAGCTCAGATTTCAGGGTTTGAAGTTGTTTTTCAAGGTAGAGCAATTGGAAAATAAAAACTTTGCTCTCAGACACAGATTAAAACAAAGTCTTTTTTGTTTGCAGTCTGCTTGTTGTAAGCTCAGTTGAGCAGACCATTAATCTCCAGCTGAATTGTAACTGCATACAGATAGAAACAACTATTGTTGTCTCTAGCAGAACATTAAAAAATTAAGAAGAAAATAATTTCACAAAGAAAGTTTTCTGATCATATGAATTTAACAACAAAAATAAAACTAGTTTAACATCAGAAATAGATTCTTAATATCACAGCTATCACATTATCATGGAATGTAATTATAGTTACTTCCTCATCTATCTAAGCAGAAAACAAAGATTTCTACTTTGCTAGCATGTTTGAAAATGAGACCTTAAAACAGCAGCAGATAAAACCAGTAACTTTGCTGTGTCTGTGTGACCTGTTACACCAACTGATTTCTTCTTTGTGTTTCTCAGAACCAATTTAGTTAAGAAAAAAAAAAATCACAAAATTAACAACAAAGCTTTCTCAGGATATCCTATATATTCAACTCACTATCCTCAGGTTTACTTTAGTGATCTTAAAAATAAGAGTACTCAACACACTCAAAAATACTTCCTCTCTCTAACCAAATGTTAAACTTGCCAAGTTGTTCTCACAAATTAGGTGAGATACGTAAGTCCTACAGAAACATTAAAAACAGCAGAGATCTCAAAGACTCCTCTCTCTGGGTGTTGATAAATGAACCCTGCATGCAAATATTTGGAAGCTTTCACTTTTAGATTGAAATAATTTATTGTGGTAGGTGGTTGTAGTACAACATGTAATAGTGCAATGTACCAGCACATTTAGCACTCAAGCATGTTGTTTCAGATCCTTAACCATCAAAACCCCAAGAATTTGTAAGGGCAGAAATCCCTTGCAGAGCAAAAGGAAAGTGGTCAACACGGGGTTTTTTACTTGCTTTTGAACTCCTGACAGATAAAAAAATAGCTAAATAACATACATTTGATGTCAAGGTAACTAAAATGCATATTAACATTTTAAACTAATACCAAACCCAGAGATGACACCTTCTGTCACATTCATATTTCTGTATCTCTTTAAATTTCAAGTACTATAACCAGTGAATTTGTCATTGTGACCTTCCTCCCATTTAACTTCACTGTTTTACTGAACAGAGTGAAGTCATGCAATGAATGCACAGCTTTACAAGCCTCAGAGGATGAGTTTAAAAACGGCACATTGATAAGCATGGCACTTATCTGGGTATCATAGCATTCTACTGTCATTTTTGTTCCAGACATAATGAGGCCAAAGCAGCTAAACTTTATATTTTTATGTTCAAACACACATCAGCAAACCAGGCACCTTCCATCTTAAATATGGCTGCCAAGGAAAATTAATCGTAGGTTAATGAGCTAATCCTGAAGAGTGAATCATGGTATGATACAAACTAATTCTGAAGCTGACTTTGATACATGTCTCCAAAAAAGGAAAGCTTCAGGTTTGTCAGTTGAACAGACTACAGAATCAAATCAAAAAACCCGAAGCCACAGGCCTGGAAATGAAGAATTTCCAAGTGAATTCTTCTGATGTATATTTCAATCTTTTCCTTGACACGAAACTTGAGAGTATAACACTTTTTTATTAAATAAAAATGCCACAGAGGTATTTAACATAGTATTAACCTTTAAAATAGACTCCCAAAAATTAAGACAGGAATTCCAGTGATCACAAAACTGGAGACTCATTTCAAAACTATTAAACATTGCACACACAATTCAGTAAATTATTCATGAGATCCTGATATTTTTAAATAGATCTCTGGTTCATTCACTGAGATTTATATGACAATGCAGCACTTAAAATAAACCTAGAGAATTGGAAATTTACACTTGGAAGGACTGGGCTACCCCCAGTTATTCTTCTCTCTTCCTTCTCTTGCACTGTATTTCTTTTCCTTTATTAAATAAACCAACCAAATAGTTAAATAGCACTGTTCAAGTACCATAAACCTTCAGCATTCATTGTCCTCAGTTACAGCCAAAACAGGCCCTTGGATGATTTAACAAACACTCAGTCTTGCATGGAAAGCTTGAGCCTTGTCACAGAAATTCATATTCTACTAACAGAATAAAAAAGTAGAAGATAGGAATACTTGAGAGTTACAAAATACTATTTATGCTCCTTTACTTTTGGGGTTTGTAAGGACATACAGAATTTTGTTATCTCAGGTATTTCAGTTATTCTAATAATAATGAACCAGATACAGAAGTTTTGAAGTGGAAAAGTTATAATCACTTACCCCAATGTTGAAAGTCCCAATAAAATAGTCCAAGTTGGCTTGAATGAACCAAATATTGTTCAAACCTAGTTCATCACTTCTGTCTTTAGCTCGCATCAGAGACAACTCCTTATTTTCTATGAGTACCACCTGGAGTTCATACATATGAGAAAGTAAGGCAAAATAATACTGAGAAATCAAAGTACAACCAACATTACCAAGCAGAAAACTTTGTAGCTTAGTTGAGAAAAGCTCTGAATTATTTGTGGCAGAGTTTGAGATGTACAAAATGATTAGCTGTAAACCCAATAACAACCAAAGGCATTTCATACCTGCCAATATTAATCAGCTTTCAAATATTTTGTATTTTACTATAATTTTTGTCTTCTCGGGAAAGCACCACACACATTTGGAGGTTATGCTAAAAATTTGCATCTTTCAAACCTAAGTCCTCTGCTGAAACAACTGTGACTTCACATGTCCTACACACACACATTTTCAAGGTGATTATCAGAGACCAAAAGCTTGTACTGTCCCTACTTTTTATTGAGATTTACCTGACATGATGGCATCATGTGAGCAAGAACAATTCCAACATGGCCCTGTAAAAACAAAAGGAAACAACATAATCTGAATCAGTTTTTGGTGTTCCCAGTTGTTCCCTCATTCCATGATAAACATCCCCCAACCAGAGACAGAACCTTTGAAAGCAGGTAAAATTTCAGCATTTGTCCTTCTGCTTGGCTTTGTGGCAGCAACCACCTAGAACTGCAAAGATGAAAGATGAAAGAAATGGCACCACATAAAACAGAAATATACATTACCCCTCCACTGCAAAAATCCACAATCACATCTCCAGGCTTTGCAAGTTTTGTCACCACTGCTACCAAATTATTCAGTTGCTGCTGCTTCCTGAGGGCCCGGTCTCTGGACATCTTTCCTGGGAATGACAGAGAAAATGTCTAAGTAGTGACCAGCAGTTCTCAACATTGATAATTTTAAACAGGTAACTGCCAAGCACTGCAAATGAAATTTATGGCTGAGGTAAAAACTGGGGAGAACACTTAATACATCTTAATACACTTCAAGCTAAATTCAAAAATACCTGGTAGAGCTTTCTCTAAAATTAACTTACTAGTTGTTGCTGTTAACATGTCCTTAGCAACAGACTCAAATAAATTTAATGTAAAGCAATCAAATTGGTGTAAGCTCTACCCTAATTACACTCCTGTGACTCATGCCCACACACAGAGCTCAAAACCATTCACTGTAATGTTGCCAAAATAAATCCTTATTTACCATCCTTAAGCATCTTGGTTTTAAAAGTTGTATTCTTACTCCTGTCCATTTTTACTTTCCATAATAATCATCCTCGTTTATTTAAATGACTGTGTGTGCAAGTAAGTATTTCTCAATGCAACTATTCCTACATAGCAAAGTCTGGCTTTCCATCATATCTGTAACATAAGAAATGGAAAAACTATTGATTTCTTTCAAATGTGCTTGATAAAGCCCAACATACAGTTGCTTCAGGTATAATGCATTTGTTTAGTCAGCCCTTACATATTTGCAAAGATGTATTTTGTCTCAGTGAGGCTGAGTGCTGACAGATTTAACTAATATTCCTTTTGCTTGTTCAGAAAGCAGAGTTTGACACAGATACTGACAGCTCATCTTTACAGTAAGAAAAAAGGCACTGAAACAACCCTCTTGAATGAGTTTGCACAAAGAACATTTAGCTGTACCAAACAATGTTCTCTGAAATAAGAACTTTTTTCATACTTGGAGAACCACACTGTATTTGAGTATGGACACTCTTCAGTTTCATATAAAATTCACTAAATTTATCTATTAAAAATTTGTGTTTCCCAATACTGAAGGGTAGTTTAAAATAAAACCCACAAATCAGTGTAGCTTCCTGGTTACAGTAAGAGCAGTTCAATTCTTATCATCATCATAAATCATATTTACTATATAGCTTAAAATGCTACCTGAAAATGTGTACTTTTGTATATTTTACCGTAAACAACATTTCACTTTACAAATAAACCATCAAGTTCGACAAACACATAACATTATCACTACATCACTCCACACAGAATGAGAAAAAATCACTTTTTAAGATACTGTATTCTGTACTGTCAGGGCAATGAGAACATAAAAAGCGTCAAGAGAAGGCAGAGGTAGAGCAGAGTTCATTCTGTGTAGTTACTGCAGACTGTTTTAAGAAAAAACAGTAATGACACTTTAAAAATGTAAATAGGTCACTGCATGGTAACCAATTAAAATGTGTACTACTTCTTAATGGAAATTAAGAGATTGAGTACAACCTCCTCACATATCAACTCTGTATGTATAAAATAGTGCATTTTATAAAAATAAAAACATGGTTGCATTTCAAACATTTTTTATACTCTATGAAAATTATCATAAAGAAGAGTCCCAGAAAATTAAGCAATCCAATGATAAAAATGTATACAAGGATCATGGATATGAAACCTTCTATACAATGTAAAATGATAAATACATTTTTAGGAACCATTGCTTACATGAGTAGATCTTTGGAAAAAAGCTTTTATGACAGACTATACTGGAAACCCTAATTCCTTGTGTGTCCAGTATGTATGTGAACTGCTCCACAGCTTGCCTCTAATTTCCATGCTTCCATTATACAAACTAACGTTCAAATGTTCTCAACACCTACAAGTATGTTCTCTGGGTACATGTATGTATTTCACATGCCTGCACACAAAATCACAATGGATTGTTTGAGTTTTAAAAAGGAGCAGATGTCCCAAACATAACTTTAATCCCACTGAGGCTACCTGAGTAATAAAAAAAGACTCAAGAAACCTAATTCCTCTTTGTCTGCTATATCCCCCAGTCCTGAAATACAGCTGTGGTGAGGGGAGCACAATAAACAAGGACTTTTATCAGGACAGTACAGGCTACTGCTTGGGTTTGTTCTCATCAATCAACATATCTTACTGGTTTGTTTCAATTCTTTTAATTCTACCTGTTCAAGTACTTGTAAAAATGTTGTTGGTCTAAAACAAAAGAGAAATGAGCAAATGCCTTTCCCTTTTATGAAGCAGCAAGAAACCAAGTCCCATGTGAATTCTTTCATCTGATAAGTGGACGAGTGTGGAGTCACAAATGCAGCCAAGCAAGTCCAGAGTCCCAAGAGACAGACCTTCCCTAGCAGCCCACTGGAAGCTGTCCATGCAAAGTATCTACATCTGACTGTGACTGCACAGCTGTAAGAGGTGTGACTGCAGCTCAGCGCGGTAAATCTGAGCTGGCTTTAAGCAACCCAGTTTGGACACCAACAGCAACCCTGCTATGATAGCTCTGCATTTATGGCGAGCCAGTCCTTCAAAAACCTGTTTGGCTCCTCCTATGCTGCTAAAAACCAAGCTAACAGCTTAAAATTAGCTCAGCTTATATCTATAAATTGAAATCACACCTCTAACTGCGGCACAAGCCAATCCTGTGATATTACAGGTCCAAAACTAATGGACAGCAATGGCAGCAGCAGGCATAAATAGCAAGGAGTAAGCAGGGACATATCCTGGATATTATCCTGAATAAAATTTCAGGTTCAGCTAAAAGTAGAAAAATAGGTTTTTCAAGAACACTGCAAAAGCAAAACCAGAGTTTTTTGTTTGACAAAATTCAGTTATGGACTTGCCCCTTTAACCTCAAGATTGCCAAAGCAATCCCTTAGCTAGAATAACACTGTGAAGGTAAAAGGTCTGCTCTGTTCTCCAAAATGGATTTGAACACAATAAAACTTGCCTCATAACCTTAGCTAGCTTAATTTACACTGTACCTTATTTTTAACAGGGGTTGGCTCTCACAAGCATTATCTTAAAAAAAATAACTTTGACCTTCACAAATTTTCTCTTCCTATTTGGTAAAAACAAGTAATATCAGTACTTAAAGCTCATTTATGGTATAAAGTCGCAAGGTCCCTTGGTGGAAAGCCTTCAGAATTCAAGGCTTTCTGAGTTCAAGTAACTCTTGCAATTAACTTAATGGGATTTGTTGTAAATGGTTTTTTCCCTGATAACTTCTGTATCATTCTCTTATATCCGCTTTCAACTTCAATCTTCCTAATTATGAGAGGGAACAGGCAGACAATTTTGTTTCCAGTCCTAACTTCTCAACAGGCATTAACACAAATGTACTGAGCCATTTTCCTGCACAACACAGAAGGACAGAACATACCTGTCGTGCCTCAAACAGCACAAAAAACCATGCATGGAAATGCATGTACTTCCTTATCCAACTTTTCTGTTCTTATTCTCCAACACCAAGGATTTCCCAAGAGGTCTGGGATTTATTAGTGTCAAGGACAACTCCTAAAAAAACCCCATCAAATTTTCATAGCAAGCAAAGTTAGCAAATCCATTCTAGAGTCCCTAAAAATCAAAAAGTAAAATAGTAACAGCTTTCATCAGCAAAAACTGATCCACTGCTCAGAACCCAGTTAGTCAATCTCATGAGTATTAAATTAACAAGAAATACTTTTGTAAAAAATTAGCATACAGCCTTTAAAAATTCTAAAAATTAACTCTTCATGATCACGAAACAACAAGGTTTCATCCTCCCTTAATGTGCAGGCAAGAAGTAGCAAACATTCCCCTGAATGATTGATAAAATCAAGCTTGAATCAATAGGTCTTTTGTCTGCTCTACCTCTGTATTTTGAGCTTGGCAGCTAGAATTACAGAAACAGAGCAAGCTGTGACATTGCCTGTAGAGAATGTTAGTTAGTATAGCTAACTAGTCGTTCATTACAGCAAACAGGCAACAAATTCAACTAAAACTTCTGTATCTAAAAATACTAGAACTCACTACGCATTTCTCAAGCCCTGTGAAAGCAAATAATGTTAATTGTTGTCTACAAGAACAGCAAGAGGAAAAGTACCTTGAAATTTAGCCCTGCCAGGCAAAACCTTGAAGAATGTGACCTTTGCCTACAATACACTGAAAGGTCCCCATAAAATTATTTGCTCCCTTCACAAGAACCCAACTGACAGATCGCAATATAGCCCCAGTAAGATTAATTTTCAATAAGTGATCACAACAAAAATGTTTTGTTTGGCTTCACAAATTCATCATTACTGTTAATTCAGTCCTTGTCAAGCAGAACTTTAAAGTCTCTGTGGCACTTAAAGGTCTTGCATTTTGGCAGAAATAAATATTAACTTTTCAGAAGGCAACCCCCCCTTTATTTTTGTACTACTTTGGTCAATTTTCAAGTTTATATAATCCTTTAGTCCTTAAAAAGTACTTTCATATTTCCCAAGTTAAACTTGAAAAGTCATTAAAGTATCCTTAAAATATCACCCCTAAGAATTTAACCCTACACAATTTTCAAGTCCTAATAGAGTACATGTGAACACAGCCACCAACACGTACATAAAACACACAATATGTGCATCCTCCTGTTCCATATAGTAGCACTGCATACTTGGATTGGTTTAGCACAGGTATCTTTTTATTAGGTTTTCCACAAGCCTCAGCTAACTAATTCAAATGATGACTCTACTTTTCATGGAATATCAGGAAAAATATATTTATTGCTGTATTGATTAAAGAGAAAAATGTTTATAGCAAAACAGGCTCAGTAAAAGCTAGAGTAACAGTTTTAATATTTGATACTAAACTGAAGAAGTTTTTCTGAAATCAATGCTCCAATGCTCTTTTTTGCCTGGTAGTTCCCTATGATAATTCAGCATGTTCTAATTACTTTTTAATACTCACACTACCTCCTTCTAAACTGTTTTTGATAACTGTTGGGGAAGCAGTATTTGCTTCTTTGTTTTGTGGGTGGTTGTTGTAGTTTTGCTTTATGGGTACATTTTTTTTGATTACATACAGGATTGGACAGATTAATATTGCTCTACAGTGGTTCCCATGTAACAGTTAGAAAAAACAGAATTCAAAAAGATACAAGGATGCCAGTTCAGCTGACATTTATTTATAAATAAATGCTCTTAATAGTAAAGAATAATAATACCTTCTTTTAAAGAACTTTGCCAAATTGGGCAATAAATACAATTAGCAAAGACAGTAATTTTGCTGTGGTCCATTGGTCACCTTGGTTACTTGAACAATATTCCTCCTCAACTTCAGCTGCTTTTATTCAATCTGTGTGGGCCGGCCAGTGCTGAAAGCTGAAGATCTGCCCTCCCACTCTCCAGCCTGGGGCCACCTTCCAGCTTTCCCTTTTCACTGCACTGACCTGTCTCCCTTCCCCTTCCTCCCAAGCAGTGAACTGTCAGCTTTCAGCAACAGCTGCTTCCTACTCTTATTGCAGGACCACAACAGAGCAGAGACAAGTGTCAGGAGACAGGCAGCCAGTTTCAGCATCATCCACAAGTATGCCATGTCAAGGGCCAGTCGAATCACAGTCTGAAATACACACTACATCAAAAGGCACAAAGGCAAACATATCTCAAGTCTCCTTCACCTCCCACTCCCCTTTCATAATGGTGTGAGGAGGCAACTTTGATAAGGCAAATTGGATCAGGACTATATGAATTCAATACAGCAAATTCTGTGTTTGTGGTTTGTACACTTGGGTGTAAGTCAAACCAGGGGACCCAGAAAAGAGAGAGTGGCAGTTCAGAGTGAATTCTGGCCATATCCTGTTTTGGGACTTGAGTGATATAAAGTTCTCTATTTAAAAGCAAGAAGTTACATTCTTCAGAGTATGGTTTCAGCTTTGGGAATAAAGCAGGCTTTCATTCCAAAGTAGCTGTAAAACAATTAATGCCACAAAATGTCCCTAACCAATTCCTCATGGTAGTCTAGACTGTGCAATCACACTGACCTTGGCTCTCCACTTGTCAGGCTCAGTATAAATTGTTTTTCTTATGTCCAGCTCCTAGTTGTGAAATAATTCAATCTGGCTGTGTGAGTGATACTAGACTAAAAAAGTATCTGTCACTGGAAGGCTCCCTCTTAGTTACAGAGGATGCGCTCCTTTACAAAGTGTATTAAGCCTAAGGGTCAGACTTGGGAGCTCTGACATGAATGCAGCAATCAAAGGCTGGCCTCTAGCAGCCTCGGATTTTGTGTATTTGGTTTTGTTACTTTACACTGCATAATGAAAAAAGCAATTTGTTAGAAATACTCTTGCTTTTTCATCTTGAGAATACTTTTCCTTTCCATTGCCAAGTAAAATATTAAGGAAGACCTAACTGTGAAAAATAAATTTGAGTCCACCCAGAAAAGGAAGCCTGATCCAGACCAAAACTAAAACAAGTCATCTGACATGTTAAAATTTCAGAATCCTGGAATCATAGGGTTTGCTTGGAAGGGACCTTACCATCCATGGGCATGTTCTACTAGACACATTCTACTTTAGCCACACTACTCAAAGCCCCATCCAACCAGGCCTTGAACACTTCCAGGGATGGTGTATCCACATCTTCTCTGGGCAACCTGTTTCAGTGCCTCACCACGCTCACTGCAAAGAATTTTTTCCCATTACCTAATCTAAACCAACCTTCCTTCTATCAGTTTAAAATCACTCCCCCTTGTCATATCATTACATGCCCTTGCAAAAAGTCCCTTTCCAGCTTTCCTGTAAGGCCTCCCTCTTTAGGAACTGAAAGGTGCCAAAAGGTCTCCCCAGTTTCCTCTTCTCCAGGATGAATAACCCCAACTCTTTCAGCCTGTCTCCATAAGAGATGCAATCTTTGTGACCCTCCTCTAGACTCACTTTAAAAGGTCCACATCTTTCTCACGATGGAATTTTAGAAGCTGATAAATATATAAAATAGACTGAGAAGCAAAGCTGAAAATACTCAAGAAATGCAAAACCTATTGAATTTGATCATAAAAGTATTTCTCATAATGTGGGTTACTGAATCTGCTGGAATTTACAAAAAAAATCAGTCAAATTATCAAAAAAGTTTCATTGCTTTTACATTTTCTGCTACATTAGTTCCTTTTAAAATCTAATACAATTAACTTACACAGTAGTTGAATTTTCAAAATTACTCTCATTGAAAAGCAAATGGAAACACTTAACTTGGAACAGTTAAGAAGGTTAAAGAAGGTATTTAATCAGCATCTTCATTATATTAAGGAGATATTTCTCAGTTGTCCTACCTGCACCAATGTAAAAATCTAATTCACATTTTGGAAGGATAGGGAAGAGAATCACCAGAAACAAAAAAACCTACTTTGAAGGATCTCAAAGTACCAAGTATCTCTGCAGACAAAGCTTTATGCTGAAGTTTATGTTTTATTGTAGAGAAACCTACAGCAAATCTTAATTTTTTTCTTTTCATTCTTCTGATCTTGTTGCTTTTCTGAGACTATCCTCTAACAGTATACCCAAAAGGTAGATGGGGAAGGTATGTGCTTTCTGGCTGTGCAGACCATCACATAAAGTTATAATGTGCTATAAAGACAGAGGGGCAAGAGATCTCCAAAGACCACTGGGAGAACTCAATGCCCAACCCTTTTCAAGAGACTTATCTACGAGGTGCGTCAGAAAGTGCAGTTACAGGAGGTGATGTGGCTGTAGTGGCTTTTTGAGTGGCTTGAGTCCTATTACTGTGGTGTCTGTACTACTAATCCTGGAGATGCTCAGTTTGTTTCTCTGTGAAGTGCTACACCACACCATATGACACAGGTCTCCCACTGCTTATTCAAGCATATCCTAGTGCTCCACTCCACATTTACAAAGTATAGGCACACTTCACCTTCCTTTCTGGCCTTCTCTAGGCACTGTGACACTGCTCCAGAAAGCTAAACAGCTTTTAGCACCAAACAGGATTGTTTTGTACTTACAAAGACTCCTCATAGGTTTTCTAATTCATATGTCTGTGCCTGAAGGCCCCAAAGTGAAGCCCACTTCTTCTCTTTAACCAGATATAAATTTCTATGCAAAAACCAGTCTAGAGGATAAGCTTTACTATTTCTGTCATCAAACGGCAACATTAACCATCCTTTTTCCCTAATTTTGGAAATAATATCAAAAGAATCATAAGGTACAACAAGAAGCTTGCTCACTGAGCAACTCCCATGAGTAAATGCAGTACAAGGCAGAACAGCATCTTTGATAAGCAATCCCTTGCTTCCTAACTCTCCTACACAGATGATTATGACAATCTACAATTACATTTTAGTTTTCAGGTAAATAGAAGCCTATTAAATTGATGTGTTTATTTACAGAGGCTAAAACATTTGTTCAATTAGATAAAAGGCCAGATAACTCAGGGTTATTAATGACTCATATGCTCTTACTTAACATTTGGAAACTGCTAGTCTGATCTATATATATAGACACACACACACAAATATGGAATTATTATATGTTTTAAACAAAAACTATGTAGATATTCAAAATGAGTATCATAGAGGTACACTAGAAATATGCCAGTGTCTCATTTCTTTTCAGCTTGAGCTTCCTGCGTCAGCTTAACTTGATTTCCTCTTAAAACAGTTTTCTGATTTAATTTCAAAAGTAACAGAGTTGGCTCAAATTAAAAAAGCCCAAACCAACTAGTTCTGATTATATAAATATTCCTTTATTTCTGCATCAGAATTTTAATGCTTTAGTCCTCTCATGAAACATACTACTTTATCACAGACACTGCAAAACAAGACAGTTGAGTAATAAAACCCAGCAACATTTACTGAAGGACTGTGCTTTTATTACTGTCTTTCACACCTCACCTGCCCCCACTTTTAAGTTTTCTCCATTCACTCTTGGAAAATGAAAGCATGAGCTAAAGATTCAGTGAAAACACTGTTTTATATAGATCAAGTTGCAATAGAGAAAGCCTAGTTTACCTTTATTTTTACTATTAACATTTTATGAAATAACTTGTTTTATAATATGCCTATTTGAAGCAGAAACAAACAAATCCTGTTGCCCAGAGTGTGTCTTTATGAATAGAAGTAATCAGCAGCCACATTTATCCAAACAGTTCAGAGGAAAGTGGCTGGGGTTTTTTGTTTTTGTATGTTTTTTTGACCCTGAGTGGATGTTTATCAAAACATATTCTGGAACTACAAAGTTTGGAAACACCCTACATGCTTTTACTTGTTGGTAAAAGGACACATAAATTTCTACTTTCTAAATGAGATAACAGGCACATAAGCCAATTCTGCAGCTTCATGTATTTCTAAAAGCAGCAACCCCTACTAAATGAACAAAATTGCTATTAAGTTGTCTTGGCACAGAGTCAATTCACTATTTCCTATCTGCTTTAATTTAGTTAATCACAACAATTATTAGCCTATAAACTACCCTTCTGGAGAATGTATAGCATGCACTTTCAGTCAACAGGTAAGGCCAGAAGAGAAAATATCAGAGTCCACATTATTTTTTACTACATAAAGGTTTTTATGATGAAATGTGATGATGTTTTAGCTACAGTCAAGGGAGTAGGAGAAGAGAACGCTACAATGTGCAGTTTAAAATACATGGAGCAATAATCAAAGAACAGGAAAGACAACTGAGCTCCACAAGGTCATTTTGTTATTGTTTTAGATAGAAGTCCTTCCTGATCTTACTAACCAATATGCTCTTTATTAAGGCAAGCTGTGTAAAATAGCTTTACCACTGCAGGCATAAATTCGCCCTTCATCTCACATATGCTATCTTGGTGCAGTCTAAAAAGGTTAGGCAGCTATGAAAACTGACCCTTGACAACCTAAGCAGGAATTTAGCCTGCTTTCTTTTTATGCATTAGAGGTTTTTAAGCCAGAAAAGAATAAGTCACCTTTAAAAAACAAAGATCAACAGATGCCAGTAAAAAGAAATTAAAATTAATGTTGGAGTCCCCCTGAATGGAACCATATTCTACTAATAAAAGACTTGTTTGGGGTTTTTTCCAATTGCTTATCTTTAAAACTCAACTTCAGAATATCCAACAAACAGCAAGCTAGGCACAAACAGGAAACATAATGTTGACACATTAATCTATTATTTATAATATCTTAAAACTATTTTGTACTAGATTATGAAGCCTCTGTAAGTACTCAAATTATTAAGTGCTATCCACACTAGTACATTATGTGCTAGCCATGCCCTTCCAAGTTTTTCATATTGCCAACAGCAATCTTCAGAAATATATCCTATATCATCTTTTACAAAACACCAGATTAGTTCCAAAGTTCTGAGCTACTACACATTTAAGCTAACTGACAACGCCTGTTCATCCTTCTCATAGTGAAGCCTTTGAGATTCATATTTTCAAGCTATTTTTCTAGAATCAGATGTCATAAAGAAAAGGCAAAGTGTTCAGAATTCATGAGCAGTTGCAAGACCCTGTAACTGAGTTCCCTTCCAACTTGAATTATCTTACCACTCCACAAATGGATATGATACAGGTAGTAAGAGTGTTAAACATTTTGCTCAAAGACCAGGTGACAGAGCAAGGACAATGCAGCAGACAGGTCTCTAAAAGTTAAGAGCAGTGGTGTTCCTTTAAATTTTCACCTTCTATCCTCACCTTGCTTCTTCTGCTGCTTCCATTGAGAAGTCAGCCTTTTGTCTGTATCCTTCTCTCCTTATGTGTCCAGACCTCCCTATCACTTACAGTGAGGTGTATAAGTAAGATGTGAGGAGGAAAGCACAACAGAAGAAACCTTAAAAAGTGACAGACAATAAAACATTTGGGGAATAATAAAGGAAAGGGAAAAGCAACCTCTGCAGTACTAAATGTGGGAAAAGATCTAAAAGACCTCTAAAAAGAGTGCTGCTCTACCTAGGCACATTATACCAAACTTCAGCAACATCCAGGCTTGTGAGGCAGGGGTTGCTCGCTTTCTGCAAAATTTCTTCAGATGAAGATGTCATTGTCTGACAATTAAACAAGAATCAAACGGCTTTCTTTACTTCTCACAAGCCTAATACACTGACGAACTGCTACAGTCTTGCTGAGAAAGGGGAGCAACTAATTCCTGCTGAGTGCTCACCAGGGCCTGAGAGAGCTTGTCTCTCGCAAAAACAGGAGAGCTCCTTCCCCAGCAGGAAGCAGAGACGCTGCTGCTGAGGGCCAGAAGACCCTGCTATTCACACTCACAGCTGTTCAGCAGCAGGTTGCCTCCAGGGGACCAGTTCTCAGTAGTTAAGAGACAGCAGGAACAGAGATTTCTCTTTCTGAGCTCTGAATGCTAAATTGTTTACAACTGATAGTTAAGAAAAGGGTAAGAGATAAATACCTCGGTACAGCAAGGAGTAGTGAATCAAAATGAGTTGAAGGAAAGACCAAAAGACACCTTCTGATACATATACCATCTTAATAACTCCCATCACTGCCTCTAAATAATAAAAATAATAAATATTAGGTATATTAATAATTTGGATGATTCCTGTCTTTGATTTACTTATCAGTAAGAGTAAGAATGTCTGAAGTAATCATCCAGAAACAAGAAAAGCTGGCTTAGAAGACAGACATGCTTCATTTGGCCCTTATGTGTCAAGCAATTGAACAGCTGGCTGTAGGACAGACAGCAGTACTTTCAGCTTAACTTAATATTTTATGCCTGTTTACTTCACAAAAGTTAATGGCTAGAGGAATCCCTCCAAAGCACTCACCCTGATGAAAAGAAATTTCATCCTTGAAATTTCATCCTGCATTTCAATCATTAGGAAAATTAAATGCCACACTGAAAAGCTTTGAAGATTGATTCATAATTCACTGACATTTTAATATGCAAATAACAGCATCATTTCACAATGGTTGTATATAACCTCCAAACAAAGGCATTCTAGTTGCACACAGAAAGGCCAAGGTTACACATTTCTACACTGCCTGATCTACACTGCAATTATCACAGCACTTACAAGGTTGATCCTCTATAAATCTGGAATTTATGAAAATTTTAGTAAATTCAGCTGGATTTGCTGTATTAAATGAGTGTGTCTGGTGTTCATGTGGTTTATGTTAGTTAGAAGGGCTGAAAAAACATTCAAGAGTTCAGAGGAAGTACAGGAATTGCAGAACTCCATCATAAGCTTTTCATTCACTAATAGTAACTGCTTGACCACTTAATTGTTTTCCTTTAGTTTCTTAATTTTCTAAGTAAAGTTGGGGTAGGGGGGAATGAAAATGAACTGCAGCTTAGACAGTAAACAGAATTAATTCCTTTGCATACCTCGTTTACTAGGATGCTTTCTATACCGTTTAAGTGAATGACCAGCTTTGGGTAAGTGCTCTTTCCATCTCTTATGCTGAAGGTCAGCATCTGTTTCTGCCAGGTTACCAGTCTACTGCAGTAAATGCTGATGAGCAGCATTTAAGTTTGTATAACCTCCAGAGCTCATTGTATAATAAACTTTTGTTGTAAGTAGTAGATATGACAGATTAAAAAAAAAAAAAAACAAACCCAAAACCAACCAACCAACCAATCAACCAAAAAACACTAACAGCAAAAAAACCCCATTTCTCTTTCCATAGGCTTTTCCGTCCAGTGCCTTCTCATACCAAGGAGGCAAAATGAGCAGGCCACGAGTGGCTGAGAATGCAGTCCTTAATCAGTAATTAAGGCCCTGTTACAGAGTGTCTGCTGTGCCTGCATTTGCAGGTGGCAACACAGCCAAGTAGGGTTACTAAGTAGTCCTTTATCTGTTTATGGTGGTCTTGAAATCACTTTGGTCAAAACCAACATGTAGCTCAGCATTCCCGGCTTGGAGGAATTCTGCAACTATGTAGAACCAGACCACTTGTTGCTAATCAATGTAAGCATTTAATATCATGTAAAAAATACAGGCTTTGTAACAAATGTATTCATCAAGATAGTCTACTGGTATTCCTGTCACCTTTAAAGTTGTCACAGACATATTTATCCTTACTAACAGAATCGGGAGTTTGCAGAATGCTCCTGAGCAAAGGGCTCCTTTACACTGTTGCCAGTTCTCCAACCCACCCACTCAAATCCTGCCAAGTTACGTAAAGCCCAAATTGACTACAGTCAGCACAAGCAAATTATCATGCAGTGGAGGGCTAACCAATGAAGTGAATGAACATTTGCTCACTCCTTTCCAACATATAAAAATAATCATACTACATAGCAATAATCACCCATTATGAGCAAACACTACTTCACTGCAGAGTTTATGTCAGAAAGATTGTGAAATTAAACAATCAATAGAAATTTCTCATGACAAGTCGAAAACATGCAATGTGCAGACACTGACCTTTTCCATCAAGTTCAGAAGAAGAAAATAAAATGTCAACATATTTTAATGCATCTCTGAAGGACTACACATGAAAAAAAGAGGGAAATGCCCCTCAACAGAATTGTGCACTTATGCTATACAACATTTTACAGATAAATACATTCCTAGAAGATTTTCAGAGAATGTATACAAATACCAGTTAGAGACAATTCGGCAACATTAATTCAGAAAGCTGCCTAAGGATGGATTTTTTTTTTTTTTTTTTTTAACTTCTGGCTAATTCCAATGTAAGATCACCTCAGAGACACTGCTGAAAAGCTAATCATGCACGCATTTCTCCAATACATACACACATGCCTGACAAAAGAGCAAAAAAGGGTCTTCTCTTACTGATACTGTAAGAAATAAAAGTACAAAAGCTTGAGAAGATTGTCACAGGTTAACTCACTTTCCTGAAATCCAAAGCAGAGGCAAAACTGAGTTTCCAAGACAACAAATATATACAATTGGCACTTGTTGCCCAATCAATGGCTCCAATAACAAAAGGCTCCTTTTACTTGTGCCTTAAGTGGCTTTTTGCCGGGTGTCCTTTTGTATTATTCTTACACACTTTATGAAAGCAAATAGACAGGAAAATCCGTAAATCCCTTCAACCATCTTTGATACAGATCTGGATTTAAATGGAGAAGAAAAGTTAATGAAACTGCGGGCACCAGCCCAGTGCTGAACTCCAGTTCCCCAGTAAAAAGCATTAGGAAACAAGACATGACTTCATTTGGCCCTTCCAGAGCAAGGGACTTGGAACAGCTGGTTGCTGGACAAAGAACAGCATTTTCAGCTTAGCTTTACACATCCCTTTTGTTTACTGACCAAACTACCAGCATACTTAAGCCCATCAGCTAAATAGAAAGGTCATTCATAAACATCTCCAACACAACAATTCAGTATTAATTAATTTAGAGGAGGAAGTGTATGACAGCATCCTCTAGCTTTTCACGTTCTCCCTTCTCATTACTTTATTATACTTGAACAAAATTAGACAAACTGTTTGGAGGGGATGGAGAGAAACAGAAATATTGCGTAGCATGGCCCAAAGTCATTCCAACAGCTTGCTGAATTTCTGTAAATTGAAGCCAACAGAAATGAAAAATTATGAACTCTTTTCCAACAGAAATTAATCAACTCAGTCAACAAAACACTCAGACTAAAGAAACATCTGCCTTCAGAGACTTAAAAAGAAAAGGTTTCTCCCACTAATTGCCAGAGGCAGGTTCATCAGAACAGCTTCCTTAATGAAAAAATGCAGGACTAAACACATGAAAATAATAAAAACATGAGGTAGTTGAAGAGTAGCATAGAAAATAAACTGGAGATTTTAAAGCAACAGGTCACTATTTGTAGTGCAATGTGTAGAAAATGGTCCCTGACACAAACTTTATGTGCCAGTGTAATGTCAAAGGAGACAAAAAAGCTGGAAAACAAAAAAAACAACACAGCAAGTCATCACAGCAATGTTTTTTCATAACCTCTGGAGACCATATTGCCCTTCTAGTGCCAAAACCATCTCAGGCTTGTTTTTCCTTCATCATCGTCTGTGGAGTTGTGGTACTGGAGATCCCACAGTCACATTTACTCTGCCATCATCATTTAATGCTAATGCAGAAATTGACCTAACAGGTCACCAAGTATCTGTGGCTACAGAGCCACTCACCACCTAATAAATTGTGATAGGGCATGTCCTAGTATTGAAAAAAATGAATAGTTTACAGACTTTATAGCAGCACCTGTCAAAGAAATGCCTCAGTAGTGCATCTGTTAGGCAGTACTTCAGCTAGTACTTCATAAAAATAAAATCTATTCTAATATATATAAGCAAGCACATCTCTGATAAAGGACTGCAAGAATGGTTCACATCATTTACAAATGAGGACACTAAAACCACTACATAAAAGTGGAAAATAGAAGATATTATTTGTTACATGCACATTTTTAAAAGTTAAACAATTTCAAAAACAGAAGTTAAGCCACTTTAGCATCACTTTCCCCTTAAAATGTCTTCTTTTATATATATATTGTAGAATTAATAGATTTTTATTTTCTCAGGCAAGCAAACACAGTCATTAGTGCTCATTACTATTCTAACCAAATCAAGAACCACTTCTACTAGAAAGATGAGAATATCAAATACGCAGTATATCAAGCTCAACAACATTCACTCTATCACACCTAAGACTAATAAAGAATCCAGAGCAGCAGCAACACAAGATTTACACAGGCTCTATACTGCAAGGGTTGTTTGGTGTATTTGAACAAGTTTGCCTGTGACACACATGTCCACACACAACTTAGGCTTAAGCAAATGCCTGTGAAGCTCAGACAGCAGTTCAGTCGCCTTCTTCAGAGTGTGTTTAATAGTTTGCATGTTTTGTAATCCTACTGTCCTAAGTTTTCCTATTCACAAACTCCACACAGAAAAATCTGCAAGATTCCTACAGCATTCCATTCTATATACAATGTACGCACTGACAGCCAGCATCATTTCCATGGACTTGTAACTGTGCATGGAATTGAGAAGGAAAGATGCCAGTAACATTGGTCTCAAGAAAATCAAGGCTCCTCTAAGTAGCTGAAAGGAACTGAGAAACATGGGGATCCCTCACCTTTGAGAGCAAGGCAGGTACACGCTCCTGTTGATAGCTGAGACAGATGTTCTGCAGCTGCCTGAGCACACACACACCCAGAGTGCACAGCAAGCACTCGGAGAAGAGCAAGCTAAGGGGGTATGGACCTTGTGCTGAAAGTCTCCTCGAGGCCAAAGACACAGAACTGTTTTGACAGTAACTAATACAGTACACCACAAAGCCTAACCTATAGTGAAAAGGATCATCACTCAGATCAGTAGTGTTATACAAATGAAATCCTTAAAATGGATGTTTCTGATTTAAGAGTGGGGGCGATTATTTTATTTAGATTAAACCACTTCTTGAGTAAACCAAACTGAAAAGACACAAGGCCAGAACCAGCATTTCTGTACTAAAAAATTATATGGCAATTACAGGAAAAAGTGTTTATTACAATAGAGCAAAAAATATCTATGCATAAGTATAGGAGTATCCATAACTGAGTATTCAGTAATTTTAAGGGGTGTTTTTTATTTCAAAATCTGACCTATAATAGTAATGAGAACCACCTGCATAATGGTCAATATTGCAGAAAAGTGCAATATAAATAACCCGAGGATGGAAAAGAATTGATGTTTTCAATTCAATTCCACGCTTAAGTACGAAGGAGCTTAATAGCCCCGACAAATCAATGGCTGCTGTAAAGCCTATCTATTCTCTTGTACTGCAGCTTTATATAAAAATATAATAATGAAGTAGGCTTCTAATTTTACTCAGCAGCAGCCACTAGATGTCTTATAAATGGACAACAGACCACTTCTCCATAAAGCTGTTTTGAGCTAATGACTACAATATGACAGCACTAGGGGTTCTTTTTTAATTAATTAATTAGTATTAAGCTGAAAATACTTCAGAAAACTAACTATAAAAAAAATTAGTTGAGCACTGTGCTCAGTCCCTCTCAGACACACCACAAAATCAAATCCAATGGAAAATTAATGCAGTAGGGAGAACTCAGCTATGCAGCTTATTTGTGACATAAAACTGAAAAATACATTAAGAGTCTTAACATTTATTTCTTTGGCACTGTGTATGCTGCACAGTAGCAAACCTGAGTCACCTTAATGAACAACATAAAATTAAAGTTGTGATTACATTGAAGTTCTTGTTGCTTAGTTTTTACACATGACCTCAACAGGACTATTTCTACCCTGAAACAAAATACACATATGGTTGCAGTGAGGAAGAGTAAGTTCTACAAGCCGTTGTAAAAATTAAATTTACAAAATAAAAACCAAAACCAAATGGAAGTTTCCTTATATTTTTTTAACTAACTTAAGAAACAGCTGTTTTTAAAGCAAATATTTCCTAATGGTTTTTGTTAAAATTAGGAACAACTTACACCAAAAAAAAGTTCTACATTAATAAAATATCTTGAACTAGATATGAGATATTACCTAATTATTAGAGACTACTTTATCATTGCAGGATCTTCAGGAAAAAATATGCCACAAAATCTACTTATCTCTCTCATATCAAAATCATGAACAAATATGTTCACATAAGCCTGCATGTTTTGAACTTGACAAAACCAGTAAAAACTGGAATCTACAAACAACTACCATGTTTTTCAGAAAGACATTGCAGTGATTTTCAGCCCCACTGTTTGCCATTGCAACAGCTATAAACCCATCTTTATACAGAATTGATTTATGGGTCAAATAGGAGTTCCACATTGATAATCTCTGCCATATGTTCTACTGCTCCCCATAAGTGAGAATCAACTGTGACTGTAATCTTCATGGCACAGTTAAAAACCAACAGAGATGGAAAATGCATGTGTGAACCACAAACAAGAAAAAAATGGGGGCACAAACAAAACAAATTATCTCACCTTCGTTTACAAAACAATTACGATCCAGAATGTCAAGAAAGCTTGACTGAAAGAATGATTTATTTTCTGCACCACGTCTTACCCAACATCATCCAAATAAGTTACAGAGAGCTTATAATGCCAATAGACATCAACTGAGATCACAAGTGGGCCAAAGCATCCCGTAACAAGCACAAGCAGAGGAATGTCAAATACGTGCTGCAGATAAGATGGAAAGTAATCCTTTTGGCAGATGTTTTTGAATAGCAGAGGATTAAGAAGTGTTCTGGTTCAGCTCAAATGGGTTTTTTGGGGGGTTGTTTTGTTTTTAGAGAAGCAGATTATTTTAATTAAGAAATAATTTCCAGTCTTTTAAAAATGACTATACTGAGAAATAATGGCAATGCTTCACAAAAATTGTACAACAATATATTGTGCTCAAAAAATACACTAGAGACCATGGGGACACTAATAATTTTGAAAGATGCCTATACATCCATTTATGTTGGCTTTCATACTCATATTCCTGAATATTCAGGATAAGCCCACATAGAAGAGCTATACATCTACCTTATGGTTAAAGGACCAAATCAGCTACATGAATAAATTCAGAAGCTGTTCAAGAGTAAACAGACTTTCTTAACCCTTGATACTAAAAGCTACATAAAAAAAATTACTCTGAAGCTCCTGGTTACATGACTTTTCAAAACACCTGTTTACAGTTTTGTATTTCCATTGCAAGAAAAATGAAACATATCTGTATACATCAATCCATAACATAATTATTTTAAAGGATGTCATTAATATTCCAGAGTACATTTTTACACTAAAAATAAGTTCTTGCTACTTGCTTAATATGATACCACCCTGTTCAGTAGAAGGTTTTCTGGACCACAGGTAAGTTAGGCCTGGAAATCCCAACTCATTGTTTTGGAAACCATTAAAATTATTATCAGGACTTCACACAGTCTTCAACAAGCCTAAACTCTTAGGATGTGTGTTATTGTAGAGACAGATCTATACATTCAAATATCACACTGTTGTGCATTTCAGATTAAGCCATTTATTGAATTTTCTAGGGCTGCCCATATTTCCCTGCATTTTCCTCTTTCCCTCAAACTTTAAAGATGAAAAAATGAGAGAGGAAAAATTATTTTAAAATCAGTTAAATCCCACATTCCAGCCCAGCCACAATATTCTGAGTCCAGCACAATTAAAATTTATTCATCTTCACATTATTACAAATCATATCTAAATTTTCAGTTTTATTTGAGAAGAAAAAGATGGGTAATTGGTTTGTATGTTAACATGGAAGCAGAGTTCAGGTTTCAGCTCTTTCATATTTCTCCTATGGACCTTCTCAGGCACATCAGCCAAGCCTGGTTTCCTTGCTGTTATGTGGGTATTTCTGCTGTCCCACATCACAAGTCAGCTCTGAATTTTAACAGCAGAGAAGCTGTAAACTACATATCCCCATAATAGCAGTGACATAAACATCTACAATAAAAGGATACAATTAAGTCTTGCACTTCTGGAAGAAACTTGTGAAAGACAGCTATGTTGGAAAAGAACAACAAAGGAACAACCGCACTGCAACAATGCACTCGTCAGGAGAGATTCTAAAGGTACAGACAGTTAAAGTACCTCAGAGGCTGCAAAAACAAAGGATAAAACATACAAGAATTTGATCACAAAAAGCAAACATGAAAAGAGATTAAGATGAACATTACATGCACTTTCTTGTGGTATTTTTTACTTTCTTTTTAGTCTCAATGTATGCTAAAATACCTCCTTCTGTTCTGCAACCTCTTCCTCCTTCTACTGCTAAAAATCACTAACTACTGCTAGGTCAAATCCAATCAAGATTTTCTGGAAAAACAGAAGATGGTAATAAGAAATGTTGAAAATGTACATCCCTGTGATTACATTAATTGAATATGTACAGACATAGCCATGTAATTGTCTTGCAAAGAATTGCAACTACCTGGATAAAGACAGAATGAAGACTTGATGCCGTAATACCTACAACTTGGTTCAAGAAAAACAAAAAATAAAACCCCATAGCGTGACCTTGGTTTCTAATTTAGGGATATACAGTAAATTTACTGATCAGAGACATAGTCTTCTCAAAAAAATTATTTCAAAATCAGTCATACTACTTAATGATTCTCAAAATAAACAAAACTGCACACTGGTTTTATTTTAGTGCAGACTTGGGCTGGAAATGTTTTCACAGTTTGTGGGAAACAAATTTGTGGCAATAACATGGTGAAATGAACAGACTGGTCATACATCCTTTCCAGTGTTCAATACAGAAGGAAGGAGTTGATATTATAACAGAGATACCCATAACTCTCTGTTGTGTTCTATATCCTTATCTTTTCTTCCTCAGGAAATTAGTTTGGAAATTAACCAAGTGGCAGAATAAGACTATTTCAGAAATAACAAGGGACAGATTCTCCAGGAAACAAGCTTTTCCTAGACAAGGACTCTGAATAAAGGTACATGCAGTATTAAGCGAAAGGAAGGATTTGAGATCAGGTGGAAACTAAACAAGTTATTAAATCATGACTGTGTGCTACTACTACTGAACCAAAAATGAAGGCTCCTCATAAGGCAAAGAACTGATGCAATACCTCCCTGGGGACTCAAATAATACTTCTAACTCCACCCCCTTCCCTGACTCCCTATCCTCCTTTTTTTTAACATTTAACTTGTACTGAAATAGCTTCAATTTAGCCAGCATTCTCTCTCCAGCCCTGTTTTCAAGGCAAGTCAGGTTTCAGGCATCCTCTCACAACTAGCACAGCAGTATCGAGGTGCAAGTTCCAAACTGTGCTAATTAGTCACAGATACAGTAGCACACCAATGTCTAATTCAGATCAGACTTTACTGCAAAGGGATCTGGCAGGGAAGCCTTTAGTACTGTGAAACTGAAGTGCTAAAGGAATACAAACATCAGGGATGTCCCTGGCCTTAGAATTCTGCAGACCAACTATGACAAGAAAGCTCAAACTTAGTTCTGTAGCAGTAATATAAAGCTTGTTAAAATTAAAAGCAGTAATTCTGTCTACAACAATTAAAGAGGTCTAAAATGTGTAAGTTTAAAGAAGAGCCCAAATCACCAATTTAAAATAATAAAACATTAGAAATTTATCTATATTAATGGCAAATTTGTCATTAAGTTCCACAAGATTTACCTTCTGCAACAAATCTGGTTTCTCAAGCTTACCTATACATATTTGATACCCTGGTTGATTTTTCAAGTTATTATATCTAAACAAAAATTTAACTACATCCTTTGTGCTGTAACTACAAACACCAAAACCCTAGATACATTATTGAAATATGCATTTTGGGAACAGGCAGCAGATATACAAGTAGTTCCTGTTGATAAAGCAGAAACATAGGAATTATATAGATGGATAAATAAAACTTCAAGCAAAGTATACCCATTATTACTGTAAGACACAATGGAAATATGAAGCATGATTCCAGGCATTGTATCTACCAATGGACTTATTTCTCCCACAAAGTTACTAAATATGGTGGAAGCAACAGTACTGTGTTCTTTCCTAAAGACACTGGTTAATTAAATCCCACTGAGCTTGTCCCAAAACACACGAACCATCCAGGATGCAGCATGAAATGCCACCTCATGAAAGTCTGTGACACGCACCAGTATTTCCCCATGTCTGAAGTGATGGATAGAGAAAGAAAGGCAGTTTCCATATGTAGTCTTGAACATCACATGTCCAGCCTAGAACCACTTACAACCTGAGTGGATGTTTAGGGCAGCCTTAAAAATGTAAAGTACAAAATTTAGGACAGCGAGGAGTGTTTGTATAAAACAGAGAAGTTTAAGAGTGCATTTTTACTTTTGTCCAGAATACTCAGTTCCTAACAAATGAAATCCTGCAGAAGATACACAATGCAACCAAGAACCAAGATAAGAACTTTGTCCAATGGAGTTTCAATGAAGCACTCAGAACAGTTTGTACTGCTAAGAAGTATCTTAGTTTTTGGGATGGGGGGATATTCTTTCGTTTCTTGTATCTTCTCACTAAAAACACAAGAACACAAGAAAGATCTGCAAATTGGATATTCAAAAGCATTTAAGCAGATTTAAGAGCACTTCAATCAGACACATTAGAAAATTCCAGGTAGACTATGCTGCTGGAGCAATTACACAAATAATACCTCATCTGGTCGGTCTACTTACATAAGCCATTTAAACATCAACACAAAGTCCAACAACTACACACAAACTGAAATAAAAGCATCATATCTTTCTCCATTATCTCTGGATTTTTAGATCAATGTTCCATACTAAGAGGGGACAAATTTTATTGCTTCAGATTAGGTTTGACTGATTTTAATATTGAGATTATTCTCCAATTCTTCTATACTTACAAAATAATTCTACAAACAGATGAATTTCCTACTTGCCTTTGCTCTTCAATACTCAAAGTTTTTAAAGGATGTGGATTCCTTTAGATATTGCTATGGTAGGATGCCAGAAATCTGATATGAGACATGCACCAAAAATTGGTTTTTTAGAAGCATTTCCAGACCATCTGGAGAAGATGCATTTCAAGTACAAAATAATTAATACCACCTTCACTAAAGCACTAGACATACAGTAGCCTGACCTTTCCTTTATATAATTAAAAGCTTTGAAAGTATGAAATTAATCAGAAAAGATTACAAATCACTCATAACAAAATAATTTTACCTTATTTTTTTAACACTTTTAGGTTTGTTTGGGTTTTTTTTTCCTAAACATAGAGGTGCTGTCTTCCTTGAAATTGCTGATTAGAACTTTAAATGAATGACTGTACATAAAAACTCTTTCAGGAAGAGCCAAAATGAAACTCCTAACCATATCCAATGTAAAATTGCATCCAAATCAAGTAATGCATTCATGGTTCTTAACATGGATATCTAAAAACAATGAAAGTGCAGATGGAAGCCATAAGTAACTTCAAGAGACAGAAAGCTTCCTCCTTAACTCACATTTTGTCACAAGTGATCTATGGATTGGAAACAAATTCTGTATCTCAACTCTGCACACACAAAGATGGGGGATGGAAGAAGGTATGTGCAGCCACTCACACAGTGCTTACCCTTCAGCACACACCAGCACAAACACCAGCTATGCTTTATATGTACAAGCCTGTGGTACTGCTTGGATGGAATACCCTGTGACTCAACAGCACCTTATTAAATGTCAATGAAGAGCCCACAGAAATTCACTAACGCCGCACAAAACATTGCACTGCCTCAGTACTGATTCTGACACTCACGTGGGGCAGCCCCACACCTGCAATGTACTGGACACTGGAAAATAATGGTGTACAAAACCCATTTCCCTACATTTCTGAAGGAAAGTGCCTAGTTTAAATAACCACAAAATAAAAGGCCATTTTATTTATTATGATAATTAAAGAATTGACATAAAATCTGGGTAACCACAAACTCTGGAAACAACCAGTAGCCTCGGGAATAACTTCTTAGGGATATTAAATACTAAGTAGGGGAGAGATGAACAGAGTTTCAGTAATGAAGTAAAATACAAGATTAAGAAGATAGCTTGAATTATTTTTTTCACAAATAATCCACAAATAATCTAATGGGTTCTCCAAAGACCAAAAAAAAAGTCCTCTATGAAGTATTTCAAGTTACACCAAGTTCTCTTCTACTTCCCTCCCAAATAAGTAACAAATAATGTTTTTAAAGAACTTATCCCCAGAACAAAATATGTGTGTCAATGAACTTTACTGAGAACACCATACAAGTTCATTTGATGGATTTGCAGTATTTTCTTATCAAGGAAGAGGAGAAAGAGACACACTCAGGCTCAGTTTCATTTGTTTTTTATCTTGCAGTCTTTTCTGTGCTCAAGCACAGAAACTATACCTTCCTTCTCACATTTAGTGAATCTTCTGATCTTAACTTGTGTGTCATTTCCCTGTGCCTATATTTTTGAAAGCAAGATTATATCAGGAAGAGAAGTTTTAAGAGGTCTAATTAAGAGAGAGAATCCTTTGTGACTTGATTCCAGCATTTGTTTAGGGTAGACAGCTCTTTCCATTCTGACGACTTTCCTCCCTGCCTAATGAGGAGGGCCACATATTCTCAGGGGCTCTCAGTGTTGCTACAAATTAAAAAATTAGTGAATTACTAGTTAGTTGCTTTACATCCTTTCATTTGTCTATTTTTTTCCTTCTAACATACTAAACAGGCTATTTCTCCTTCCTCTGAATTCCAGACAAAACCTCGCCTTCAATGCTACCATGTTTTTGATTTACCGAACCACTGGCCCTTGAACTATGGCAGCCTTTATTGATCAATTTGAAAAGTAAAAATTAAATCACTTGGATGAATCTTTTCATGTTGTTACTTGCAAGCCATGAAAAATTTACCATAAATTTCCATTTAGCTCCCCATTTACAAATATCTTCCCAGTAATATTCCTTTATTCCAAAGAATATAAAACTCCTGCAGAAGTTGAGTTGATCAACTTTCCCGCTCCTTCCCTTTCTGCTCAGCTGTTACCTCTTTTCTGAAGCCTTGAAAACATTCAAGGCAGAAGGTGCTACTCTGCTATGTGTTTGTACAACACCAGGCACAACAGACTGTGCAATTACTGCTTTTAGGTGTGTTCTGACGTCAACTGTTAAACCTTCAACTCTAATTTTAAGAGTTAAACAAGTGCTATAAATCACTTTTCCCAAAAGGTGGTCCCAAATTTTGGGATTAGACATTACTGAGCTGAGAACTGCCACCTAAAAAGTATCTTTCTCTGGGATGCCCCCTCAGTCATAGGGCACAGCTCCATCCATCCAGGTACAGCTCCATATCCAAAGAGATTCTGCTGCCCTCCTGTGGCCTGTGAAGATTTTAAGCTCCAAAAATCACGAGCTCACTGGCGAAACAGCTATGAAAAACTTCTGGTCCTGCTCTTGAAAGACTGACTGCATGGCGCAACACTACACTTTGAAGAAAGTAAAGAAGGAAAAATGCATTTGCAGAGGTATTGAAGGTCTCCTGATGCCTCTGCTTGAAAAGACCACTAAGGCTTTGTAGCAGGAGCAGAGAACAATCCCGCTCACTTAACAAGTGAGGTGATGAAGGTAAAACTCAGCTGTCTCAGTTGGAGTGAGCAGAAAACAATGATGTAAGTGATCTATAAAAATACTGCAAAGAAAGGCAAAAAATTCCCTACCTTTAAACCCTTGAGTTGATTATGCTACACAGCTATGAGAATTATGAATCCCCATACTCTGGGAGAGGGCAAATGGATGACACTCAGAAGAGCTGAAGGACACAAACTGTTGTACATTGTAGCTGGGATTTAAGTCTAATGAGAAAACTTAAAGAACAACATTCCAATGAGCAGTGAAGATATTTTACAGCAAGAAATACCAGAATACTGAAGTAGATTAAATATCTTATTTTCTACAGAGGATCAATTTAAATAGTACAGCAACTAGAAGTACTATGATATTAGTATATTCTGGAAAAAAATATGAATACTAATGTCATGAACAATTTAACTTTTTATCCAATAGCATATTCAGAATTTTTGGAGACAGGTGTTAACTCCTCCTCCTCAATCCTTATAATTCATATAAATATGATAATATGTATGGAATTAATTACTACAACATTTAATTAAAATATTTTAAAAGTTAAAACATTTTCCAAAAAGGTAAATATTGGCCCAATTGAGGTAAAAGCAATCTTTTCTCACTTCCTTTTGTGGAAACAGGACAGGATTTCTTTACACCCTTACAAGTTTTTAGATTTTTAAAGGAATTTGTATTCCAAAACCAGGCATATAATTACAAAACCATGACAAAAATTATGTAAATGCAGAATTAAAACTAGACAAGGTATAAAAATAAATTTGCTGTAAGTTTGAACAGCATATATAATATATATATATTAGGAAAGTTCACACATGCCAGTGCAAAGAGCAAAACTCCTGGAAAAACCTTTAGCTGCTCCTCACAGTGGCAGACAAGTCAATTCTGACATCAGAGGCAAACAAGAGAACATGAACAAACCCCGTGGAATTCCTCCATCTAATTAGCTGTTTATATTTTGCTGAAGTTCTGAAACAGGTGGATTTTTTGACAACTAGTTATCCAGCTGCCATGAGGACCTTCTGAGGGCCAGCAGTGCACACGAAAAGGAGAAAGATGTGTCATCACTGTCTCCCCTATGAAGTGACATTTTGGACCACAGCATCACTCCTAAGTACACCTTATTGACTATTAAAGGAGATAAAGTTCTATGTAATTCCTCTTCCCTCAAAATACCCTGATTTTGAGCCATGTTCAGAAGAAAACGTCATTTTGAACTACATTAATCATCTGTCCTGAATTTTGCTGGACATTTTTCCAAACCACAATTGCTAGAATGGATCATTATTCCTTCATTCTTCAACAGTAATCTTCCATAAAGAATGACCTGCATCCCCATGCTATGGAGTGCTTAGCACAAACTTAATGTCTAAACCTCTGGCTTAAAAAAATAAATAACTCTGGGGCTCTGACACCTCATGAACAAGGAATACAGAATTTCAAAAGGGGGAAAGAAACTAGTAAATTCCACTGCAATGATAACTGGAGGAAAAGAAAGACCAAATAGTTTAAACAAAACAAAAAGACAAGAGCTACTTAGCAGGCTATTTAAGATTCATTACAGATTTCTGATTAAGATATGGAAAATTAACACTTCTGTTAAAAATATCTGCTAGGTATCTACGAGTTAATGTTTTGGGGTTTTATGTCCTTCCATGTGTCTAAGAACTTTAGAGACAAAAAAGAAAAAAATCTTCACAGTCTAATGAATAAAACTACATTTTCTCTCTAGGGCAGATTACACTTAAGTCTATCTAGATACAGTCCTTTTAGGCCAATAAGTGTCAAATGCTAAAACTCCAGCTCAGGAGCCATGGGATCATGGGCTCTGCTAAAAGCTTTACTTCAATATTTAATATTTAGGGTTCTTTAATACCTTAAGAAAACATCAAGAGAATAAGCCACAGACTTGTTGCCAAAGAGTTTCTTTATTAACTTAGGGGAGAAAATGAGGGAACTTGACACAGGTTCAAAAAGGGCTACACAAGCCAGACAAAATGTTCCACCACAACACCAACTCAGCACATATCCATCAACAACACCCAAGTCAATATTCAATCAATTCACAACACTTAAGTCAAATCTAATCTCCCCAGCTCCAAGCCACCCAAAGCATCAAGGAAGGAGTAAAGAAAAAGAAGCAGAGGGAGCAAGGAGAAAGAAGTGGAAAGAGGGAGAGAGAGCTATCAGTGAAACTTGGTGGAAGACTGGTTCTCACTTGCAGATGGCAGGGTCATGACATGTGGCACCCCAACACCTCTGGTTTTATCTGCTCTGGTCCCCATGGCCAAACCCCCAGGTGGGGTCTCTGACCCACTGGCCACTCTGGGGTCCCAGGCCAGGATAAGGGCAGTGCTCCCACTGTCCCTGACAGCCTGACGTGAGTCAGGGGCTCCAGGAGCTGTGGGGTATTATAGTTTTCCTGGGCTGTGTGTGACTGGCAGCTATTCCAAGGCTTCTCCACATGGGTCCAGTGCCCTGCCATGAGGGACACGCCACCACCCCATCTCCATGAGGATCAACCCATCCCTGCCCCCTCCACACGCACTCACATTCACACACATACACATCCCCACAAGGTGTTTCTTACCCCATAATCACTGATGTGCTGTTGAACACAAGTGCAGACACTTGGTAAAAGTTCAGCCTGGATTAATCAATAACATGATTCAAGTTAACCACCAGAACTAGGACTACTGCAAATTCACAACAACTAATGATTAAGAATTGCCTTCAGTTCCCAAATCATAAATCTGTAAAACATTTCAACTAGTAAATTGCAGTATGTAACTTTAATCTTTAGGTATGTTCAGTAAGCAAACACAAACCAAAACAGGACCCAAAAAAGTGTACACAGAACTTTATACACTGTATTCTACAAAACAAATCTCTCAGAAGCCTCATAAACTCACACATAACAGGGGCTTGTGAACTCTAAAATCACACATCTAGGAATCAGACTTCAGCAAACCCCAAACTCCTGTTGTAGGGGATATTCAATAGGAACCATTAAGGCTTCAGAAATCCTCTGAGGGCTTACACTTACTCCACAAAGCAAGGCACTAAAACAAACATGACACCTTTCAGTATGATTATCAACCACATGGAAGTCCATCAATCACCCTCAGCACAACACTATTTTGCAGAACAGGCCAAACACCAAGAAGAACATGTCCCAGCTGAATCAAAACGCCACTCTTAGAACTTGCTGTTATTGCACTGTGGTTTTCAGTAAGAGACACTAGCAAGTGTTGTTGTTCCTTTGCAGATTTTGAATATTTCAGAGGCTGCAAGCACCTCATTTAGATCAAAACATCACTCAAGAAATGCAACAGACTTCAAGCAAACATAAATGTACTGAACTTGTATCCCTGATAATGAATATGCATTGATTTCATGAGGCACGGAAACCATCCAGGTTTTCAAAGATTATTCATCTTAGTAAAGCATTGTCCCTAAAAATCATTATTACATACTAATTTAACTTAGCTGTATAATAGCTTTGCCATCTGTCTCCAAATAGGCATCTCAAAAATATAAAATAATAATTTCCTTTCCCTTGTTTTGCTTGGCAACCAAAGACAATCACAAAAGAAAAATGGAGGAAGAGCATGGCAATAGTAGGAACAGTGTACATTGTCATGGATGAGTTATCTGGTTTGGTGGCATGCCTAAGTTATTATTTCCAGCTACATATAATGAATTTTTTGTCTAAAAATAAGCAATTGCATTCAAACCTCCATCAAAATTGTCCTCAGGCCAATTATGCAATGTTATATCCCTGAGCAGTCAAAAGACCCAAAGAAGTCACATATGAAATCTTAAGTTTTGCAAGAATCCTCTTTTTAAGACCAACCACGTACAAGAAGATTGAAATTGAAGTAATAAACTTGCATTTTCTTACACTTATCATCTCAAACACTCACGGTACCTATATTAAAAAAATAAGCATTTTCCTTTCTCTTTGTTACTGCAAATTATTTACTTCTCAAGTATTTATCAAGAATAAATATTGGCTCTACAGCCATCACAGGTTTTTCCAGATCTTGCACTGCAAAATATAATGCACACACAAATGTGGTTTAAACTCATTTAAATGAGTGCAGCAAAACTGTAACTTAAAGGAGATAATGGGAAGCAGCTTCAGTTGAGTTTCCCTTGGGTTGTTACCCATGTGGCTTGCAGGCAAAGAACTGTCTGATATGGAAAAAGTTGAAGAAGGATGAGTTCCTGCTTCAGGATGCCTCAGATACTGAAATAGACTAAAAAAAGTATTAAAAAAAAATCTTCAAAGTCTATTAAAAAGTTCTGACAGGCTTGAAAGGGAAATAGAGAACTTTAAAGAGTTCCTTTTAACTCTTTTTGTTTTACAAAATAAATGACTGTCTGGATCTAATTTTAAAAATATAGTTGCTTTTAACATTTAAAGTAAAACACATAATTTGCATCTCTTGATTACCAAAAATTTTAATAAAATATCAGATTCCCTAAACCAGCTTTGATTTTTAAGCACCACATTTCTCAACTCAGATTGCATCTCTCAGTCTAAATATTCAAAAGATAATACCAATATAAAAAGCAGAACAAAATAAAATGACCTATCCTCACAAAATAATCCTACAAATAACCTGAATATATTTAATCAATCAATTTTGGCAATTTCTAATCAAATAACTCTGCATCTAATACAGCATTTATTCCAGTTATTATGTTAGTCAGTTCTATGAGCAATTACAAACAATTTTAACACAGACACCAAATCATAAACTATTGAATTGGTTGGAAGATAATTGCATTATTAAGTGCTGTTCCTTTCATTAAAACTAATTTTGTTTATGATAAGGGTTAGAAAATTTTCAAGATTTTCTTATTTCCCTGCTGAGAGGCCACATTACATTAAAGCATTCTTTACTTAATATCAGTTCTGGAAGCTGAAGCCAACAGTGATCCTTCATGATTGCTGTCTGGGACACCACTACGACTGTTTAATCTAAACATCAGTTTAATTCCACAGAACTGTAACACTGTTAATGTTCTGTTATTGTTCCAGCCTGCGTTATTCAAAGGTACTTAAGTTTTGAAGATGTTTCCAAACTATAATTGTAAATATTGTTTTATTCTTGTTGGTCCACCTGGTAAGTTTAACAAAAGGTCTTTTTAAAAACTGGTGTCCTCCCCGTAAGTTATTCTTTCACTTTACAATATCTAATTTAATCTAATTTATCTAGATTAAGTATCTAATATCTAATTTTATCTAGTTTAATCTTCATTCTGGAGAACTAAAATGATAATGTGAACCTGCCACCTGTCCTTTAACCAGGTATCTTTTTAACATTATTATTCTTCTATGAAACTTTCTGCCTGACAAGCAAGTACAAATTTACTTTATAGCCAGAATCAGACAGGAGCCAGGTACAGCTCTGTCTATCTATCCTTAAAATGTATGAACTGAGGAGTTTAAAGACTGTTACTAATATAAAGAAACAGTACAGAGGCACTTGTTACTAGATTAATATTTTAGATCCTGTCCAGATAAAAGAAAGTAAGAGTTATTTGGAAAGGCAGGGGGGTAAGAGGAGTGGGGAGAGTCTGGGGACCTGAGAAGTCATTTTACAAAACAATATTCTAATATATATGTAAATGAAGTTTTAAAATAGCCTCACAATTATTTGTATATTTAGTCTCCAAAGAAAGACCAGAGATGTTATGTCAACTGTAGACAAATCAGCTGTTGCTGTAATTCGTAAGTTATGCACACTAAAAGAAAAAATTCTCATCTGACATAAATTCTTCAAAAAAAGAAGACAACATAAATGCAACTTTTTCAATATTATATATCTGTATCTCCTGAATGCTGTTTCATTTCCCCTCTTCCTCCAAAGGGAAACCCCCCCCACATTTACAGTATAATATTAATTATTCTGTGGCTATAAATCAAGGTAACAAGTCTCTTTACAATGATTTAAGGGACAGCCTTTTCACCAAACAGTAGATTTTGGGCTTTCCAAACTTTGTCTCACCTTAAAAGCTAAGCATTCTAAAAATCTAGCAACCTGCTCAAAAGTCTGAAGACTGGAATGCAAGCAAGGGGCATGCATCAATCAGAGTATCATTTTATTCAGACCAACCTGTCTGTGACAGTTTTATAGAGCAATTTAGTTTGGCCATCAATGTGCTGCTGATCACAAAGCAGGCATAAATCAAACAAACTTGATTGGTCCTGATGTCTTCTGCTAGGCAAGGGTGCATTGCCTTGCAATGGAGTAACAGCCCGTCCTGTGTGCTGGACACAGAAGATGTGAAAGGCCTTTCCATCTTCCATACATACTTTTCAAAACTTGTACATGGAAAATTTCATCTCCACAAGGCAAACCCTTGTCCCAGTCAATTCAATAGTAGTAATCCATTTCTCACTAGAAATAACAGAGCATATTAAATACCTGACATGATTCACTGGGAACTGTTCACATAGAATCCATTGAATTCGTTTAGACCCAACCATAAAGTTGAAAGGCTCCATGTGTTCCATTGACTGGTAAGAGCAAGCTGCACTTGTAACATGCATTCAGTTATTTTTATCTAGCTTTATTTATCTGCCTGGAGTTTTTTAACTGCCTTCCTTCACCTCAAATTCTTCACACATTTTGTAACTGACCCCTCTATCTCCTACTGTGTAGGCAGAGTGGGCTTTCCAGTTTCACCTGACAGTAAGTCATATTTCAGCTAAAGAACTCTTTCTGATCTACTACAATTTTCATCATAATGAAATGATCATTTGCTGCTTTGGGAGACATAGTCCATGCACAACTTTTGTGTTGATTACATTAACATCATGTAGCCAGAATTTACTATTCTAGGTAGGAAGAAAAATTTAGGAAAGTAGGAAACAGTGCAAAAAAAAAGTCTCAGAAATCAAGGTCAATCTTTTCTTCCCAGTTTGGTCATCAGCTGTTGATGACTTGTGAGTGAAGTCGTGTCACCATGTGTCACAAACAAACTGAATTTTAGAACAGATTTAAAACTGCTTACCTGTTCCCCAGAGCTCTGAAACTCATTGAAAATTGACATTTTTCTATGAAGCAGTTCAATAGCTTCACCAGAAGACACTGTTCAATACACACACACACACATAAAAACCCTTACCTTCTCCAGGACTGACTGCAGATGGTAGACTGGTCCAGTCTATGGTCCAGTTTGGGCATGGATGTGGAGAAAATTTTGCTTCAATTCCATTTTCCTACATGGAAAAAACATTAAGATCCTGATCTGTCACCCACTGGAGTGGGTATCAAAATTCTCACCAAATTTAATGGCATCAGATCAACAACACTTTCAGCCCAACTGAAACTAAACAGGCAGATGACTCTACAGTATACAAGATTCAAATTATGTATTTCTCTCATTTTCACAAGAAAGCTCTGGTAATTTTTTAGGAAATTGTCAGCCTCTATGCAAAAAGTACTGAGAGTTATGGAACATGATGGACAGTTTTCTTTAACAAAACTCATTAGAGTTCCCAAATGCTCAAAGAGCTAACAAATAGCAAAAAAACAAACAAAACAGAAAGGGTTGAATAATGAAGCCAAACATAAAGGCAACAGGGGTTTTTGTCACCCTTTACATAAATGCCTTTAAAAGATGAATACAATATGGAAATTTAAACAAAAAGTTACTTTGATTATTCTGAATTATTGATAGGGCTTCCAGCAGTCCTATCTTTACTCAATTCCTGCATTGATCAAATATCAGAGGAAAACAAAAAAGTAAAATCACTTCTAAGTCAATACATGTCTGATATAAAACAAGTAAGAGGTATTAAACTGTTCAAGACTATAAGAATTAGCTTCTACAATCCTAATAAATTTTACCTACTACAAACCAAGCAGAATATTGCGAGTAAAAGCAACTCATTCAAAAGCTTAAATTACCATTAACTTAGTCATGGTTGGTCTCGGACCACCTATAAAATGACTGTCTTCGTTCTCCTCTTCTAACTCCTCAGGCACTGAAGAGAAGTCCTGTGGCTGTTCCTCTGGAGCACACACCAACTCTGGAAGCTGGAGAAGCTCCATATTGCATTTGCCAGCAGCTTTCTTTACTCCAGGTACTTCTTGAACTCTTCGATACCAAGTGGCTATCAGTGGCAAGTTTACCAGGTTTTTGCCTCTTTTCTTGCTGGAAACCTGGAAAAATAAAATGGGAAGGTTACTTGGAACTGTAAATTCCTTTCTACAAGCCACCAGAAGGCATGAACTACAGAAGTGAGCTTGGCTCCTTGCCAAGCAGGTGTACTCACAGCATGATGGCAATGCAAAAAGTCAGCCAGTTTAGAGCTCAGGCCCACAGGTGGAATTGCCAGGTAACC
>JAWWLZ010000139.1:24123632-24135433 GCA_035041345.1 Poliocrania exsul | reverse complement strand
TGCTGTGACAGTCCCGAGGACTTCACTGTCACTGTCCAAGCTCGCTCGGCCGTGGCAAATGGACCTCGGGACTTAAACGGTGGGGCCAGTTCTGTGCACGCTGTGCCTCACCTAAAAGATCCACTGTGCAGGCTGGAAGGGCAAACCCACGTGGGGAGAGCCCTGCCCAAATCTGCGTTCGCCAAGTCTGGCCATCCTATACTACACAGCAGAGCTGTGCTCATGCTGTAAAATCAGAACTGTTTGCAGAACTGATTGAGAACAAACTATTCTGGTACAAGACTTTCCTTCTGCCTGAGCCAGAGTAGTGAATTAATGACCTTTACCATGTAGCTGCAAGATTCCTCCTGTAAAGGACATGGTAGTACATACAACTGCAGGTGACAGGGAGTCCAGGACATTACTTGTTTTGACAGTTGCTCAGATCCCATCTCCCACAGGCTTGGTAGTACTTAAAATAAGCTTAGATGGCCTATGAGAGGGGTTCTCACTTAAGACTGTCCAGTATAACACAAGTTACTGCACTCAGTGGCTTGCAGGTCTCCAGTACCACCCTGTAATTATTTATTTATGAGCCCCAAAGGACATTCTCCAGTAACATCCCCCTGAGCTGCACAATTCAACTTAATGAAGCATAAAAACCAGTGAACAGGTCTGCAGAGGTGAGCACAGTGCTCAGAGTGATTTGAAGTTTGGTTGCTCAAGCACAGGTAGCTGTAACAACCCCAAAATAAAACCAGCTTTCACTGCTCACTGGTGAGAATCTCAGGGCTCTCAGTGAAGTTGCAAT
Organism: Poliocrania exsul; assembly: GCA_035041345.1. Taxonomy (NCBI): domain Eukaryota; kingdom Metazoa; phylum Chordata; class Aves; order Passeriformes; family Thamnophilidae; genus Poliocrania; species Poliocrania exsul. The sequence continues at coordinate 24,134,643 of JAWWLZ010000139.1, read as the reverse complement.
ACCTGTTGTTGAACTTTCCAATGTACAATAAAAGCCACTGCTACATTTTCGTCTAATTGGATGGACAGTTATTCAAATAAGTTTTTCAATAGTTACATATTTCTTTAGATAGGTTTTCTGCACATGCTGAATTTGCATTTATCCCAAAAAGCAAAAAAAATTAAATACCACTCAGTCACAGAATAATTTACTAACTACTCAGATTTCTTTTCTTTAAAGTAGTCAGAAAAATTTTAGAGAGGGATTCAATTCAAGGCTAAGGGAGAGGAGAAGGTTTAAGCTACGGCAGCTGTTTCAGTTAATTAAACTCTCCTCCCACTGGAAGAGGAAGGGAAAATCCAAACATGAATATTATGGTCACTATTATGAGAATTTCTCCTTTAAGGAATCACATAAACAATATAGCAACAATCATTTAGTAATTCTGAACCAAATAAAAGCAAACTGTAAATAGCTAACTTCTGAAAAAAAGAAGTGCAAGTAACCAATATCTTACACTTAACAGCAGAAAAAATTCCAGAGGAGGTGACAACTTCAGCTCTCATTGCAGAAATACAAATGTCTCATTCTTTTTGTTTTCAGGGAGAATTAAGAACATTGCACACTTTACAATATCAAGATAAAGTCTGACAATAGGTACTTACATACACAAATGATTTCCAGACCTTGACAAATCAATCTCTTATCATTTATATGACAGCAATTCATTTTGTTTTGTACAGGCAATCAGACCTCTCTCAGCTAAAGGCCCTGATCCTGCAGGTTCTCGTGGTACCTGACCTGAAGGTGTCTTTGCAATACACTGCTCCATTATTTTAAAATATAGTCCTAAATTCTTCTCATACACTATATTACTTTTTTTTTTTCTTCCCAAAGCCTCAAAACCCAGGAAATATTAACTATGAGGATGTTTAAAATTACATACTTTTCAGAGAATGAGAATAAACTTTAAAAGGAGAGCAAGCACTGGAAAACCCCATTCTGCTTTTTGCATTTTGCTCTTCAACAACACAAGAGCTACTTTAATATTTCAATTCCCACAAAAACTTTAAAAAGCAATTTTAACAAATTGGGCTTCTCTAATGACTACAACTCGTTATGTATTTCATTAGAACAGTAAAACATTCAGTCTGGATTTATTTGTATTGCTACTTACTGTAAAAACCTCTACATCTTTCATCACAGGAGAAACTGAATGTCTCCCAAAAATCCTTGCAAGGTGGAAGCTTCCTGTGTTAACATTATACATTTGAAAAAGCAAAAGCACAATGAGAATTTTTAGTTCAGTATCACACAGGAAGTCTGTCCTAGAGAAAGCCTAAAAATTGGACATTTTCCTTAAGGGCTTTGTTATTTTGTTGGTTGTGAGTTTTGGGGTTTTCTAAGGCCAGTCTATGACAACAAAAATTACAATCAGGCTAATTTCATTCTCAAGTCTCTCACAAAAGAGAAAAGAAACTGATCTGCCCAGGAGCTCTACCTGTAAGTAATTTTCCCTGTGTTTCCTGTAAGATGATAAGGCCTTCTTGAATCATCACTTCAACTGAACTGTACACCCTTACATAGACACATCCCACCCCTCCCCACCTTCTACTTCAGGGAATTCCTCCTAACATCTTGTTTCTAAGCACTGACATTTATAAAGTTGTTTCTCTGTATTTTTTTGTTCCCAAGATAGGTGTTCTTCCACACTGCTTAGGCTCTGCAGTCTCCCTTCCTTGTGAATTTATGCACAGCCTTTCACTTCAAAGACTTCACAGCCCACCTGGCTGCCCGTTCTCACTCAAGTGTTTTCAGGTAACTGCTGCCCTTCCATTAAATGGGATACATTTATTCACGCCTTGGCACCTTACTGAGACAAAAGCAGACACAGATATACACAATAAAACAAAACGTGCAAGACAGAAGTAATAAAACCTACAAGACATCCCACTATTTGCTCACAATGTATTTCCCAGCCCTTTTTTCTCTAATTAGGCTGTAGATTCTGTGGGAAGAGGTGGCTTTTTAGCCTACTGGCCTTATTTACAGCAGCCACTATTCAAAAGAGGGGAAACGAGAAGCAATGGCCAATGCAGGATTCGCACCATAACCTGGACACAAGATAAATAAGGTTGTCTACCTTTGGTATAAAGTCACCTTGGCTATTTAAAATCTGACCCTGCTGAGCATTCGAGATGTGACGGGATGGGATGGCAGGGAGGCTTGAACTGCCAGGGGACGGTCCCACTGAGACTCGAACTTGGGATTCAGAGTCCAGAGTGCTCTCCTTTACACCACGGGACCACCCCCAGCAAGTATTTAACTTAGTGCAAAGTACTATTTGTGCTTTTAAGCACATAACTTCGAAGGATGGAGGTTCTCCCTCTCCAGACATGACCTGTATTTGCTGTGTGAGCTCAGGGCCACCACTCCCCGAGGGCAGCACAGCGGCTTCCCATGGAGTGCCTGGGGCAGGTCCATGGACACACCGAGGCTGTGGGCGGCGCAGGGAGGAAGGCCCGGGCCGGGAAGGGCAGGCCCAGGCCCCAGGGCGGCACGCCGGGGCCCGGCTTACAGCTCCCTCACAGCCCGCTGCTCCCCGCGCTCCGCCGCCCCACAGAGACCCGGCCCGGGGGGTTCACACCGACACCTCTCCTTCATTTCGGCCCCTTTTCCTTACCCGGCCGCGCCTCCGCCCTTCCTGCCCGGCCGCACGCACCGCCCGGAACTGCCGCCCGGCGGCCGCGGGGCGCGGGGGGACCGGCACGGCGGCGCACCCGCCCGGCGCCTTCCTCCTCCTCCTCCTCCTCCTCCTCCTTCTCCTCCTCGTCGTCCCCTTCTCCGGTGAGAGCCCAGCGGGCGGCCCTGCAGGGCATGGGGAGAGGGGCTGGGAGAAGAAAGAGGAGAAGAGCGGGTTTGGGAAGAGGGGGGGAGCGAAGAGTGGCTTTGGGAGGAGAGAGAAAGAGAGAAGATGGGGTTTGGGAGGCAGAGTGATTTTGGGAGAGGGAAGAAGGGGGTTTGGGAGGCGGGACAGGGGAGCAAATGGGTCCCCCTGGCGCTTCCCTGGGCCCGGCGGGGCTGGGGATGCCGAGGGGAGGGCAGGGAGGGCGCGGCTCATTATTTTAAGCGGTTTAAGGTGTCGCTTTCAGGTGGGACGCCTTTTGTTCGTTCTTAAAAGGAAACCTCAGGCAGAAATTTGCAGCAAGTGGGTTTTGCAGAGTGTCATGTCTTGGCTTTGGTTATTATTTCAGAAATTCGGTTTTAACTAAAGAGTTTGGTTTGTGTCACCAAGAAATCAGCAGGAGGAGGATATTCAGGAATCTGTAAGCTTGGTGGGTTTAATGTACTTTGAATTAAGGAAGGTGAAAACAGAAGTGGAGGTAAATTCAATTTGCCAGTGATTTAAACCAGTGTTGAAGCACTATCTTTAGGTCCATCTTCACAGAGCTGCTTCCTCTCATCTTTTAAATACAGTGAGATTGAGGGAGATCCCAAAGACTGGAGAAAGGCAAATTTTATGCTTATCTTCAAAAAGGGGCAAGGAGGGCAAGCAAGAGAACTACAGGCCTCCCTCCTTCCATCTGTGGAAGGCTCATGGAGCAGGCCATGAGGAGGAGCAGGTGCAGACTCGGGATGTCCATCCCCAGATACACCAAGGATAAGTCATGCCTGACCAACTGGCTTGTCCTCTGTGACAAAATAGCTGGATCTGAAGATGAAGGGAGTGTTGGATGCCTTCTACCCATCTACCATTGGCTTAGGAGGACCTAATGGAAGCCTTTATGTACCTAAGGAGATCTTTGAAAAGCCACAGCCAGTCTTTGTAGTCAGTCTGGGGGGGAATGAGAGACAACAAGTTAGAACTTCCAGTGCAAAGCAAGGAAATGAGGACACTGAGGCACTGGGACAGGTTGGCCAAAAGGTTTTTCACATTCCTGTCTTTGGAGGTTTTCAGGATCTGACTGGAAAAGTCCTGGGCAAACTGGTCTGAATTCAGTGTGACGTTTCTTTGAACAGGAGATATCACAGGGTGACCTCATGGCATCCCTTCCTAACTAAATGAGTCTGATTCTTAAATAATTCACTGCTTCTGAGGAGAAAACAGCAAATGCTGGGATCTCAGATATTTTTGATAAATGGGTTACGGTGGTAGCGATTGAAATATTAATTTAAAAGTACATTATAAAATATACTATAGAACAAAATGTAAAATTAAGGGTACCAGCACCAGTAACTCCATAACAGGAGATTTTACTCAGGTCTTAGAAGATTCTTTGGAAAAGAAGGCAAATAAATGAGAACTGATTAATACAGTTGTTCTGAGTAATACAGTTTTCCAGACTAGTGAAGTGTGTGAGTTTTGAAATGTCCCTTGTGGAAGGTAACTGAGAAATTAGGCTGTGATGAATCAAGAAAGCAAAAACTGAAAATAGAAGTTCACTTTTTCCTGCCTTTAAGATTTTCCTTTATTTACTTTCTTCAGACTTACATTACATCTGAAAGTGATCTGGAAAAGGCATTATTGGTAAATAATCAAAATCTGCCACTATGACTGGTAATAGATTAGTCAGGAAGAGAGTAAGTTCTGAGGAACAGAAGGATTTAAAAGGAGGGGGGAAAAAAGTGAATTGATGTTATCATGATAAATTAATTATTGATATACACAGTGAGGGAGTGTGTTGGCAGGAATTATGTGCTGTTGTTTCATGTGACTGGGTTTTAAGTTAACTATTACATAAATTGGAGGTAGCTGGAAAGGATATGTGAGTGAAAGTCCTTTTAATCATCAGTGTCAGTGAAAAATAAAGATATTGCTGAGTTTGTAATATGGGTTTGATAATAGCATTGCAATTTAAATAGAAATTTCTTGGAAAATATCTCCAGTAGTGCACCTGTCTCAGAAAATAATAGAAACAGGAGTTAAGGAACAGATGGATGAAAATATGACCATATCTGAAAATGTAATGGAAGTAGATCCCTTTTACTGCATGTTGTGATGAATAAGATAATACATGTTTAGACATGCAAAATAGTAGATGGTGAATAAATAAAAAGAGGGTTCTTACACCCTAGAAATCTAGTAAATTTATTAAATTGGAGGACCATGTGTTCTGTATAGGGCTCCATGAAACTTGTATGTATTTGGCAGAAGACAAAAGTGGGCTTAAGAAATGAGACAGTCCAAATATTCTTGGGTGTTTAAAGAGTAACAACTTACTAATTAGCATTATTTGTCCCCACAAGGATTTAAACCACTTGGAGTAGTCCACACTGGGGGCTTATTCCATGACTGTTCATTGTAGGATTTTTAGTGTTATCTCAGATACTTCAGGGCATTTGGTTCCCTTTATTTGGTCTTCTGTATCCACCACCAAACAGTTCTTAAGCAATAGTGAAGAAGTGTCAGACAGGGAATTAAGCTGAGAAAGGTGCTCTTAGGGTTAGGCTGGTGGCTGAATGGTGGGTTGCAGGAAGGGTGCACTTGCTTTGAACAAAACCAGTTCTGCTCTGGGTTCAAGGACTTTAGCACAGCCCTCTAATTTCAGAGCTGTGTTATCAAACTGCTACAGAAAAGACAGTGTCATACTCACTTTTTCCCTGAAACAGCATTTGAATTATTTCTTGTACAAAGGTTCCACTTTAAGAGGAAAGTCAAGCAGGTCTGACTTGCAGAATGGCCTGTGGTGTCATTGTTAGAACACTCTGCTGTCCATGTCTCAAGGCTCTCACATTGCTCTGGGCTGACTTCACTGCCAGAGAAGCAGTTTATGAATGAAAACATGAATGAATGTGATTAGATCTTGGGTTTGTAAGTGTCAAACCACTGTTTGATACTGAAAGACCGTTTGATCTGTAAATGTCTGGAAAGGGCCACTACCAGAAGCAATGGTTTGCTTTCTTGGCCAGGCCAGTTACTGGTATTAGCCTGTTTGGCAGTTGTGTTGTTATGGTCCAGGAAGGAAGGACACTTTATTAGTTCATTTTTTTTAAATAATTCTTTATAAAGATAATCAATGTACTTTTTTCAGGTGATGCTGTTTTTAAGACAGCTGTTGATGTGTTCATATTTCCATTGAATAGACTTCCTTTCTCTAACTCACAAATAGATGTTTTTGATTTGAAAATATAAGCCTAAGCTGAACATACTTGAACTGTTCAATAAGCCCAGTTCCCTCCCTTGTCACGAGAAATTTCTTGTGGTGTTAGTTGTAACTGAAGTAGCCTCTGACATTATGATTTACCCTTGAGAACAGAGAAGAAATTGCTGCAATTTCATAGCAAATAAGAGAATAAATACAGAGAACCCCTTTGAAATTTTGGGTTTTAACAGTTCCTTTCAGGATATGTCTTAAAAAAAATAGAACTAGAAAGAAATCTTGGAAGTGTTACCTTCAGAAAGATGAAAATGGAATTAGTATGTTTACACTTGTTCAATTGGCTGCTAATGACTGTTTGGCCACCTGTTCTGCCTAGACAAGGATATATTCCTAGTAGAAGACTCACAGAAGAATTAAAGGGGTTTTTTAGTAGAGAATTATACAACATTTTTCAAATTAGTGTTTTGATTCTACTGTTTTCATTCAGTAGAGAGTTTAGCAGAGTCCTCATTTGAGTATATGGTACTGGTGCTTGTAAGGCATATTCACAGAACAAAGAGATGGAGGAGATAACCTACCCACAGATCTCTAGAGCAGCCTGAACATGTGTCAGAGGTAGATGCATAAAAAAGGGTATCTGCTTTCTATGCACTGTGAATTCACTTTTTGTAATCATCAGAGAGACTGAATTGCCTGTATGGGGCTTGCACCACAGTCCCTGCTAGATCAGTGAGAAGGCAGAGTAACTGGTGTGTAGTACTTACTAGGAGTTCTGTGGCCACCAGAAAACGATTTGTCAAGTAGCAAAGATTAAGGAAGAGAGAAGAGGCTCTTGAAGAGGATTCTTAACTCTCTGCTGGGTCCATTGATAAAGTCCCTGTGAAGTCTACTGTGTGTTGAGCTCCTTGATGCTCTCAGTCAAGGGATTCTCTGGTGTCTCGTGAAAGCTCAGCATGAGATAAAGGGACCTGGGGACTTGTAGGCAAGTGTTGGGGGGGCAGGCTGTCTCTGCTGGTGTTTTGGCCAGAGAGGTAAAAGTTCACTGCCAAGAATATCAAAAGGAATTAATCAGACAAAGCCTTGGGAGCTCCAGCTGAAAAAGCTGTCCCGTGCTTTTGAGCGGAACTGATGAAAGGATTTTAAGAACAACTTCTAGATTATTGTGTAGGAAAAAAGCATCCTGATGTACTCCCATAACTTCCTGTATTATTTCTTAAATTATTAATTGTTAATTCCTGATTAAGTTCAATATTGTAAGATACTGTTAGATATTCTTTGTAAGTACAGTTTCCAATACATGTGCAGTTCCTTAGAGCTTTTTTTAAACACATTAACAGAGAAGGCTCCAGAGTGCAGGAATGCATTGCTGTGATGCAAATGCATTTTTTTTAATTAGTTCTAACCTTTGTCTTACTTTATTCCATTTACATTAACACTGTGGCATCTTGAAACTCTAGATAGTCATTACTTGCCATTAAAACTTAGACTGTGACATGGAGGTGTGGAGAAGTCACAATCTGAGCTATAAATTTTTTGCAGTTTCAGCTAAATTTGAAAGTGGACAATGTATTTTTTCAGATATTTGTATAAAATAATAGAGTAGGTGTTTATAGCTCTTATATTGTATGTTACTGTGAGCTGTTTTTTTCAGAAGTTTCAAAAGTTAATTTTTCTGCAAGTAAGATTTTTCTTAATTATTCTTAAATGAGCAATGAGTTAGAAATTACTATGTGCAAATAATATTATAGAGAAGAGTAGTTATTGCTTTTTTTGAAGTTTAACACTTATTTTGCATACTTTTCAATATTCTTTATGTATGAGAAAGAATATGAAATATTTTTTTCCTTTACATGAGTTTAGTTTCTGAATATCAGTTATGCCAAAGAATGAATTTGATGTAATTTCAGATGTAAAGTCAAATTCAAGTTTTGCAGCTCTGAAATTCACAATCAGTCATTGTCTAATGATAATTAATTCCTATGTCATCCTTCCTGTGATTTAATGTAATTTCATTTTGCAAGAAAAAAAAGTTTCTGTTATCCACATGCTGTTTGAGTTATACTCCATATGAATGAAGTTGTCATTGTTTTTCTTTTCTTTTTTTTAACTTGCTCTGAAGACACCACTATGGCTGCTACAGTGAACTTGGAGCTTGATCCCATTTTTCTGAAAGCCCTGGGCTTCTTGCATTCCAAGAGTAAGGAGTCTGCAGAAAAGCTGAAAGCGCTTCTTGACGAGTCTTTGGCCAGAGGAGCGGAGTCAAGCTATCGTCCATCTCAGAAGGTATTGGTGTCAGAGAGCATGGGCCATTGTTGTATGTCTTTATAGAGCTCCTTCTATTCCTAGTTCCTCTTTTACAGCTGGAAAGTTAAAAGTTGAGGAAAAAGAAAAAGTAATTATGGAATGTTCATATTCATCATTCCCCTTTTATGCAACATATTCAATTAACAGAATTTAACAGGGAAAAAAGATCTCTTTACTTTGCTAATGTACCAAGACCTTTAAGAGAGATACTCAACATTATGTTAGACATGCTGTGTAAGGTGAACCCAAACTTAAATATTTCTGCAGTTACATTTCAGAGCTATAAGGTCTTTAAAATGTTGGTTACTTCTGCCATGGGTAAATATGAAACAAAACAAGCTGTTTACTGATAAAGCTGGATCTCTTTCCTTGAAATTCTGCTGATGAATTCATATGTGAATGAAAAGCACAGAATGGTTCAAAGCAGAAATCATTTGCAGGCTGAAACCATTGCTGTCCAATGGATAAACCTTATTTTTCATCTACTGAAAATCAATGAGCACCTGCTAGGGAGAATATTTGAGTCCAAGATTAGTGTATGGAAATAACCAAGTGGGAACATCCTCCTACTGCTCTGCATTGCCATATGGATAACGAGGAACTGTTCTCCCCCAGGATGCCTGGCAGTCAGCCTGGTGTGCTATAATGATGGTCTGGATGCTGATACATTAGTAATCTTTCATTTTTACTTCTACGTGGTTCTGAATCACTAAAAGGCACTATTACTGCTCAGCATATATCACACTTGTACTGTGTGGTCTCACTCCTTTTTATTCAAATTGTTAACTCCCTGAAACCTAAACTGCAGTTCCCTCTAACACAGGTCTCAAAACTCTCAGGTGCCCTCAGAGCTCAAAGAAGTGGTTTAAAGAGGAAGCAGAGAGCTGAATAATAGTGTAAAGAGGCTGGGACAGCAATTTCTAATGACAGCTTGACTGGTAGTCACCTGCCCTCAGGTGGAACTGGGTCTCAGGCCTCCAATATGTCTCCAGTATCAGCTGGACTGCAAAGCTCAGAAGTTAAAAGAAGTGCAGGAGTTCCTTTATTTGCGTTCTCAGTCTGCAGGATTAATTTGTGGATGACCATGGAATCCAAGAACAGAGTAGGGAGCACAGGTTTACCACAGTCAGGCAGACAAGGAAATCCATTTCTGACCCTGGATGCAACAGGAAGTCAACAAACTTTGGAGGGTTGGAGCTCAGGGCTTAGGCCCTGTCCCAGTAGAGAGCAGAGAATTCCTGCAGCCTTACCAGCCACAAGGGGGTACCTTGCTCCTGCACACTAGTGTGATTAATCACTCATTTACAGACTCTCTTGGTTATTGTCTATTGCTGACACTAAAGTGTCATTAGTGAGAACTATTGATTTCTTTTGAGATCTAAATTTATTCATCTGATAGACATATATGGACTGAGATGAAGTGGAGGTCGATATTTTTCTCCATGAAGGAATGAAGTATTGATGTCTGGTTACATCAGGTGCCAGGTTATGTTTTCAGCTTATATTGAATTCTGTCCTCAGAATTATCTGAAAATTTGTGTTCATTATCTCTTTGAATTTTAAAAGCAGAAATGTCTTCCTTTTTAATTAATGTTCCAAAGAGGATCTGTCTTTGGAAAAGGAGCACCTTTTCCTCTGGAAGGTGAGTGGTAAGGGGAGGTTTTATTAGTTGTCTGCAACTTAAACACACTAATTTGATGTGATATATAAATATTTAAGAAATGTTTTTTAAAAAGTGTATATGTAGATGATTGGTGTTGTATGATATGTTGTTTGCCTACCCTGTTATCTAACTAATTGCAGACTAGGAAATATCTTAAATGTAGGGTTTGCCTTCAATCTTTTTTTTCTATTTTTAGGAAGTAGAGCAACCAAAAGTATCTGTTACCAAACCTATTAAGCAAGAGCCTAAAGCTTCTCCTAGTTTGCCTTCTGGCAACAACAATGGCAAGCCCACTGCATCAGAAAAGGTGAAAAAAGAAGCAGAAAAGAGATCTGCTGAAAAAGTAAGTGATTTTTGTTCTCTAATGCAATAGCTTGGTATATAAATTCAAGAATGTTTTAGACAAAAGCTCCCCTTCTCAGCCTCTAGATCAACTCATCTAGTGGTGCAGAGCCTGTGGGCTGCATTAGCCGATCATGTTGGTGTTTAGGCACTCCAGCAAAAGTCTTGTTGTAGTTATTCTGGGATTGTATTCCCTGCCATTGTGGGGATGGTTGGGCAACCTGACCTTTAAAAGTCCCTTCAAGCCAATTCATTCTGTGAATGAATTCATTCTGTGAATGACTCTGCGTTTTAAATCATCCTAATAGTAAAACGTAGCAACTTGAAGCGTGGGTTTCCCAAAGTTTTTTCAAAGATTTTGAGGGGAAGTACAAGAAGTAGGTTTGAACTTCTAGTTCATAAATATATTGAAGAAAATACATAATTAAAGAAATTACATTGTGTGTGTGTGCGCTGTGTAAAGTAGATAATTTTATACTGCTGATCTAATGGTTCTAGTCATTTTCTGATTTTAATAATACCTACTAGCATTTTGTGTTTTCACGTTCTTTGTGTGTGTGTTTAATAGACAAAAGGGGATACTGCTGAAGGACCTGATGCACCAAAGAAGCCCAAAGTAGAG
>JAWWLZ010000139.1:24049514-24123532 GCA_035041345.1 Poliocrania exsul | reverse complement strand
TTCTTTGTGTGTGTGTTTAATAGACAAAAGGGGATACTGCTGAAGGACCTGATGCACCAAAGAAGCCCAAAGTAGAGAAGCAAGAGGCTCGTTCCTCTCCTATTACAGTTCAGACGAGCAAGGATTTATCCATGCCTGATTTATCTAGCTTTGAGGAAACCAGTGCTGATGACTTTGCTATGGAAATGGGATTAGCCTGTGTTGTTTGCAGGTAAGTCAACATTGCCTCATTGTTACATAGTTACCTTTTTTAATGTGTACCATGGAGTTAATGCTTCTTGTAGGTTTTATTCTGGAAATCACTTAAGCAAATATCCAGAATTGATAATAGATTTAAGCATCCTTCATGAATAAGAATGGTTTCTTGAAAAGGGAACTTTTAATGAGAAAAAGAGCTTTTCTTCTTCAGGAAAAGGCAAATGAAAAATAAAGCCACATGTGATACAAAACCTGTCATGACAAATAACAGTTTTTAATTATTGAAAAGCAATTTAAAGTATTAATGGCTAATGATAGGCATTTTTTAAAAATTAGTTCTCTTTTGATGAAAGCATTTTGTAAGTGGTATTATTATGAGATCTGTATGTGTTGCTTCTCTTTTCCTAATGATTTGAGGCTAATTTACCCACAGCTGTATTTTGTCAGTAAATATATCTTGCAGTGAAGACAGGTTGTTTTTCCTTTCCAGTAACAGCTCTAAAATTGGATTTTAGTAACATTGTGCTAGCAGTATGTTTAGTGTTAACAGAAGTATAAAATACACTTTTGAATATCTACCCTAGGATCAAATCACTCAAATCAGGATTCAATTTCACAGATGATTTATATCCTTGTTAAGCCCTCACTGCTGCCAAAAGGAACAGTTTGGCTCTCCCTATACTCTTCAGGGGATGTAAAGCACATACAGTTTTGTGATCAGGTGAATCAGCTTCTGGATCAGCTCTCCACTTGGGTTTTCCACTAGGTTTGGGTTTCAGTCAGCTTAGTGAGAGTAAATGCCTATGTTGGCACATGTGTGGATATCTGAATGTAGAGCCAGGACAGAGAAGAGGGTGGGACTGGTCTTTTGGTAGCAAGCAGGTATTTTAGCTCAGTTTTAGTCAGTTGGCAAACTGGGCTTTATAACTTTGTTCTTCCGTCATTTCCATGGTCGTTCCTGTTGTGCAGATAGGGAGGAATCTTCAGTCCATAGAGGATAAATTTCTGTTGTAACAGCTAATTATACTGTTAACCAATTGTGAAATGATGAGGTTTCATGTTACATTATTCCTATGTGTTAGCTCAAATGTTGAGTTTCTTAATATAGACATTGAAAAAGGACAAAGCATGAAATAAAGATCTCAATTTTACTTTTTTTTCCTGCAAATTCCATTTTTGCTTTGTCCTAAGAAGGGCAAAACCCCCTTCAGTGGTATGTTAAAATGCTATGAAAAATAGTATGGTATTATTTGGCAGAAGGGGATAACGAGAAGGTTTTTGCAAACAGTCTTTAGCTGTTGTGGATTATTTATTCTGTGTCTTCCCTGGCAAAGAAAAACACATACAGGCAAAATGAGAAATGCCTGCAAAGTAAAGAAACTAAAGAAAGTGCAACTCTTGTGCCCAGAATGGCCAAGACTTTCCTTTGAAAAGCACCGACCAGTGATGTGGTTCCATCAGTATTCCCCAATCAGGGTTCAGCCTGGCTGCTGAAGGCATTGCTTCTACATGGTTCTTGCAAAAGATGCCTCTACCCCGGCTAACTAAAACAGCTCCCATTATGCCAGAGGGAGGGAGAAGAGCTGCAGGAAAGCAACCTGTTAGACAGGGAGGTGGCAACAGTGACCCTGCCATTCAGGATTATTTTCATTTTACATAGAACCTGCTGAGGCTGATGTCACATGGTGCTGGATCTCCAGCTTACGCTGGACTGGATTTTTTCAGAGAACTTGTGCTTTGGAGTTCTGACTCCAACACCTTGGTCAGACAGTATTCCTCTATTTACTGCTGTTTCAATATGTGCACTGTTTTTAGGGTGGCCATCTTGAGCCAAAATAATGACATTCCCATACATATGAAATGGATACTCTGTAAAATAACTTAAGTATGAATAGTATATTTAAAATGACATCTTTTAATAACTCAATTAATTATACAACCAGTTGTGAATGAAAACATCATGTCCAATTGCAGAGTGGTGGAGTTCATAGCAAAAGAGTTTATATTGCTTAAGAAGACAAGTTAACAAGAATCAAGCTGTGGGTTCAGAAATGCAAAAATATGTATTCAAATATTAACTATTCCTTTGTATTCATGTAAAACCTAAAGCAGGGACATGAAATGTTTCTTCAAGATTTGCCAAGTGCCAAATATATTTTCATAGTAGTTACAAGTATTGAGCATTGATGCCTATGGTTTTTTTCTTCGAATTCTGTTATGCCAAGTTAGGCATAAGAGAGAGAGAATGTTAAAATAACTTCACGCTCTCCTGTATCTATCGGTCTTGGAAAAACAGGACCCACCAGATTACATGGCTCTTCAGTTATATTAAGAGGAAATACTAGATGCAGTTTGTAGATGATACTGAAGTTTTCCTCCCCCAAAATATCATTAAAAAACATTGATTTTGAAATAACAAAATTTCAAATTTTTTATTAATACTATTTGGGTTTTGACAGTAAAAAATCACCTTAGTTATCTTACAATTTAAAAGTAAGTGGTTTAACTTATTTCTGTGCATGAAGAGTTCATGGGTTTTTAATCAGTCCAGGATTGTTCTTTGTAATTTTGAAATAGGGTAGGTCTCCCACTTTGAGACATGAGATTGAAAAATCACTGCATTGTTCTGATCCAGTTTGTTTAGGAATGAGAAACAAACAAAATGGCTTTTAAATATCCTGCATGTAGAATAATGGACCTGGAATTTCAGAACCGTTTCTCTTTTTGTTTTTAAATAGCCTATTTAAAAGAGAAGTATTTCTTAGAAAATGTTGTAATGTCAGACTTCATTTTTCTGTTATTTAAAGAAATAAGGGATTACCTTTCCCCACCCATCTACAAATAGAGTTTCCATGGTTACCTGCGTACCTGCTCCTCAGGGATATGAGCAAAAGCAGCTTAGCAATTAAATAGCTTGATTTGTCATCTGAAAGAAAAAATCGTTAGGAAAATGGTATTTGGCTAATTCACAGGCAGACTCCCAACCATGTATATACCACTAATTTGTCATTTATACAGGGTGATTACTTTCAGAGGAGGCCCAGGCAAAATGAAGTCCTCATCGCCAGCTTGCATGTTTGCTTCAGGGCAGGACTGCACAGTTAATCCTTTCTATTCCATCTTTCCATGATTCTGGTATTATCTCAAATTCCATGTGTCTGTTTATGTAGTAGGGACCAAAAGGATGGCTAATAAAACATCTTCAAAGTAGTGTGGAGCTTGGATGATGATGCTTTTAAATCCTGTAGCAGAAAGCACTCTTGCAGGCTTGTCGTTGAGAAATTATTTGTTCTTGAACTGTATTGCTTTAAAGCTCACAACAAAATGATCCAAATGGAGACTGGGCCTTCATATGCTAATACAGTGAGGAAGTCATAACTGGTACAGAGTGATTTATCCATAGAATACCCAGGTGAAGCTAAGCAGGCAAAACTTGTATTTCCAATATAAAAATCAAACAGGGAAATAAGTGTCATTTACACGTGTTTAATAGTTTTAGATTTTCTTGAAAGAAATTACCTTTAAAAAATACCAAGTTTCTAAAATACTAGCTCGGAAGAACTGATACAGGAAGAAAAGGAATACATTTAATTTGTCACAGGTAGAAAATACATGTGAAAGCAAAAATAGTTTTTGTCTTAAGCCTTGCAAAATTTTCAGCAATTGGATAATCCTTTAAGTGCTTTCTTCCATAATCTGTTCTTAACTATTTGCTCTGCAGGCAAATGACAGTTACTTTTGTGAATCAGCTAGTGGAGTGTCAGGAGTGCCATAATCTCTACCACCAGGATTGCCATAAACCTCAGGTGACAGACAAGGAAGTGAATGATCCTCGACTTGTATGGTATTGTGCCCGCTGTACCAGGCAGATGAAGAGAATGGTAGGAGTCAGTTTTTTGTCTCGTGTGAGCACTATTTGAATACAGCAGGCTATTTCCACTACATGAGAGTATTTTATGGGTTAGGGAAATCTTTGGAAGCATGTTGGAGAACTGTTTTTCTCAGCAGGGCTTCCCTTGCTGCAGCTGTGTTTTTTAATGTAGCATCTCAAAGCACATTCTGTAATGAAAAAAAAAGCTCTTTAAAAATCAGAAGCTGAGTGAAGAAGAGTGAAAAAGGATTATTTCGTACTTGGCAGGCAGCAGCTGAAACCTTTCTTTTTTTTTTTATCTCAGGTAATAGCAGTTTTTAGCACATGTCTACTAAATATCCCTACAGTTTTAGTTTTCTTCTCAGCTTTGAACATGAGTGGGTTTTTTCCTGTAGGACAAGACTGCAAATTTCAGTCCAGATCTTCAGTGTTGAGTTTTCTCAGGCTCAAAAGTAAGCTGAGAGTAGTACATCCCAGTAAAAAAAAAAAAAAAAAAAGTTTTATTTTGATTGATCTGCATGTTAATTTCTTGACTAAACAGGATCCCACCGGAATCCCACTCACCTTATTATGAGAAACAAACAGGAGAGTAAGACAGCACCTTTAGGTGCATGATACATTAGTCACTTTAGTTCTGACGTTTTAAAAGCAAACCCTTTTATTATACAGCAGAAAATGTGTCTTGAAACTGTTCTGTGATAACTTAGCAAGTTCTTATCTATTGGAATGGCTCTACTAAGAAACAAGAGAAAAAGGCAATGTAAGCTCCTGGCCTAGGAATTATCATCACTGACTGAAATAAATGATTATTCTGATGCTCATCAATCAGGCCTTTGAACTCTGAGGAGTGTTTCCTAGAGGTCAGTTTCTGCACAGGATAGCCGTTGTAGCCATTCAACAATTGCCTTCAATATGACCTTTCCTTCTTTTGTTTTGGCATAAATTCTGCCATTTTGCCTGCCACTTCTTAGCAGGCTCTTGCAGCCCACGTGCCAGTACTTCTGGATTATGTCCCTGTCTTCTGCAAGTTCACCTGTCTTTGCCTTATTCCTGTAAAGGCCCAGTGCTTTCCTGTTCTCAAAGTGTCAACACTGCTACTCTCTCCACGCTGAAATAGCAAGTTCTATTCAGGATGCCTTGTGGTTGGACCTGTCCCCAGGACTGTAACCAGCACTATTTCCACATCCCCTATTACCTAGACTAGATTGGAATCTTAAAATGCTTATGCTTTTTGTTAACAGTCAAAACAATCAGTATTACAGGGTCTGTAACTAATTTGGGCTGTTTTTTTCCTACACTTATATAGGCTCAGAAGACACAAAAGCCACCTCAAAAACCAGCTCCTGCAGTGGTTTCAGTTGCACCCGCTTTGAAGGATCCATTGGTCAAGAAACCAGAAATTAAGTTAAAACCTGAGACCCCACCAGCTTTTCTAGCATTCAAGAGAACAGAAGTAAAGGTAACGTTGTTCAGCTTTGCCAGAAAAAAAGTTTACATTTCACCGCATAATTGTAATTTTTTTTTTCAATTAGACCAATCTTTTCTCACAAGAGTCATGAATGAAAATAGTCTGATACACTATGTGGACTGAGCAGTACCATAGCCTAGTGGATTTGCATTGACACTGAAAGAGTGGGGGGAAAACCCCTCCCTTCACCAATAAGTCCCTGAAGTATCCAGCTCTTGACTGTATTTTTATGTTACAAAGGAAAGAACAAAACTTACTCTATGGATTTTTTAAATTATATTTTATACTAACAGAAATCCTTACATATGTGCACTGGCAGCCCAGGCCAACCATATCCTGGGCAGCATCACAAGACACTGGCCAGCAGCAGGTTGAGGGAGGCAAATCTGCCTCTGCTCCACTGTTGTGAGCCCCCACCTGCAGTGCTGTGTCCAGCTCTGGAGTCCTCAGCACAGGAAAGACATGGACCTTTTAGAGCAGGTTGAGAGGAGGCAACAAAGGAGCTGGGCAGGGCTGGAGCACCTCACCTGTGAAAACAGTGGGAGGTCTAGGGTTGTTCAGCATGGAGAAGAGAAGGCTCCAGGGAGCCCAAAAGGGGCCTACAGGAAAGCTGGAGAGGGACTTTTCACAGGGACATGTAGTGATAGGACAAGGGGGAAAGTCTTTAAACTGCAAGAGGATAAGTTTTTGTTATATATTATGAAGAAATTCTGTATTGTGAGGATGGTAAGACACCAGAAGAGATTGCCCAGAGAATGTGTGGATGTCCCATCCCTGCAATTTTTCAAGGCCAAGTTGGATGGGGCTGGGACGAATTTGGCCTAGGGGAGGTGTCCCTACTCACAGCTGGGTTGTTGGAACTAGATGATCTTTAAAGTCCCTTCCAAACCAAACCATTCTATGATCATGTGAATTGTATAAAATACATTATTTACTCTCTGTGGTCAAGTGACATACACATATTTTGATGGTTAGAATGCTTTTCTCATGGTAACAGTGAACATGGAAGTGCTGGGTTTAGGCTTGGACTCGATCACCTGGAAGGTCTTTTCTGGCCTAGATGGTTCTGTAAGTCTGTAACAGGGAAACTCTAGCTGACTCTGAGATCTAATTTAGGAGAATGCTGCTTCTTACCTATAATCTGATCTAGTGGGTAACATCCTTGCCCATGGCAGGGAAGTTGGAACTAGATGATCTTTAAGGTCCCTTTCAACCCAAACCATTCTGTGTTTATATTCTGTGATTCTGTGTAGCTTTATATTCCTGTTTCTCCCAGGTTAAAATATTGTCACAAGTTGGTCACAGATGGTAAACCAGAAGCAGTGTAATCAATAACATAGTAGTCCAGTAAAGCATGACCCTTACCTAGGAAAACACAGCTTTAACTTAAAATCAAAGCAATTATTCATGCTCTCAAAGTTATGTTTGCCATTGCCAAAGCATCATGAATAATATGATGGGTATTGCCCAAACACTTACACTTGTGAATACTTTTTTTCACCTCAGCAGACTTATTTATGTGCCTAAATGGGCTGTAAGACCTGAGGCCTGATTTCATCCATCATCTTTACTGTTTAGAAACTGTCTGGAAATAACTATAAAAGGAATATTACTAGAATAGAGGGTTTTAGTTTTTGTTTTGACTCTGCCATTTGCTATAACTCTGCTTTAATAATGCAACATGTCATCCCCATCTGAACCGGGGGATTACAGGCTTTGAAGTAGGGGAACTCAGTTAATGTGTATAGTGTTTTGCAGACAAGGGAACCCATGTGTGCAGAAGGTTTGTCTTTTGCAGTACCTAAATGGAAGAGACTACAGGGAAGAAGTCCAGTGACTTCTTTTTTTTTGGTACAGGCTGCTAAGAACCGAGAGGAGGAAAGGAAACAGTTTAGATACTGCTACCTTGACCAAAAGACTGTAATAAATGCAATAATAAATTGCTCAATGTCTGATTTTTGTCCAGGTATCTGTCATCTTGTTAAAAAGTGATACCAGGGTACAACAGTAAATGAAAAAGAAAGGAAGGCAAGCCCCCACCTTTTATATAGTTCACAAATTTGGGCTTTTATTGTTCATGGAGGGGTCACAATGGTGCTGTATGGTAGCCTGCTGACTGTATAGAAGGAAGGTAAGAAAAGATATTAGTTGTTCCATGTGGCTAGGAGATTAAAAGTTGGCTGCACCTGGCATCCTTTCCCGTTCTTGTTAATACTTTCAACTGCAGTGACCAGTGATGAAATATTGTCCACTGGGTGTTCCTGGGAAAAGAACTGAAACAGAAGCTCAATGTATTCCTGCTGTGATGTGTTGCACAAATAGATGCTACTATAATAAGAATGCTTATTTATTTTAGACCTCAGCAGCAGTTTCGGGGAACTCTGCCAGTACAAGTGTTTCTTCTTCAGCAACAAGTGGCCTTACAGGATGGGCTGCATTTGCAGCCAAAACCTCCTCTGCCAATCCATCAACTGCCAAACTGGGATCAACAGCACAGAGTGCCAGTGGGAAACCTGCAGCTTCTTCAAATAACCAGAAACCTGTGGGTTTGTCAGGGTTGGCAACTTCAAAAGCAGGACTAGGGTCAAAAATAGCTTCTGCCAACAACAGCACAAGCCCTGTTCAGCTGAAACCTCCTCCACCTCTGACCCTGGGGAAAACCCCCCTGAGCCGCTCGATGAGCAGCGACAACGTGAGCAAGGTGGGTCTGCCGAGCCCCAGCAGCGCCGCGCCGAGCACCAGCGGCCAGGGGAGCAGCGGGAACGGCAGCAGCGGCACCGCGGGGAGCAGCGGGGGCGGCACGGGCAAAACCACCGCCGATAGCGGCAGTCAGCCAGCCTCCCTGAAGGGCCCGACTTCTCAGGAATCTCAGCTCAATGCTATGAAAAGGCTGCAAATGGTCAAGAAAAAGGCTGCTCAAAAGAAACTCAAGAAGTAGTATGTCTGCCTGCTAATCTTGTTGGTTGTGTGCTATGAAACAGCAGCGTTGGTGGTTTTTTTTAAAGAAATTCCCCCAGTTACTGGACTGAAATGGAGGTTAAAAAATCAGGGAAGCCCAAAACCCATGTTATACAGGAGTCAAACTATCTTGATAACTAGTATTCCTTCTGCCTTTGCAAATCTGTGAATTGAGTATGTTGGAGAATTCACTATTAGATGCTCCTGTTTTTATAGCTCAAAGCTCTGAAACTTGAAATTGTAAAAGTTGGGTATTTTTGAATATTAAAAAATCCACAGTTATGTGGACACTTGAACTTTCTGAAACCATCATTCTTAAATGTCAATAATAAAAGGATTATTAATCTGGGAAATCATTGCCACTTTTCTTTCACCCCATATTCCTATACTTAAAATGCTTCGTGTGTTCAGAGTTCTTTATATTGTGCAGAGTTAATTATCTCAAATTATAAAGTTCATCATGGAAAAACAAGATTTTCTTTTAAACAATTTCAACGATTAACTGTTAAACATCAGTGTATTTAAATGGAGAATTTGGGGTTGGCTGTTTGGTTATTGGCCTATTTTGGTTTTATACAGTGAGAAACTTCATACAAGAAGAGCAGAAGAGAATAAAAGCAGTGTATTCAAGATTTCTTAAACTGTAGAGAGCCTTAATATTGTCCTGTTGAATAGGAATGGAAAATAAGTGGAAGCTAGTGTATATTTTAATTGAACAACATTGTTTTGTGATGCAAGAGAGGGGAAAAAATAGAAGAAAATTAAGGAAATGGTGTTGAATGTTTGTAAGTTTGCTTCCTTTCTGGCACACCTGAGACACAGAAGACTTTTTGATTACCTAAGCATTCCTTGCTGTAAAGTATTGCTGTAAAATTCACAAGCCTGGCATGTATCCAAGAATTGCCTACCAACTGGTCTGGAAAATGAAGCCTCTGGTGTCTTCAGTGTTCTGCCATAGCCTGAATGATTATAGCTGCATTTACTGCTTTCTCATGCAAGGAAGGAGCAGAGGGATCAGCTTTGTCTCTCTTCCTTTTGCTGAGCATAACCCCCTCTACTCCCCTGCCTCAGCATGGTCTCACACTTAGCTCAGCTGCAATTACAAAAGACATTGAGAGCAGTGTGGCTCTTGGGAGCTTCATATGGAGGCATTCCTGGCTTTTTCCTGACTAGACCTTGTTCTTACACCCACAAGCATCCCTTCAGTTGTTCCCGTGTATCCTGCCAGTTTCTGTTACAGTTCTTCAAACCTGTCCCAACCATGTGTGGGTTAATGCTTTACCACTCAACTAAGACAGGTAGTTGAGAAGTATCAGGTCTCCCAGCTCTCCACTACTACCCCTGAGTTGTTCTTCACAGTTTGTGCTCCTTCTCTTTGTTACAGTTGGTCCAGGTTGTGTTCAGCTCTCAAGAACTGGTTCAAGTTGGGCACTGGAAAATGATCTTGAGTCTTGCTCTCTGTGACTAGCACTTGGCAATTTCTCTCCATTCCTTCTGTGATGAGGGGAGCATCTCTAAACATGAAAACATCTCGGACCGTCTTGGATTTGCAGAGCCAGGTTTTGGTAGCGAGGGAGCTGTAGGGCCTGGGTTCAATGAGGAGCTACCAGAAGCTTCCCCTGTATCCAACAAAGGCAGTGCCAGCTGGCTCCAGGACAGACCTGCCACTGGCCAAGGCCAAGCTTATCAGCCTTGGGGGTAATATATTTAAGGAGAAAAAAACTGTGCAACAGCAACTGTAGCCAGAGAGAGGAGTATGTGAGAGCAACAACTCTGCAGACACACAGGTCGGTACAGAAGGAGGGGAAGGAGGTGCTCCAGGTGCCAGGGGTGAGGGTCCCCTGCAGCCCATGGAGGTCCATGGGGGAGCAGAAATCCACCTGCAGCTCATGGAGGAACCCATGCCAGAGCAAGTGGATGTCCAGAAGAAATCTATGGCCCCATGGTAATGCTGTGCTGGACCATACTCCTGGCAGGACTTGTGGCCCCATGGAGAGAGAAGCCCACACTGCAGCAAATTTGCTGGCAAGATGGGTGATGCTGTGGATATTTATGCTGGAGTAGTCTGTTCCTGAAGGACTGCACCCTGTGGAAGGGACTCATGCTGGACCAGTTCATGAAGAACTGCTGCCTTGGGAAGGACTCATGCCACAGAGGTTGGTGGAGGACTCTCCTGTGGGAGGGACCTCACTGGAGCCTGGGAAGAGTGTTAGGAGTCCTCCCCCTGAGGAGGAAGGGGTGGCAGAGACGATATGTGGTAAACTGACCAAAACCCCCATTCCCTGGCTCCCTGCACTGCTGGGACAGAGGAGATGATGAATTCGTGAGTAAAGCCTGGAAATAAAGGAGGGGTGTTTTAAGATTTAGTTTCATTTTCACCTTATCATACTCTGATTTGATGGTTAATGTCACATTAATTTTCCCAAAGTCAAATATATTTTGCCTGTGATAGTACTGGTTGAGTGATATCTCCCCACCCTTAACTGGACACACTAACCTTCCATCTTATTTTCTATCCCTCAGCTGTGGAGGGATAGAGTGGCTTTGGTGGGCACCCAGCAACCATCCATGGTCAACTCACCACAGAGACTTTCATAGGCAGGTGAAAGCTACAGTTTTTCTTATCCATCCTGTATTTTAAGTATGTGTGAAACTGATACATGCAGCTATTTCCCATGCCACATTTCCCTTCTCCACAATTAAGATTTATGCTAACGTTCCTTAAACATTCAAAGGAATAGTTTCATTTACTTGAGATTGCCTCAGCTACCTGGGAAATTTGCATATTTTTTCAAGCAGTATTTCCTGTGGAGGAAAAAAAGAAAAGCTTTATCTTTGTGGCTTCCAGGGCTGTATAAAAATAACAGCATGAGCAGGAGGAATCCAGAACTTTTACTGCTTTTTGATCAGCTCATCCTTCTTCCCTGCCAGCACAGACAGTTTTAGTGGTGGTACAGTAGGAAAAGACACGAAAGCAGTTTCCATTAGCAAATAGAAGGCATATTTTCTTTCTAAGTGTTCATCAGAAGACTACTGCCTATACTAAGTACTAATGTGGAGGTTGATTCTTTAAATGGCTGGAGTGCCCCTATATACAGTGTTCATTCCAGCAGTAAAACCTGCTCCCAGAGGAATGTGCAAGGTGCCAGCTGCCTCTGTCTTGCCTCTGAGCATACAGACAGCTTTGCTTGTGAGAGTTCAGGAGCTTATATCTGAACTGTGCAGATTACTTTAGGTACCATCTATGGAGTGAACACAGGCAGAAAAATATTGATCCTTGTTTTTAATTGTGATAGCTAATGCCATTTAAAATACTTCTGAGACCTGATTCAAGTGTATCTTGATGTTTTTACATCTATAACTCTGGCATGGACTGACTATAGGGTATCTCCATTCACAGTAAAATAACTTAGGCTATACCTTTTGTGCATGCCTGTCTTTACCCTTTAGTAAGGCCAAGTCTGGCTGAATTTGTTTGAAATCACTTTATTAACAAAATCTGCAATACAGCTGCAATTTGTATCAGCAAAAGACTTTCTTCCACTGTAACTTTCCCAGCTTCTTAAGTGAAATACAAAGTCTCCTTCCGTTGTTATAAAAATGTCAGTTAGGATTGTGATTCTTTGAAGTATTATATCTGGAAGGATTTATAGCAGAGACCAGGTCTTTTAAATCAAGTGTTTAGCTTGAATTTGTAAGATGGGCACTGCTGAAAAACAGAGTAGATTGAAGGGAACAGTTGCTTTCTGCTTTGATGTTATAGTTAGGATGGAATTAACAACTGTATTTTCAGGAAAGGAGTCTGTTCTACAGGACTGTTTGACTGAAGTCATACATCAGGTTGAGGAATGTACTGTAGGGCAGAAAGAAGGAAGACCTGTCTGAATTTTGAGAAGCATATCTCTTATTTAGAAAAAATAA
Source organism: Poliocrania exsul (assembly GCA_035041345.1). Classification (NCBI taxonomy): domain Eukaryota; kingdom Metazoa; phylum Chordata; class Aves; order Passeriformes; family Thamnophilidae; genus Poliocrania; species Poliocrania exsul. Next base: position 24,111,116 of record JAWWLZ010000139.1, on the reverse strand, counting down.
CTGGAAAACTGTCCTGTGATTTTTCTGTCCCCAAACCAAATTATTCTGTGATTTACTATAAAAACAGCTACATGACTTTACTTACACATTTTATAAATTGGCATGGAAATATTTTACTTCCACTTAAATATGATGTTTTTTTCATAGATGCCCAAATTCTGATACCCTCTGTAATGTGAACTAATAGGTTACTCTGGTTCCATTAATGCTGCTTCTGGCTGAACTAGGGATGGTGGTGGTATCTGGGTTTAAAAGGAAAGGTCTAACACAAAGCTCTGTAATTTACAACTTTTTATCTACTACAGCTCATTACAGACCTCTGGCTGGACACAGCAGTAAATAATGGTCACGACCTCCAGAGCAGCTAGAAGAGAACAGAACTATGCTGGTAATTTGGAATTTTGAAGTGTATTTTTAAACATGCTTATGATTTTGATGCTGTTTTGATAGATAATCTAGGATGTGTAGTAGAAGTGCAGCATTTTATCTGAGGCAACTGTCTATTTGCTAATATTGCAGGCAGGTATTGGATAGCATATAAAGATCTTCTGGAAAATATCTTGTTTAAAAAAATAAAAAGAAACAGCTTTACAAAAATAGATTTTTTTATTATTGCAATAATTTAAAGAAGAATATTTTCACTATTTCTGAACAAACAATATTATAAGTGGAATTATCAGTAATAGATCTGCAGGAACAAGGATTGTCATGGCTGTGTTTCCTACTGCAGGTGTTAGGTCCACTTCACATAGCTTCAGTTTTAAAAGCTATCTTAAAATGACAGCACAAGTATACTTTACTGTTTGAAGGAGGCAGTTACTCAGTGAAGCTTCCAAAGATGAAAAGTCAGAAGGAATAATTCTTCAATCTGTGTTTGCATTGAAAAGGTGAACCCCTACTTAAAGTTCACAAGCACCATCCAACAAAGGGAAGATGGTAAAGAACACGGGTGCCAGAGGTCAGCCTGGGGCCTGGCTTTACTGGCTTGGACATTTTCTGGGTTCCAGGTTATCAATAACAACACTTAAAAATATTCCCTGAATGGAGAAACACTTCAGTTTGAGTGGACCCAATCTTGGGAGTACTTGTGCATGTTTATTGTCACAACAGTTCAAGTGAGTAAAATGCATATTTGAACAAACACAAGGTCAGTCCATTAATCTGCAGCCTGTCCCTGCTTCAATCAAAATAAATTAGTTTTGTCATTAATGAGATTAAGAAAGCTCTTAGGATACTGTAACCTTAGGAATTCTAGAGCCCTAACATAGCCCAGTTTCTAGTATTTAAAGCACTATCTTAACACAAATGTAACTGAGCAACTCTAATATGAAATACTGTAAATCTCATCAATGTCGAACAGCTTTAGATTCAAGGAGCATCTCTTAATTTTTTATAATTGTTGTTTGCATTCATCTGTTTCAAACAAAAATGAAAGTTTGCAATATATTCACAATATCAAATGATAAAAGCTAAAACTGTGAATTTCTGAAACTATGTAAGCCAATCCACTTGGGTACCTAATGAAGTACTATTTCTGGATCCCAAGTTTTGAGGCTATAGTAAAGTCATCCCACAATATAAAAATTATTATGGGTCCTAACCATACACTGGGATTTCATTTGATCTGTGAGGAGTTTCCAAATCCCCCAGAAGTTCAATGAAATTTAACTGGTCAACTAGTCATCCTTCATTCCTTGTTACTTCAGGATCAGGATACCTAGCAAATGTTTTGAAGAGCAGCATTTGTGAGTACGCTTTGAGACACCTTCACAGAGTCTGATTTTTCATGGGAAATGTACATAACACTCAAAATCAGAGCTCTCCCTATGACTCAGGCTGAATTCTCAGAGCTGATTTCAGAAATTTTTTTTTCCCTCACTCCCTTAATTAATTTCACTGTCTGAAATACAAAACTTCATCATTGTGCTTACATGACTCCATTAAGCCTATTAAGTACAATTCAGTAATTTCTAAAACTGTTTCAACTGTTGCAAAGTATAGATCATCTCCAAATAAAATACTCTCAATTGTAAGACATAACTGGAAAGCTTCTTGTGTATATCTTTCCCATAATCTCAAAAGACAAAAGCCAAAGGAGTGCAAGCTCAGTAGGGGTGAGTCTTTCAGTCAGCTCTTTCCAAGGTGATACTCCCTCACCACTTGATTTCCTTCATTTAACTAAAGGTGAAGTTTTCTGTAAAAGCAGTTAAATCCATTCTTAAAATGAATGGAAAGCCTTTTTGCTTGCTATAGAAACAGCAAGATTTAAGTGCCTGAGGTGATGTATAAGGCAAAATAATGTTTTATCTATTCTTACTTCTTACTGGATATCAGTAATTCACAGAGATTGCCATACCAGATTCTGGATATCCATCTCAGAGAACTCTGAAAGTTTCTCTATCATATTATTTAATCCAACAGGTTCTAATCTTAGTGATCCACTGCATTCATCCTCTGAGCAAGACTGACAACTTTTTCTAGCCTTTTATGAAAATAATCTGAAAATTGAGGACATGAAATAAAATGAAACCAGCTTCATTAACACAGTAAAAACTATTGTTTGCATCAACTGCCTTAACTTTTCTCATCCTTTCTTTACTGACAGGTTATTTCCTGTTACATCTTGCTAAGCATTTTGAACCAGTTCATCTTCAAAACCCACATTTCAACTATAGGAAGTAGAAACTTACACAAAACTTTGGAACAATTTTTGCATGCCCTCAATCAGCAACACTCCCACCCTCACCTTTATTTTAATAGTGTTGCATTTCAATGGGCAGTATAAGAAATTATGCCACGCAGAAAATATCTGACAGGAGTTTACTACCTTCAATTACACTCTTTGCTGCCAACATAATCACTTTTTTGTTTCCTTGTTGCAGTGCTTAGCACAAGAAGGTGTTCCCTTATTTCCCTTCTCACTAGAAGACCTTGGCATTGCTGCATTGAAGTACATTGTAACAAGCACTTAGTTATCCATGGTAATCCCAATGACATGTTTTTGATGAATCTTGAGTCCTAGTTTATTCACTAGACATTATGATCCCTGTATCTGACTTAAGGAATCAGATAGACAGTAAATATTCATTCAAAGGCACCACTTGACTTTTCTTCTTCTTTTTTTTTTTTTTGTTAAATCAATATTTTTCCCAAGACTAATAATACAGGTTTCATTTCACTACACAGATCTTGCAGTAAAGAAGTTAGTGTGGAAGCATATGTGGAATTTCAAACCTGGGGCACTTCCATAATGCAACAAACTGTTTCTACCCTATGAAGCAGTTGTGTAATTCTTTTGAAAACTGTAACTTCTTTAATTCACAGGAGCTGTTTCTTGTGTCCCCTTTTCCTGCTTGCATTTCCACATTTAACTAAACATACCTTCTTCCATAGGATATCACTGGTACCACCAGGCCTGGTATATTGTAAGTTGAAATGTTTCCTAAAACATTAAGTCCTTTTTTTTCCCATTCTAATAATCTCCACTGAGAAAAAGATTCATTACAAAAGTGGCAGAGGATAAAAACATACAATCAAAAAGTTCAAGTTTTATGATGCATCTTTGTTTGTTGAGATAGCAGCTAAGGAACAATTCAACTTACAGTATCCCTGATGACTGAATTTGTCCTTTTTCAAGGCTCATTCTCTTCATCTTGAATATTATTTGCTCAATATCATGGAAGAAAAACTAATTTCAGCTGTGATTTGTACTTGTAGGTTGACTCTTGACGTAGCGGGCTTGACAAAAGAGAAAATTATGGGGCAATAAAAAGCAAGCTCTTCAGGATGTTAATCAGGATCAGTCTTCCTGTAAAATGTTTCCTCCCTCAGATCTTTTAACAAGGTGATGGCTTTTGGAGGATGGAGGTTCTCAATATCATTTGTGTGCTGGGTACCATGGCTTCTGTCAATCACTTGTGAGTGTGTCTTGGCGGTTGGAAAACATAACAGATGATTATTCTGTCTGCTTCAGAGAGACTGACTCAACAGGCCCTTCTCTTCCTAAGCATATGTCATCTTCCCGAGATAATTAGATGGTACATATCCTTTCTGGCCTTTTGCTTCTGCTAGCCACCACTCTTTATTGCCACTCAGGTCAGAAAACCGAAGTATCCTAACCTTCTGGTACTCCTGGAGGCTGAGTTCTTGATCATTTCTTGCTTGAAATGCGTAAACAGCATAAAAAGTCTGAAAAACAAAAGCCACATAAACTGAAATCAGAATTGAAAAATGTAACGACATCTTCCCCTGTCGTTGTGGATCGGTATGAATTCTATAAACCAAAGAAATGTGTAATAACATATACAAACCACCACATGGCCTGCAATTGCTAGACAGGGCCAAAATAAAACATAAAATTTGAGGATCTGGGGAATTCTGCACAAATTGATCTCTAAGACCTCATCACCTTACTACAAGGGTAAGGTTTTCAGCTCACACCAAGCGGCCATGGATTGGATGAAGAATTTTCCAGCAAGGTTTCTTCATGGAGAATCACCTTTCCTAAAGCTCCTGTGTTCAAATGTTGCACATGGATCACTTCTGTGCCTTGCTGATCAGCATTGCCACAGCTTTCTTGTCAATGGTAAGTCAAAAACGCCCAAACTGCTATTTTTCAAGTTTCTGCTCCATAGAAAACCATGAGACATTGTACATGGGATAATGCAGCAGTGTGTTTTTCTCAGACACAGGACTGCAATCCACAGTAGCTACTTAAGAACAGAGGATAACAAATTCCCATGCCACACTGACAGATTAGTGCCAGTGTTTTCTGGTATAAAAGGACACTGTTTAAGTTATAAACACTATATTTCTAAATTTGAAATAGGAGCAAGAAGAAGACAGGCACAACATGTATCATACTCACATGCTGATCATCCATATCCTGGAGAGCATCAGTCCCTGTGCCATTAATTGTGGGATTTGCACAGAAGTACAGAGATGAGCTGCTCTCATTCTCCTTGTGCCCTGGACTTCTTATGCTGCTGTCAGTGGAGGGCCGTGAAGAGACAAAGAGGCTGATATTATCAAAATCATCATCGCCAAAGCCATTTTCTGTGGCATCCTTCTGTGCTTTGGCTGGATTGTAAGGCCTCAGGAAGGAGGAATACACATACCCTTTAAGGCCTAGAAACCAGAATAAAGAGACAGAAAATAAACAGCAAAACACTGCTAAAATAATTTCAAACCCAACCATTTTATGCAGCTGTCAGTATGACAGAGGCAAACAGATGGGGACAGAATGAAAAGAAATCAATATCCCAAAGGGAAGCTGTTATTGGGATCTTTGTGCAGAGAACTTACTTCCTGTGTCAACAAGCCATCTGCTTGTACTTCCAAAGGGGTCCTTTTGCTCCACAACAGCCACCAGTTCTCCTTCATGTAAATCAATATCAAATTCCTGCGTGGCATTGCACTTGCGCTTGGCTTGGTACAGCGATTCAGTGCTGTACGTAGACAGCAGCTTGGACCTGTGACCTTCTGTTTGACGTGGGGGCTCCAGCTGAACAGCAAAAAAATCCATTCAGACTCAGTAATGCTCAGGCTGTTTCTAGAGCAACATAGATGCAGAAAAAGCTGTGTATGTTGCACGTTGCAACCGACCCTGCATTTTTACACGTGGAACAATGAGTTACTTACACAGCTATATGTGACCAAATCTTCTTTGCATATGCAGGAAGGACCTGTCCAACTGCTATATTAACAGGTGAGCAGTTAAGGGCAGACTTTAAAAAATGTAGGAATTTCACTAATTAAAGACCTCTCAGTTTGTCCTCTGCTCTCAAAGGGATTGTGTTCTGTATGTGAACTGTCGCTTAATGGTTTTTTCCGAAAAAATGACCTTTGTATTTCTATGTAATATAACAAGGAAAGCATAATCCAAAAACAGACTGAGGTGTGCATGATAAGGCATTATTTAAAAAAAAAAAAAAATCAGTGGTACCCTGTCTACGTTTTGTGTGAAATTACCTCCCTAAAAAGGGCAAGGAGCTATAACTGCAGGAAACATTTGTTTCAGAGTTTAGTTAGAGAGCAGGGAGGGAGGTGCTGCACATCGATATGGTCTAAACATATCACAGAAGCAAGAACACATGTGCTTTACTGATACTAAAAGGAATCCTAGAGGTTTCTCAGCTACTCCTGTAAACCTGCACTCAAGTCTTCATTTTACTGGAAGCTAGACTCCTAAAAACTCTGAAAGTGTCTGATAAGATCAGGAGCCAGGGGAACACAGAATGCAGATTTCCTGGTGGATTTTTCAAATGTGCTGTCAGGGTGTGTGTGTGCATATGTGTATGTACACATACACATAACACAGTGGAGCACAGGGAAAAAAATCTTCTGAATTACAAGACTAAGATGCACTACAAGAGTATGTAACAAAAGAAGTGACCAACATTTACATACACAACCTTAGATTTAACATGTGGCCAAAGGCCTAAGGATAATCAGAGGTAATTTCAGATGGATTTTCAAGACAATAACATGAAAAAAATGAAAAATATTTAGAAGTTACTGGTCAATGGAACAGCTTCACTCCAACAATTTGATTCAGAGTCACAGTGAAGAGGCCAATCCTAAACCTTTAGGTGGTATAAAAATGGATTTGTTTCAAATGCAGTCAAAAGAGGATGCTTCATACATAATTTGGATTTATGGTACTCACCGGGGAAGGGACGGGTTTCTTTTTTTCAAAGCTCAATTTTCTCTCAATAAAGGTTGCACTGCTATTTTCTTTTACAAAATTCAGCTTGTGAACCTCCTCTATCAATTGATTCTGCACTTCACAGATGCTTGAGGAGGACAGCTGCAAAAACACAAATGTGGGTTAGATCTCATGTACAAAATGGTAAGGAGATTGGAGAGAGCAGTTTTGGTTTAATGGGCTGAATGCTAGGAGTCAGGAAATCTGAGAAGTTATGCCAATTTTCTGCAGAGCCCATAGTGCAGTGTACTCTCTCCATATGAGATGTAACGGGAAGGAAGGTCCTTCCTTGAAGAAAGTTCCTCTTAATTGCGAATAGATTTAAGAGATGTAGCAATTGAAGTTAAATCATTAAAAACATTCTAAACAGTGATGAAAATGAACAGCCTTGTTCTTATGCTACTGAGCCACCTGCTTTCAGATGCAAATGTGCATCTCAGCAGCTATCAGAGTGGCCAATGTGCTGCAAGGCTTGGAGTAGCTTATCCCACAGCTGTGTGTGCAACTGGGTGCTGCCAACAGGTTAAAAATCGTTGGGTAAGCTCAGTCCCTGTCTGTGGCAGTGGGTCAGTGCTTTTCACCTATGCCTAACCCCAAATGTATTTGCTGATGTAAGCAGAAAAGAAAGAAAAAGAAGGTAATTTTGTAGCCAGATCTTCACAGAAAACAATGCTTGATACAACAGCTTTCAAAACATGAAAATGTCAAATTATAGGGATGCAATTTCTTCATATGGGAAAAGCCTTTATTTTCCCATTAAACACACAACTCTTTTGATCCTGACCTTCCTTTCTTAATTTTTTCAGCTGCCCCTGATTATAATGTGCTCTGTTCAAGCCTTGTTGGAAAAGAATACTGTTACTACAATGTGTTTCCTGTATAGAGTCTTGCTCTGGTTCAGGTGAGTGGATTTGGACGTGTGGAAGGCATTGTTGCAGCTGTGTTTCTCAAGGGATTCAAGTCCTCCAGGCAAAAGTATGACATAACTGAAACACAGTGTGATTTTCACACAAACTGAGATTAGTTTTTCAATTTTAATCTTGAAGCAATGACCATAGTGCCCAGAAAGAGCAGAGCAGGCTGGAGGAACTAGTGCCCTTCTACGTACCTCACACAGGCACCTTTGGTGCTTTTGGCTACATAAGTGAAATGATTGGGACTTTCTATGCCAGCATAGACAAAGCTATTCTATACTGCCAAGAGATATCTGCAGGAGCTTCTGCAGCATATTTGGGTTTAAAAGCAAATTATTTTCCATAAAAATTATTTCATCACATCTCCTAACTTCTTTCTCTTTTGCAGTCATCTGTGACTCTGCAGGTCTAGCAGCCACAGAAGTGTTCATGTACTTTCTTCGAATTTCTCTTTCAGGTATTTTCTGGTCCATTTAGGGTAGATGCTAAGAAACAAGACTAAAATTCTAGCAGCTGCCTCTTTTTTGCCTTACTGTAATGTTCTTGCCATTACTATCACTGGAACAGCTGAACAGTTCCATTAGGATCATTCTCAGTGAAAGTCCAGGTCTGAAAAAAGTTAAGCTCAGAACATTAGTTTCTCAGAACTCAGGTCTCTGGGATGACATTATTGTGACCTTCAAGTACATAAAGGAGGCCTACAGGAAAGCTGGAGAGGGACTATTTGCAAGGACATGTAGTGATAGGACAAAGGGGAACAGCTTCAAACTGAAAGGAGGCAAGTTTAGATTATATATTAGGAAGAAATTCTTTACTGTCATGGTAGTGAGGCACTGGAATGGGTTGCCCAGAGAAGTTGTGGATTCCCCATCCCTGGTAGCATTCAAGGCCAGGTTGGATGGGACCTTGAGCCCTTGGTCTAGTAAAAGGTGTCCCTGCCCATGGCAGTGTGGTTGGAATGAGATGATCTTTAAGGTCACTTCCAACCCAAACAATTCTGTGATTCTATGAACTTAACCTTTGCTGAGCTTGCAAAGGGAAAAAAAAATGTGCTCAAAACTGAAAAAAATTACTTTGAGCAAAACAAGCAAAATCAATGAGCTTGTAGATATGTGTCCCACATAACTGTAACAAAAGCATGCAGAAACAAAAAAGATAAATTAAGTCAGAGCTACATCTGCTTCTAATGTACTTACTGGAACAGGCACCACCACAGCAGAATTTGATTGAAGTGCTGCAGACATAATCTTCCTGAGGAGGGTGATGAAGCAATGTAGGCAGTTCAACACAATCTTTTTAGCTGCTCTATTGAATACCTGAAGTTCTTCCACTAGCTGTGCATTTAGAGCCTCATATTCTTTCCTTGCCAGGTCCAGCTCTTCCCCAGTTGACTTCTGCAGGCAGCTGTTGTAGTCCAACAACTTGTCATAACGCTTCTGGATGAGTTTCTGAGGGCCTGAAAACAAGGCTTGTAGTGCTGAGAGAGGAGTCAAAACAAGCTTGTCCAGTTGAGCCATCTGGAAATGTACAAAACAGACCTACCTATTACTTTATTCATATAGTTTTTCAGACCCCATAACAGGCTGAGCCTGATGGCAGCAAGTAATCTGTTAATTACTAATCACAGAGCATTGCTGCAGGTTCAAGCAGGGTCCAGCATGACTTAGAATCTCTTTCAAAACACTCCAAAGGAAAGGTGTCAGTTTTGCAGCCTACAGTGTCTGGTCATGGCAGTGGTCCCTTGGACCATACAGCCTATGGAACCGCCTGAAGGTGTTACTACTGCGGGGAAACAGCAAGGACTGGCAAAGTGTTCCAGTAAAACTGGGATTTCCTTCACTGGAAGGCCAATATACAGTCTAAAGGCAATGAGGTCTTGTGAAGTGGCAGTCTTGGATGCTTGCAAACCTGCTTGCTTTTTTTTTTGCTTTTTTTTTTTTCTGGAAGCAGCTGTAACTCAATTCCTGTTTAAGCAAACACAAACAATCACTTGATTTGATTAAATTAGGTTATGCTTGTTGGTTTTATGTCTAGTAATCAGCAAAATTAGACACCTGGTAAAAAAACAGTCTTTATCAGTCTTTTCCATTAGTCTCTAATTGTCTCAAGGGATTAATATTGCATGAAATAAAATTTATTTTTCTAAGTCACTTGTTCAAATACAGCACAGGCTTGAAACTCATCATCATATTAAAGTTCTTGGACATTCTATGTGAATTAAGTTGATGAGTTGAATGTAAGAATAAAAGCAGCTGTCTCTGTACCCTCCAAAACACACCACAGTTGAGGACAGATCCATTTTAGCCCCAGAATTGCTTTCCCAAGGCAAGATGACATACAGTGGCTAGATGGCTCCTACTTAATTTCCACCGGAAAAACTGGGCTGTGTTTAGCAAACTGATTTTTGATGCATTAAGAAAACAATTTTTCCAAACTGCTGAACCTGATTTCTGGAAAAGAAGCTACTGGGGATTTCTGCCCTAAAATTTTCCCAAAAATCTAGTGGGAGAAGAAGGTATTAATTACTGACAAATGCACAAAGGGAAAAAAAAATAACCTGAGCCCATTGTTGAGATCTCCCTTGATTAATAACCTTTCAGGAAAACCTGTGAAGAACACTATGGGTTGTTCAGTGAGGACATCGACCCATTGTGCAATGTCAAGGCCAATGTCTGTTTTGAAGAAAACCTTATACACAGAATAGAGAATACATGTAATGTTTTAAATCCAAGACACAAAAATAAACAGATAATTTAACATGTTAATAACAATGTCCACACTTAAAACAAGTAAGATTAAGTTGTTTGGGTTTTTCTGATTATGGAGACCTTCAGAATAACTGGATCGTGAACCAATAGGTGTTACAATTTTTTTCAAGAATTACTTTGTTTCATCAATTATAGAATTCTGCTTTGATGTTTCTAAAAAGGCAGCTTCCATACAGGACACACTCACCACTGCAATGATAGAGGGGTACTCTTTTGTACTTTATGCACTCATTTGCTGTAAAGACATTGAAAAATATCTTTCTGATTACTGAGATTGATTTTTGAGATACTTTTCAAATGCGTGAATTTCAAGGGAAAGGAAATATATTGTCTTACTTCCTGACATTATCCTGGAGGTTGTGGTCCATCAAAGAACCTTCTGTTCCTTGACAGACTTGGAAAGGACTGAATGGCTATATTTTATTCAGCACAAAGCTAGGGAAGTGTAAGAAAACCTCCACCTCTGAATTCCTCCAGCTTGAGCAGCAATTTGAATAAGCAGCCTGTCCCTGTTTGAAGTGACATTTTAGCTATCTTATTAGACCCAGGCATTACAGTTTATTTGAATTCTGAAAGCAAAAAACTAGCTGAAAAACTCTTACCTTTTTATTTGCTTTATTAATTACTTTGGGCTATATTCAGATTTTTCATGGTTTCCCTATATGAAGGATTTGACAGCATTGTGTTAATATCTGGACTGATCTAAGAGGCCTTTTCCAACCCTATCAGTTCTATGATTCTATGACTCTAAAGTTAATGACTTACATGAAAAATCAATAAATCTGAGATTTTCACAGATCTGTGATTCCAGGGGCTAACAGTACATCAGTGCAATATAGATCACAAAAGTCACTCTTAAACTGCAAGAGCTGGTGATAGAAGTAAAAAAGCATGAATTTCAGGTGAAACATACAAATTTAGCAAAAAGCTTTTAGTTTCAACCCAGGAATTTAGCTTGAGAAGTTTTCTTTAGTTCTTCTATGGAAAATGCAATGCATTTACACTGAATTTTATCTTATTTGTTACAGAAACTCAACCAAAAACCCCACTCATCTTTCCCAATGGATTCCTATAGTGGGATCACTGGACAGTGCATAAACTTACAAGGTCTTCACACAGATTTGCAGTGTTGTTCCATTTTTTCAAACAGTCGTTGGGTATGTCATCTTTGTCTTGCAAGATTTCCTGAAGCCCAATTATATTCTGGGCAGCCAGATGTATAGAATCCTAAAAGGGAAGATGGCAGGAAGATGAAACTGTATTACAGTCTGTTTTAATATACTGTGTTCACTGAGGCAGATACTGCAATAATACTGACAGAATCAGAAATATTTTCCATCTGACACCTGTGCAACTCCAGCCATTGTGGAGTTGTTTACGGTGCTAATATTTTCCTGTGTTTTTTCTATTTTCAATGTAAATGACTTAAGAATCAAATTGTTAATATTCAACTGAAAAAACTATGCCCTAAACTCATGAATGTCTCACTGGAAATCAGCTGCTCCTCAGCAAGAAGCCAGCTCAAGACCCACACATCATCCAAAGCTGCTCTTGGGGGACTAAACAGGACTAAAGTGGTGTATTTCACTTACTCCAAATTTTACTCTTAATGAAGTGTGGATTCATTTGGATAAGCAACTGTCAGCACCATTCCAGACAACAACCCCTGTGGGCTGAGCTCACTGGCCTCACCTGTTTGCTGAACCAAACCAGGTGTGAATGTGATAAACCCAGGCCAGCTGGCTAGTGATCTTCCTACCTCTCAAACTGGTTAGGGCACACTTACACTCTGACAGGCCTCCTGCCATCTACAAAGCTGGCAAGTAGTCTGTAAGAGGGAGAGGTTGGTAAGTCACAAGCCAACCCTCACCTTTGGAGAGAAGGATTGAAGCAAAGACATTTACAGAACTTGAGCACTCTGTACATGTAATGCTAGGCCTCAGTACAACCTACAACAGGAAAAAGGGAGGAGTCCTCACATCCAAAACACATTTTTTAGGTCATTTTAATGCATGTGGCTGCAACTCAGTTCTTCTATTTTTAATGAGAAGCAGTCAGTGCTCCACTGCAGCAGATGTGGGACAGCTTCACACAGTGCTCCAAAGTCCTAATTGTGCCACCAGACCGCACCTTCTCCTCTGCACTGCACCTGTGTGTCTCCACAGAGCCTGCTTATTCAGGGGCAAAATGCAAAAGTGAGGGCTTTGAAACTTCTTTGCCATGGACTCAGCAATGCAACAGCAGCACAGTTCATTTATTTAATAGTCTGATATAGACAGGCCTGCTTATAAATAATTTGGTGTTGCCTAATTAGTGGCAGAAATGTGTATCAAACTGGTTATGGACAGGGTTTATTTCAAAAAGGCTTGTACTCACCTGTAGATGTTGCGAAGAGAGCGAAATGTTCTTCACACATAATTTCACAGTCTTCTCTAAACTTCGAAATAACTTTTCTTCCTTATTAAAAGTTTGATCTTTCACCTAAAATAGACATTTCCACTGTTATTTTAGCAGCCCAAAAAGAGCCTTACTAATGAAAAAAACACCCAGAGTGCTGCTAAAAAAAATCCCAAACCTTTCCTGAACTCCTCCCTTGGAAAACAAGTCAACCCCTAATTCTCCCAAGCTCCAGTTTTAATTCAAGGAAAGCCAAAACCACAGAGCAACATGACAGAGAATTTAATTTTTAATCCTTGCGGACGCAAGGTAGTTGCGTTATTACAAGCACACCAGGGTGTGCCGATAAAACTCTACGTTGTTGTGTTTATTGTTGCTCCATTTGAGGGAAGGACGGGGAGGGTGGTGCGGTGTTCCCTTTGCGGTGCCGGTCCCGATGGGGCGCTGGGGCGCTGTGCCCGGGATGGGCTGCAGGTGGCGCTGTTACCCCAGAGCCGCGCCAGCCCTTCCCTGCACACGCCAGCGGCTGGGGATAGGCTCGTGGTGCTGCTGCTTTATGCCCGCTGGAAACACCCTGAAAACACCCTTATTTCTGCCTACCTCTCACTTCAGGAGCTTGAGAAATCTCAAGTCTCGTCTTAGGGGTCTCGCTGTAAGGGTCACAGCGCGATTCAAGACATGAACTAGGAGCTTTCTTAGTCTAATTAAGCAGGAGAGACGGCTGAATCTTTAACAGATGTATTCTGATTATAAAATGATTCTCGAATGTTTTAAGCTTAATGAGAAACAAAACCAAGAAAACATAAACCAGAAGCTTCTAAAGGGAAAAAAAAATCACATATCCTCTTAATCAAATTTAATTCTGTTTTTTCCTTATTTTATAGGCTTTCTGGTGCCTGTCACATTCTGAATGCAAAAATTTCCACTGTACAAATAAATGAACAGAAAAAATAAGTGTGGGTAGTTTGCATCAGACAAAGGGGGAAACCACTGATAAAAAACAAAACAGGAAAAAACTGCATGTGCCTTGTAAAGTCACATCTAGAAAAGCAAGTGACCTGGTATGATCAGCCACCTCATGCAGTGAGGTGCACTGGATATCATTTTCAAGGTCAGTTGTAATTGATTTTCTTTGACATTTAGATTTAAGCTTTCCTGAAAATGTTTATCCTGCTAGGTTTTGAATTACAACTTTGAAGTTATGAAGGAGCATTTTCTTTTTGGCCACCCAAACCCCATCAGAGTCATCACAGAGTTCTTTGGTAGTTTTTTTTTGATGGCTCCAGGTCTTTACGCGTGTAGAGGCAAAGCCTGTGGCCTTCCCTAATTAGAAGTATTGCTCATATTCCTTGAGGGGTTCCAAACCCGAATGCTACAACATGGAGCAAGACAGACTGAACACATTCTCAGCACCAACAATAACTATTGCCAGTCTATCTGCCAAACGCTGACCCCATGCTCAGTTTCACAAAACTACCACTCACTTCCTCTCTGCTGAAGATCAGAATTAGAGAAACCCTTGTGTAAAAAAGGAAAAGGTGGAGAATGCATTACATTATTTTCTATTTCAATCACAAAGATCTTTCCTGTCTTCTGTGACAGTCAGAAAATGACTTTATAAATTATGCAGAAAAAAGCCCAACACCACAAACTCCATTTCCAACTTGTTTTGAAAAACGCCCAGTGCAAAAGCAGAACTGAAGCTGTCAATGCAAATCTGCATTTGGATGAGTACGTACCTGAGGTTCTCCCCCCGTCAGTATTTTCAGATGGCTGGTGACCCTCTTGGATTTTTTGCTAATGGAGTGAATATTCAGTCGGGAAAACTTTTCCTTAAGGGTTTCAACATCATCATTCTTCCTATACTTCAGCACTGCAGACAGAATTTCATTACATTAATAATACGTATTTACAGGACTTTTCACAGGGATGGGCACACAACTATGAAACCATCTGAGAGCAGACACTTTGACGCCACTGGATGTGATCTTGTGTGAAAATGCCTGAGAGGATGAAAACCCTGTTATCAAAACTAACCTTGGGAAGAGGGAAGTTAGGGCTTCAACATGGTAAGTCTATAAGAAATATTGCTATTAATGCATCTTAATTATTATCAGCATTTGCAACTGCACTGCAGACAATATAACATTAATGCTTTCATCATTTTCACACTGGAGTTACCAGGCAGATAACGCAGTTGGCTGAGGACAAGTGACTTTAAGGCATCTATTACCTTCTTGAAACTCAGTGAATTATACAACTTGGGTGGCATCAACCAAAACTGTTGTAGTGAAATACCTGGAGTTGAAATCTCTCTTGTAATGGCCAGTCCAAACCCACAAAGACAGAACTTACTGTACTTTTTTCTTACCTAAATCTTTCCTCCTTTTAAGTTCATTGATGTTCACATTAATGTTTTTCATAGCAAAGAGGGCATCTTGTAGTGTCTTGTAATCAGGGTGAGAGGCAGGAGTTGAATTCAAGAGTTCATGGAGTAACAAGGGGTATTTCATCACACGTTGCACTGGTTTAATCATCAGGGATCCCATATCCATTAGATTTGGCCTTCCTCTATAATTTATACCAAAAAATTTGTCACAAAATGAGAAATTCCTTGAAGGCAAAACCTTATTATTTCTGTCTAGTGATTGAAGCTTCTGCTTTTTATATCCTTCAGCTGAGCTTTCACCTACAGAAAATATCAAAACCAGAGCACTGCTTTGCACTGAGTAATAGTCTCTTAAGTGCAATTACCATTTAAGTTACATAGTAAGACACATCTGTCAGGGAACAGAGGCTGTTGTAAACAAAACTCTCCTGTTGCCCCATCAATGAGAAATACACCTAGAGTCTGAATTTTCTATATTTTCAACAACCTACCAGATTATTGCTTAGTCATTACTTCTGAAATTGTCCCACTCAGTCTGAGGGTGCCTGTGGTATAACTTACACATCACAACACCCAGGAAGGGAGAAGTAGGTGGAAGAACAAATAACAGGAAGTTTGAGAAATGTATGTGAGCAGGACTTTTACATCCTGCTCTGGCCCCTCAGGCTTAAAATTGCAACATCTCTGTGCTGTGAGTAACTGGGATGCCTGCTCCCAGTGCATCTCTTCTCACAACATCCCTGACTTACCACAGTGACCTAACCCTTTAGCTTTACTGTCTTTTGCTTGTGGTTTTATTTTGCTGGCTGCCAGTTTGTTATTTCTAACAATGCCTGAGCTTCCAAAGGGTACCAGATCAGGCCTGGGGAAATGTTGAACACACAGAATATTCACCCAGGCTTGATCCAACATGCTGGAAAACTCCTTAAACAAAGACAAAGCAGAGAGCTGGTCAGCGTGGCAGAAGGATGAGGGTAGGAGAATCACAGCTTCCAGCACAGGTGACAGGGATGCTCTGTGGCTCTAGGCTCAAGCCTCACTGCCTGGGCAGGGGTAGCAAAGCAGCTTCTCCAGGCATCCAAGTGGCTCAGCCCATAAGGCCACCCGAGCTCTTGGGCCCCAAGGCAGCCCAACTCATGCTCCAGCACTGCTCTGGACAAAAGCCTTTGCTTACACTCTGCAGGCTTGAATGGAAGAGACTGTGCAGTTTGCAGGCTGTCACAACAGCGTGGAAGCGAACAAGGAAGGGCAGGACCGAGCTGGATGTGCCTTCCTTACCTTCCACGTGGCTGGTAGAAACATGGGATCTCCCCAGAACAGGTAACACCAGGAAGCCAAGTCATAAGACCAGGCCCAGCCACTGTCCAGCAGCAGGACAAACATGTCCTTGGCCTCTCCTTATTACAGCATGCTCCTCAGCAAACCAGGCAAAGCTCCAGCACCAGCCACCCAGGACCTCCCCACTAAAACTGAGCATGAGCTGCTGGTAACAGTGTGGAGGGCAATAAAGCAGAGCAAGCTTTTCATTTGCTTGTGTAAAAAGGCTGCTTTGGAGCAGAAAAAGTTGTTTGACATTAACTATTCAGAAGTTAAAGATAGGCAAAGAAGGATTTCTGCATATGGAAAGATGAAATAACACAATGCAGAGGGAAAGTACAAAAAAACCAGGAACAGCCACTTGGTTTTGCAGGCTGACATCAATTGTTTCATGCAGCAGAAAGAGTAAAAGAAAAAAAGCCTTTATTCCCACTTTTATATGTGTAAAAAGTACAAGAGCCAATCCTTACTGCTGACTAATTAACTAACAATTTGAATGTCTTTGAGAAGAGACATCTGCATATTTAAACATTTCTCTCTAACAGACATTATCTGTAAAAAAGTTCTGCATGAAAAAAATTAACAGTAGATGCCTTTTAAGGCTTCTTGATGTCCCGAAACCTTCTCATCATTTCAATCCCCCTCATTTCCCCTGTATCCTACATTAAATAGAGAGCTATTTTCCCTTCTTTCAGCTTCTGGCGGCAATAATGAAAAAAAAATCTCAAATTGTTATTGTTTTCTCTGAAAAGCCCCATGAATGCAAATCTATAAAAGCTGCCTCATGAATGGAAAAATTTTCAAGTGTCTTCTCTTCACAGAGTTGCACTTTGGACAGCTGCCCAAGTGATAAACAGCCCTCTGTTCAGTATCTGCATGACACAGTCTTGCAGTATGGTGTGAGAGATAGCAAGTTTGTTATAAGATAATGACTCCCTGGGGCACTAAATGCCACTAAGTTCAACTCATCCAATTCTCTCCAGCAAGATTAGCCGAGATAGCCACTCTTCCTGGATGAGTCCTCCCAGTTAGGACTCACTCGGCCGCTGGGCAGGACATAGCCTTGCCACACGACCCAAGCAGGAGACTGTAATGGCTTGTGACGTCTATTATGCAGAAAATTAAGTTGCTAATTCATTTGTGATGCTACTTCAGCCTTCCCCCCATGTTATTGTGAATTTAGCAAGTATTCTAGGTCATACTCAGCTGTACTAATCTCATTGTAAATTATCAGCATAGCTCTGCAGTAAATGAAGCTGGCATAAAAGCAGTGAGCTTCACTGCATACCCTTCCTCCTGCCTCCCAAAGCCACACACACAGAAAGATTCCTACCTGCTTAAAAACCTGTGCTGGTGTGCTACACAAAGGCAGGTGATGCAGGGTTTAGTTTCATTTGCTCTCATTACCCAGCAGCCTGTTCCAGTGGCAAACACACCAGCCAGTGTGGTATAGCCGGGCTGAGGCTGGTGTGATATGCAGCTTGAGTGTTTTGAAATGGTGTGTGGGCATCAGACTGCAGTGCCAGCTTACAGTCTCAGGCTTTGTGGTTTACTGTGCAGCTTCATTTTAGTACAAGACATGTAGGGCAAATAATTCACTGTGCCGTAAGCCTCTCATGCAAACCCAGAGAATTCACTGAGGCCGCACACTTGTTAAGCCAAAGCAGAGTTTTCAACCTATTGAGCTGCTGGCAAAGGGCAGCACTGTCTGGTATTTATGTAACTGTTTTCTTGATCATGCTCAAATGAAAAGCAATCTGGAAGCAGCAACATCACAGACCATTTGGGGTGACTTAGGCTGTATTTTCCAGTTCAATGTCAATCAGATTTTTGGATGCAGTCGTGTCCAAGAGCTGCTGCAACTCTGCAGCCTCTACTCTGAGTTGCAGGTGATGGGATTACTGAATGCCCTGCCAGTCAGTGAGGAAGGCAAATGCCACTACACTGTGTGAGATAGCCAAGCTCAGGGAAGGTCCTGAAGCTAAACTTGCTCATTGCACCCTGCACAGGTTTGTAAGAGCCTGTTAAAACTTACAAAGTGAGTTGTCTCCTACCCTCCTCTAGAAACTGTTTGAAGCAGAAAACCAGACATTCATTTCTGATATGCTTACACAAGGCAGAGCTGCCAGTCTTGTGCTATTTCTGTATGTGTTGCTGTCTCATACAATCATATTGTGACCCTCTGGATAATTTGTTCCTCTTGGGGTCCCGGTCCATGTGTGACAGGAGTATAGGAGAATGTTTTTTATCAAAACAAAATGCAGGAAGACTATTTCCTATCGTAGACTAAAGTTTGAAACCCTCAACTTTAGACTTTCAACATGCAAATTCTTCAAAGCATATTTTACACAGATCATAATTATGACGTGATTGACTGACTGATGAACAAATTCTCTGATTTTACAAGTAGGTCTGTTCCTCTCCTACCAGTATAGACCACACTTGCTCCCCTTTACTCTTAAATTCATCTGAATTTCATCTGAAGTTGTAATCTTTTCCTTCAGTTCAGCCAACCCCTCCTCTGACCTCTCACTGCAGGTGACTACAGGCATTGCTGCATTTCAATGATTCCAACCTGCTTGATGTCCAGAAACTGCAGCTGTGACAAATTCTCCTTGATAGCTTTTCAAAGATGTCATATTTGGCACAGAAGTCCCTTAACCACAACTCATCAGTGGCTGAAGGAGTTTTCTGGCTAAGTGTTGCAATGAGCAATGTCATTGTCACTGTCAGAAGGAAAATCCTAGGGTGGTCTTCTCATATGGGGCTACTGAAGGGGTCATCAGCTATAAAATACCTTTACCTGAGAACCTGCCTGTATGGTAGCAGGTCTACAGCAGCCTATGCAAAATAATTTCAGAATGCCTGAATTTCAAAAAGTGACACTATGTTGTTGATGAGCACTCTGGCAGACTTCAGAGCCCTCTGCATATGTACTGGAAAAATCTTTGGGTTATACTGCCACAAAAGGCCTGTCTTCTTAAAATTTCCACCTGTACAGTTTTAAATATACTAAAGGTAAATTAAAGATATTTTAAAGATTATTTTGCATGTAAGAAAGGCATAGTACTTACTCTTTTTCGTAGATCTTCCTGCAAAAGAGAAGAAAACAAAACATGGATTAGATTCCTCCTAAAAAGATTTGTACATATCAGGAGCCAGATTTTCAGATACACTTCAGTGACACAGAGCAGCTGTAACTGGCCAGTTAATTTCGATTTATGGCTGCTATATGCCAGCAGAACCACACAAAACAGCCAGAGAGCACCAGTTAATCTGGCTCTGTAACTTTTTGAAAGGACAGGCCCAAATGAAAAAGGATTGCCAGAAACCTGGCTTTGGCTATGAGACTCAGCCTTGTGCTCCCACTGTTAGAGAAGGAAGTTTGGATCACTCTGGTAACAATTGTGAGTATCATCAAGTCACTAATACAAAAAGTAAAATTAAATATGTCATTATACTTTATATACATTCCTGTCTACTCTCTTTAAATAGAAATGTATTTCTAAATGAGAAAGAATACCTTTCAGCCTTTTAGGGTATATAATCAATGAAACTGTTAAGCTTTTTGTAGGCTACACATAACTGAAACCTCCCAAGAGTAGGATGGTGTTGATACATATACTGAAAGCAGCAGGGATTTAGAACTGTAGTTTTCAAACATGTGCATAGAATGTTTTTCTTGTGGTATGCACTCACTCAAATGCAAGAGAACCAACCATGTCTTCATTAGGCTTTCCTGACATCACATCCTCAGCCACTCCTTTTTGACTGCCTGCACTCTCATCTCCTTGCCCATCAGTGCCTAGCTGAGCATCTGGAAACTGGTGCTTTCATTGCTTCTGCACTGTCAGCATTCTGCATGCTTAGGATGTCCCTCTGTCCTCATAATATTTCACTGAGCTACTTCAAGCTGAAAGCTGAGCAGGTAGTTGCCAGCATCCTTTCACTTTTACCAGCTGCATTTCTTTGGCTAAACTAGCAAATAACATCCCAGTTTGTATAATCACAGCTGAAACACAAGACTCCATAGAATTTGGATTTGTGTCCAATGCAGACACCTACATTTTGGGGTGGATTTTTTTCCTTTTCAGTCAACAGGAATAGGAATCTCAGCATAGCTAATTCAATCTGATTTGTCTGTAGAGATGTGCACAGTGCCATTCTCAAATTGCTCCTGATATAAAACTTGTTTTTCACATGTCAGATATTACTCAGCTGAGGAACAGAAGCCCCTAGTAATGTCAGCTAATTTAAGATTTTTTTTTTTAATGGAACAATATTCTTTCCAAGGGAAAAAAAAATTAACAGGTAAACATTTTTCAAGAACAGTTGTCACCAGCCCACACCCACATGCCCTGACCCCTCCACCCACTACCCTCCCCGCCCCCCCGCCCCTGCCTGCATTTGTTAATGTCTCATGATGGAAAACAATCCTGCATTGGTAACAATATTTTCCAATGGGTAATAACAGGTTTAGATGACCACAGTTCTGCATTTGAGCACGCACTTTCAGCTTTTAATATTTGAATGGACTGCAATCTTTAGGCACAGGGAAAAAGCACAACATAGTATACCCACACCAGGGCTTTTATCCTTGGTTCCTGTTTAAAGGCTAATCAGGAAAGAACAAGACAAAACAAGGCTTCATTGTAAGGAAGTCTTTGTCACTTCCTGCTAGCAAAGGCAGAAGTCGCTCAGCACAAAATATCCTTTCTCTTCACAAAGCTCAGCTGTGGTGTTCAATCAGGAGCACCTTTTGCTGGATCTGGAATTCAAGTGGCAGCATCCACACTAGCATGTACATGCATGCTAATTTTTATCTTTATTTCCTTCCGTGTCCCCTCGCTTCAGCAGCAGGGATGAATGACAGTAGCAGCTTCTCTTGATTAGCCAGGAAAGAATATTGCAGGCATCAGCAACTAAAACATCCCCTTAAGGGAGATCCCTGGTCTTCCATTAGCCTGAAAGCCTGCATTTATATGAAAATCTACTTTTTTTAACTTCCAGGGTAGCTAAAACCTGATCACCCTGCACATATACCTTCTTACATATTTAATAACTGGACATGTTGCACAAAATAAGCCTCGTTTTCAACATAACCCATTTTCAAATTAAACATTTCTCTTTTAATGGTGTTGGTATTTTCCTCCACCACTCTTTGCAGATTTCACTTGGACATACTTCCCATGTCCTAAGTCTTAACACGTCCCTGCAGACCAATTACTAACCAGGGTGTCATTGAAATATCTGTTACTGATGTACATTCCTTTATTTGTGATAGCTTTATATCTCTCCCAGCATGAGCTTTCCTGAAGCTGGAGCTAGACCCCTGCTCTGAAGCTGTGGCATGCTCCCTCCTGACAGCTCTGTGTGATGCTTTTGGGAAAGTTGAGAGGCAAGGGGATTTGCAGGTGGAAAGAGAAGCACTTTCCATGGAGTGGATGGGCAGGTTCCTGTGACTGACTGCTGGGAGGAAGCTGTGGTGGAGGAAAGATGGATCCTTTATTCTGAGACATCCCCAGTTCTTGACACATTTCTCCGAGGGCCTGGCACTGAAGCTGATGGCACAAAGCACCTCCCATTGGTGGGACCTGGCAGCTTGCTCCAACACTGTTCACTCTCACATAGCCCTGTCATGAGGGGTTGAGCACCACATGAGGGGTTGACCCCTGGGGCCTTGCAACAGGGGCCTAGAAACCCCAGTGCATTGGAGCAGCTCCATGATAGGCTATTTTAGTGCAAACAACAGAATTGCTGAAGACAGGGGGCAGAGCAAGTTTCCAGAGAACTGGACAAGGTGTTTCCAATAGCCCATGATATGATGCAGCATTTTTTTTTGCCAGTATGGGGCACTGAAACTAAGGGAAGAGCAACCTTTCTTGTGCTATTTTTGGCCATCTTAGAGAGAAAGAAATCTAATCATGGCCCCTGGCTTGTCATCTTTTCATGAAAGCAGCATAAGCCAGAGCTCCCAGCAAGCCTTACAGAACTCCAGATTTACAGGGGACCTTTCATCTGCATCCATTTAAAATGTTCCCTGCCAGGCAAACTGACTACAGACGGAAATCATCATCTGAAAAGATCTTACTTTAAGGACTGTACACAGTCTCTTAAATGCTGCTTCAGTTCTTCATCCTTTTCATAGGATTCCAGCATGGTGTGTGCATCATCATGGCGATAGCAATAGATTTTATATGTGTCTTCTAGTGGGCCTTTAATCTGCAAGAACACTTCCCCTGTTAAGGAGAAAAACAAAGCCTGTCAAGTCAGACAACAGCATCTCAGAAGAAGTTTTATTATTCCACTACATTAGCCGTGAGCTAAAAAGGCTGACTTCCACTTTACTTCCCTTAGAAATGATCTTGCGTGTTTATGTGCATTATTTATTACATGTATTTCTCAGCTGCTCATCTTTGTCATAGCCAGGCACCATTATATCAGTGTTAATGCACAAAAACTCCCTCGGGAAAGAGCATGAAATCTCTATACCTTGCACCCCTTCATACACAACCTCTTAATTCACTGCCCCAGCTTAATGCCCCTTCACTGGAAAACACACAGGAGAGCTTAACTGATAAAGGGAGACCATTTTTGTGTCATGGGCTGACAGGAGGGATGAATGTAAGTTGCCTGTTAGTTTTCCTTCTGACTTTTTTTTTCCAGCTGAATGTGAACTTAAATGGGTTATAACAGGAATAATGACTCTGTCTTACATTAGCCATTTCAATTGTACCCGTTTTGCAAAATCCTGAAATGGCAATTTTTATGGCCTAGAATAGAGAATTTTCTTCACATGACAGAGGAACAACCTCCACCTCTCCTCTAATTAAGTAAAACTACAGTAGGTTACAGCCATCTTTATATAGTATCTAGGTTTATATACAGCTGAAGAGGGAAAACACTTCCATTTCAAGTCCTCCACACCACCACTTTCCCCCAAAGAACAGTTGGGAATTTTAGAGGCATTAAAGTAGTCCTACACTCATTTCCCATTTAATTCTGGAGCCTAATTCTCTCAGCCTGAAACTCCTGTGTCGGTTTCTGTGTATGTAAGAAATATTATCCAAGCAGAGAAACCATGCCTCATCTCCTCTGCCGAGAGATTGTTTCGGTTCCTACACCCTGATGGAGCAGTGCCCTGACCAGAGTCCTTGGAAATGCATATAATAAACAACAGCAATGCTGAGAACTCCTGTCTCAGGCATTTACTGAAAATTACATCTATGTGGCAACAAGTCCAACGTTTTATAAACATTCCTTTTGAGTTATAGCAATGATTATTAAAGTTAAAAGCCGAACACCACATTAATTGGGAGCTCTCTATTCATTCACAGAGCAAGCGCTGAGCTGCCAGGCATCCTGCATGTTTCATCCTGACCAGAGTGTGCTGTTTCATAATACATTGCATTGAACTGCTCCGTCTTAAAGTGAAAAATGATTCAGTTACCACAGTAACACAGCTCTGGGTTTCTTCCCCCAGCAGCGAAGGTTAACTGGGCTGTCTAATGCATGTTGGTTTCAAGGTGCAAATAAGGGAAAAACAATGGGGAGCTAAGACCACCAGAGTTCATTTCAGTTACTGTAAGGGCACAGTCAGAAAAGCACCAGCATCCTATAGTTAAATTCTCTTCAGCTGTCTTCTCTGTCTTGTGCTTACTGCTAATGCTGATGGCTACCAACACACTTTGCATCCTGCCTTCCCACGAACTCTCTATACAGGTCTTTATTAGCTAACGATGTAACGGGAAACCTTAACAAGCTGTCTCTTGATCCTGTGTGCTTGGTGCCCGATTCTCAGAGATGACAAGCTCTCACAGTGCTTAGCATGGCCTGTACTATGCTAAACCCTCAAGTGAGGTTCTGTTTTCAGTAGGAAAAATGCAAGCTGTAGACTTACAGCTCCTTTCAGTATATACTAGGGACTGAAAATTATCTTTTCCAGGATAAGAGAGTTCTGTTCACTGAAGTATTGTGTGACAATGACAGATACTTTCATTGATGCTCAGTGGCAAGAAAAAATATGTGCTGATTTCATAGACAGGGCCTTTTAAGACCAGATGAATTTCTTAAATCTAAACTCCAATCCACAGGAACATGCTACAGCCAGTCTGAAGTAAGGCCTCTTGAAATGTGTAGTGTGGGTACCAGCTCCTCAGCAGAAACTATGTAACTCTGCAAGTCTGCTCCTATTGAACATTACTACTTGTCAGTGTGGACATAGCATAAAGCATGGAAAACACAGACTAAAATAAGACATGAATATGAGCAATCACATTGTTTCGGTTTCAAAAGCAGTGAATTAGCAGTTCTCTTCAACCTCACCATGATTGGGTTGCCTTCCAAAGTAAGATGCTTCAGTGCAAGATATTTAAAGACACTAAACATGATGGAATATGATGGATGTGTTAAACAATCTCAGCCTGTTTTTCTATAGGCTAGCTTCAACAACTTTTACAGATTATGAAGATCCTGAAAACAAAATTATTACCTTGATGTACTTTTAGAGGACAAGAAACCTATTAATTTACTGCTTAGAGTGATGCAATTATTCTCCTGCTTTTGTCTCAGTCTTTGGGAGAATGTCTCACACCTTACTTAACAGCTTTTTCCCTGCCATAGGTTAGCCAACTCTGATCCACAATCCTATACATTTTCATGGTTCTTTGTCTGATTCTGGAGAAATACACCCTAATAGAGGGATAAAATTGTTTGTCTTTACTTCTGGATGTGGCAGGGAACTAATAGAATGATTCTTTTGGCTGTGAGAAAGGCACTTCCTGCTAGAATAGAACATTGCTTATTAAAAGTATGACTCATCATGATGCACTTTCACTGAAATACCGCCAAACAACAGACGTATCCACTACGTTAACTGTTGCCTTGGCAAACCTGATTGAGGCGTGCTAGGATTAATACTTTTCCCAAACCTCATATGCTTTAATATAATGTTTCTTAGTCAAAAGGCAACCAATCTTTTTTACCCCATTATTTGCAAGAAGAGGGGTACTCTCTATAATGTGTTACCTGTGGTATGTGGTCAGTTTAGGGAGGAGAGAACCTCTCTGACCTCTGAATCACAGCTGGAAGTTTTTTAAACTAAACTGTCTGACTTTGCACTAAAGTAAATTAAGAATTCTCACTTGATCCCTTAAGGTGGCTCACCTACAGCCTCTGCACTGAAGAAGCAGTTCAGAGAAAGCTTATGAGTAGTAACTTCTTACATCTCTCCAGCTGTGCCAGAATGTCAAGTGAATCAGAGTCATAACATTCATGGCCTGATCTGCAAAGCCTGTGACTGTTGTGACATATCCAGGGCCAACCTGTTTGCTGAAAATACCCATAATCCCTACAGGCATTCCAACACAGAACCCCACAAACTTCAGATTCATTACAGCTTTCTTTACTGTCCATGTCCCTGTTAAGCACTATCAACCACCTCTTACAAGACCTGTATTGCCAGTGGACACATGTTCACAGAATTTGGGGTGGGTTAGGGTTCTGACATGCTTATTATTCCAATAATATTTATTGCTTTTCCTGAATGGCACAAGTATGAGTATGCAATATAAGAGTTGGTGTAAGCACAAGTGGATTTAGGTAGGCAATATCAAACTCGATGAAAAGGATCTTATCAGTAAGTTGTATAACTCAGCACTGCAGGTTTTACTCATTCTAAACTCATCCTCTCCTTCCTCCCTCCCTGTCAACATCCAGGTGGATAGGAAGAGAGCATCATAATCATACAAGTGCAGTAGAGCAGCTGGACAGGTTTCACATGTCATTTTTCCCATGTCATTATAGACAGCTTCTAGCATGCCAGCCTCTGGGAAGGGTGCTGAGGAGGGAGTCAGGTCTGATGAGAGTGGAGGACAGGAGGGAGTTATGTTTACTCTTTCGTGTAGCTTTGTAGAACTCAAGAGGACGGTAAACATACCGATTATTTGCATGGGTGGTTCCACATCTGTCGTGGCTTCTTCCAACAATGACAGCAGTTTGGCTGATACTTGATGGACCAATTCAATGTTGCTAAACAAGCCATCCACGTCAAAGCGAGCAATCTAATGGAATACAAATATTAAGCAGCCACTGACAAAGGATAAAGAAGGACATTGTGTATTACAGACCTTCTCTTGCTATGCCCTGACTGTTCAACACTCCAGGAAGCACCACTTCTGCAAAACCTCATATAAACATCCCCCTTGTGACTTCAAGGACACATATACAGTTTTCAGATTCGTATAATATGGTTGATGCAGTTAACAAAGGGTATGTTATCAAGTGCTTTTAAACTTTTTGAACTATCCCTAATCTGAAAGTGTTTACCTAGGAAGGAAATAAATATTATCATCTGAAAAAAGAAAAGGTCCTTAGCTGGCTTTGAAATGTTTGTTTACTTTCCCACTGAGGAAAACAATAGTTGACAGTGGGTTTGATTCTCCAATTACCACTCACTAATGGAGGCCACTACATAAACTGGGACCTTGGCACCAAGGTACAAAGGCTTCTAGATAAGTGGTATCATTTGAAGTTAGTTAAGTTAGTTGTCCTATAAATCCAAAACTACAATCAAAGTCGTATAATTTCCATTAAAACAAACACATTTACAATTTTGGGTATTAATATAACCCAATGAGCTTCCTACAGAGCCTGGGCACACAACATGGACTTTAACAAACTCTATCAATTTACACCAGCAGAAAATTTGGTTCCGTGTCCCCCCTCATTTTAGAGGAAGTAAAAGATTTCCAGGACACATACTTTTCATTGCACAGCAGGGCAACAGTTACTCTTTGGGGACATTGAAGATAGCCAGTGGTAATTTGCTAATATCGAAAACAAAAACAAAACCAATTTCATTATCCATATTAATGTCTTCTGAACCTACCTCTCCCATTTGGAACAGAAGTGCTGATTTACATAGCAGCTTACCAGATGCCAGGAGGATCAAATTGCATGCTATTGTAACAGAATCAGAAATACACTTTCAGTACTAATGCAAGTGATTTCTTTATAAATGTTATAGAGGCTAAAACATGTTTTATCCATTTGGAAATATGAAACAAATTCATTGCTAGGCCAATTTTCTAATTGCTATCCTTCTCTAAACACATTGCAAACTTCCAATACAGTAGTTTATCCATGAACTAATCTTGAAACAATGTATCATTCTTGAAAACCTTTCAAAATGCAGAGTTATAATCTCTAAATTACTCTTCCTATATACATTTAGCCAGGACTTCCAACCTCCCCCCCAGCACAATACCTACACGTATTTGCAACAATGCTGTGCATGGACACTGACACAGGTTAACACACAAGGAGTGTTTTCAGTTGACTGGAAATGAACAAAGGAATACAGCACACTTGTCAAAAATCTCAAGTTCAGCCAGGGAACACTCTTGCTCAGTGCTGGCTAGGCTGGGGAGGGAGCAAGTGGAGACTACTAAGTGGGTGAACAAGTGAGGAGGAAGAAGTCAAGAACTCCTGAAAGTTATGTCAGCAGATGCCAGCTCTTCTGAAAATGGGTTGCTCTTCTGAAAATGGGTTGGAATTAATTCTCACAGAGTTTTAGGAATGAAAAAATGTCCTGCAGCAGTTTAAACAGCACAGGGTTCAGCTGACCACAGCATTTCCCAAAGAGACATTGTCAATGTCATCTAAAGACACTTTGGTCTGTGCACCTGTATTTTGTCACTAGTTTCAGAAGAAATCCTACATAATGAATACATGGGTTAAAGTCTGTTTTAAATTATTTTTATTCTGTTTCTGCAGCAGATATCATTTGTGCAGCCTCTGTGAATGCTATGTTTCAGGTCCCACAAACACAAATCTTTCTCTGGACAATCTCTCCTATTCCCAGCTTTCAGCTGCACCATTTTTCTGCAAATTGAAATATTGTTGAGGAAAAGGTGCTCTTTGAAGTCTCAGATGAGAAAGAAAATAGGCATCATTGGCCTAATAAGATCTTTTGCCTGAATGGTAGTTTATAAGCCTTCCTTCTTATATGTACCTTTTCTGTGTAGAACGCAAATGTCCCAAGTGCTCCCTGGCCTGTCAAGTATGGTATTTATCCACCACAGCCATCTGATAGGATGGATAAAGTTATCCTAACAACTGAATTTAGCCTCGATGCAAAGGTTCATGCCACTCCAGTTTCTATTGTGGAAAAGAAAAAGTGGTTTTATTAGTTGTCACTGCTTTTGGAAGTACCAGTAAAGGTCTGCCAGGACATGTAAGAAGAGTTCTAACTATAGAGCAGTATGGAAAGCTGGAGGCTGCTATTGCAGCCCACAGGCAGGGATGTAGCATTCAAGCTGACTCCTGGGCAAGGACCTCAACAGGCTTTATGTAAGTGCAGCACAAGTGTCAGGAGCACATCTGACCTTCCACTCTCCTCACCAGAGCCCTGACACGTCACTTTCTGGAGTGCTAGCTCCAGACTCTCTCCCAGCACCATGTCACTCTTGCACTGACACTTGTGCTTGCATCAAGATTGTCCACAAGCAGAACGTGGGTGAGTTGAGACCTTGACATCCCTGTCTCATCCTTCGCCCCCAGCACTCACCTGCTTGTTTCTCAGGGGTTGAATCACTTCCTTGATGCAGAGATCCAGGTCACTGATGTAGTCTTTCTCCGTCTGCATGAGTTCTGCAATGATTTTCACCCTCCTGGCCATCAAGCGTCTGCTGACTTGTTCTTCATCCTCCTGCGGGGAGGTGGCAGAGGTTGAGGGCCCTGCCTGTGGGGCCATTTTTTCTGTTGAAAAGAGAGGGAGATTTGTGAGGAGTGCTGTAATTCCACATGCTCACCAGCTTGCCCTACATGACCATGGGTGGGGGAACATAACTGGGTGCCAGCTGGAAACTCCCAAATCACCATGGTGAGCAAGAAAAGAAGCATAAGAAATGGCAAACCCAAATCAGACTGAGTGTCACCCCATCTCTTACTTCTAAAAGTAGACATGTGTTTGCCGAAGGAAACCATCTCTTTGGCGTTAAGGAAATAGCCCATCACTGGCTGCCCCAGATTCGATGTTATGTATTGGGCAGAAATTTTCTGTAGAGCACAGCAAAGTCTGATCCTTGTCACACTGAAATTCAAGGATAGCTGATGCCCTTCTACTCCTTTGAAAACACAGTCTTGGTCTGACATCTATTATGGTTTGGAGGATGGGAAAAAATGTGTTCTGTGAAAGAAAAAGGCTGTTTAACATAGAAAAGCTTCACAATAATAACCTTTGTTTTGTACAATGTATCATTGAGTCTATTCATGGGAAATTGAGGGTGGCAAGTACTGGAAGACAAACTTTCACTTGAAGACAATATTAGTAATGATGATGATGAATCCTCTAGTTCTGTTTAAAAATAATCTTTTGAAGAAGGCAAAGAAATTATAGGACAATATGGGAAAACCTTTAATGATAAATAACAAACATTTCTTGCAACAACAAAGGTCATTGAGATCAGGACATTCTTAACTGTTTTTCAATACTTAACACCAGGAATATGTGGTTTGTTTCAAATACATGAAAATGCAAGCAAGTCTTCTACAGATGGGTAATTTATGTACACTACAGCACCTGCACACAACCTACTGATCTGTAATGATGGTCTTCCCATTTGCTGGTTTGTAAGGCAACCTGAAGAGATCCGTGTCAGGCTGTGAAAAGGACACTGAATTTTATCTGTCTACAGTGTTAATCTGTATTTTTCATTAGGAAACATACACACACACAAAAAAAACCCCAAACAGAAACAAAAGTAAAAAAACCCACATGTGAAGTATTTCAGAGGCTATTGTGGCGTTTTTCTGTTAGCCACAAGATGGTGCAGAGTACCAACAAAGATGCACATATCATTAGGTGCTCAATTCTGCATTACCCAAGTCCAGCTTTGACAGCAGGGGCTTTTATTGCTCAGCAGCAAAGGATGAGAATCTCCCCTGGGGATCAGACTGCTACACCTGCATTTCAGCTTCTTGCAGGGACCATACTGAATAATGAGGGAATAGCAAGCAGTATCAGGTGCTTTGCTCGCTGATAGCAAATATTGCAGTTGTTTGAATGGATGGTCACAGGCAGGGTCATGAGCATCCAAGTGAGCATTGAACAGCATGCAGCTCACCAGTACAACACTGCCCAAGGCTGTAGATGATAACCTTGAGCTGGACTTGAGGGAAAGCCAAGCAGCTTTCAGGACAGAGGGCCATGGCCATCCTCTGACAAGAGGTGTAAAATATAATAAATCCAATGTATCATTTTCCACAACTCCTTCTATCATTATGCTGACCACTGATATTCAGAAAGGACAGATTCATTATTGATCCTTCCCCCACCAGGTTTTCCAGTGAGACTGATGTGACCACAGTTTGTTTCAAATAGCTGCTTTGGTACTGCATATCTCTCTCTCTCTCTCTCTCTCTCTCTCTCTCTAGTTTTAAACAGTGAGGACAAAGAACCCAAAACAAACTAGGCCAGGGGGGTGGGCAGAGAACTGCTCTTTAAAACTTTTTTGTATTTAGATGCACTTTCCAGCTTTGCATTTTTAGTCTTGAAGTCTGTGTATAACAGGCATGAACATTTTGTCCTCAAGTTTGTACACAGACAATAAAATGGAAACATGAAGAGGATGTCTCCACTCCACAAGGCCATGGCTATCAAAAGAATTTTAAGCTGAATTTTGCCCTGGGAGTCTGTGCTGGTGTGAGTGCATGAACTGCACAGGAACTTGTGCTGATGCAGAACTCATCCACTAAAGGTGCTGTGAGCTAAACTGGTACCAGTATCACTTCACAGCTCCCTCTGAGAAATTTTCTGCTAGAGTTGCAGCAGGTTCCTCTAAAAACTTACAGTATGTAACCACACTTATAAATTCACAAGGAACCACATGAACAATACCAGTTCTGCACTGAAATCAGGACTTTTCTTGAGACTGGGTGTGAAAATGTTTGTGTGGATGTAACTGTATGTGAGAGTTTGAGGCAGTTCCTGAGAAAGTGCAGAGACAACCAGACATCCCAGAAGATCTCAGAAGTGTTGTTTTCTCTCAGATACAGCACTGTTATGGTATCACATGGAATTTTAAGGTAAGCACGAGATGCTGTGCAAAAGAACTTTCTAATCTTTTATTCTGATGGCAGGGGAGGGCATTATATGAGCAAAATAAAGCCACTACATTCAACTTCAGTCTGGAAGTCAGAATCCCTTGAGAGGCTGTTCTTTCAGTTTATGTCATTAGATCATCCTGATCAAATTTGATTCTTGAATTATGTCAGGTCTCATCTATTATCTTTATTGCATGAGAAATAATAATGCTAGGAAAGAAAAACTATTCTCAACAGGAAGAAATAATCATGAGAAATATCAGTTAGAATGCTGTTTCCTTATAGAAAACATGTTTTTTAATAAATGTTTCCTTTTGTTAAATGTAATATAATTTTCCATTTTCACTCAATATGTTCACTTTTTCATTTCAGGCATATCTGTCTCTATAGAATGGAACAGCAAGATCCTGAAGTGATGATTACAGCCAAAATGTATGATTTCACATTCAGCTGATTGCTTTTGACCAGTTTGAGAACATTAGTAGCTTGCTGAAATCCTTGTGGAATAAGTGAAAGTTTAATGAATGCACAAACAGCAAGTGCATACCTGGAATATAAGCACACTCATTTCTACCTGGTAATGTGTACCAGCCCTGGAACAGTTGAAGACAGAGGATTAGCAGGAAGAGACATCACTGAGGATTAACTGTCACAGTAAGAATTTGACTCATTCGTCCTCAGAGATGCCAGGTTTAGAAAAATGAAAAAACAGTCAGTTGAACGGTTTATTAAACAGTTGCATCTTAAGCCCAGCTTACAGAAAACTAAGTGGTACTATTAGTAAGCTTAAAAATAAAAAGTAGAAGGCAATGCTGGCAACTGTTGCTTTGTGATGTCAGCTGTCTGTGGGAGTCACCTTTCTGGAGGACTTTTCTTTGCAGAGGAAGGTGGTGACTTTGGTTTTCCAGCTGTGTATTGAAGTACATGTCTGTAGTTGCACAAAACACGAGGTTCACTATTTGATGACATGGAAAAAGCAGCTTCATGTCTTACAAGACCAGTTTCTTGCAAGTGTGAAGTCTAAAGCTATCCCCCAGATGGAGACATCCCACAGTGCAGTGAGCGCATGGAGGAACAGAGCTTGCAAGGAGCAAATGCAGCAGCTCTCTAGGCCCAGGGGAGGTATTGAAAGACCCACAACAAGTGACTGGAGGAGCAGCCACAGCAGCTTTGCAAGACCTATGCATGTACATTTCCCTGGTTTTCAAACCCAGAGAGGCAGCAGCTCCCAGAGGTCTCCTCTATCCATCCTTCCAGGTAAGATGCTCTGGTTGGGTATTTCATCCACCCTTGGGGAGGGGACGCAGGTTTCTTCTCATTGAATGCTTCCCACGTGGAACCAAAGATACTGGCACAGAATATAGGAATGAGTACAGTAACGTCAGTGTGTGGAGTGAGCAACAGGCCTTTCCATTACTCAGGCAGCATTTGGAGAATGCCACACTCACACTGTACAGATACAGGGATTTTGACTGGCAAAAGGCAGCAGTGAAGGCATAAGTTATCAAGGTATAACAAATAAATTACAGCCTTACTGTGTTCTCACATGTGAAACATGGGGCTTTATCACCCTGGGTAAAATTATTCCTCTGTAAAAGCAAGTCCTCAGATAGCCTGTTCCCTCAGATAACCCAGCTATAACACACGGGAATGTACACCCATTTTATCAAGTGGATTGGGAATGAAATGCAGGCAGCCAAGTTTAGAGACTGCTGCTGTGGCAGGTTTCCTCTCCCTCCTCACACCATCTCTCCAGCTCTGCCCCCTACATCCCTGCATCTGCTGTAGGTGCTGGGAAGGCTGCAGGGCACAGGGGCACTGTCATCCTTGGAAGTGAGGGAGCCTGAAATAGGACAAACAACGGGGAAGGATAGAGCATTCCACTGTGTGCAAAAAAAGTGCATCACACGAGCTAACACACAGGAATTTTACTCCAGATGCCACTACCCTTGTGAGGGACCACTTCATAGGGGGTGTCCTTACAGTTTTGCACAAGAGTTGTTACAGTGCAACAATATGGTGCAAACATGGTGTAATTTAGACGGCTGAGCTCCAAGTTGGGTATTGAAATAGGAAAGGATTGGAAGAAGTTTGTGGAAAACCTTTTTTTTCCCTTTACTCAGGCACATAACAGCAGCATTGTTCAGAAATGGGTTTGTTGTGCACAGGCTGTGAGCTACAGATGCAAAAAAACCCTTTTCTGAATCCAGGAGGAAAGCACTGCAGGACCAGAATGACCTTGCACCCATATTCCTGGGCAACAGATTTGCTTATAATATCTGCATCAGAGACTTCCTTGCAATTAGGTCATTCGATCTTTGATCATTTTTCTGTTTCATAAGGTGCAGAAAATATTTACATTCAACTCGCAGGTTCTTTCTTCCATTCCTTGACAGCAGACCGCTTTAATTATGTGTGTGCTGACAGGACTACAGAGAGCTCCCATGTGACCGCAGGGGAAGGGAAGAAAGCTTATCATCAGGTGACAGAAGAATGCCCTCATTGTTAGTGCCAATACTTACAAATAAACCTTTCCAGTGTGTCATATACCGGTATAAATACACCACTCCTGTGGCACTGAGCTAGTATGTTAATAAAGTAAGAGCTAAGGAAGGGCTGTACCTGAACCTCTTCCCCTGAAACACACACACCTCAAGATTTGGTGCAGATTAGCTGTACTGACTGTGAGCTGTGTGACCCACAATGCAAGGTATCCCAATTAATAAAATATTTGCTAATATGCTCAGAGGAGGATCTGTAAACCTCCTTGGGTCCCAGTCTTCACTCCTTTACCCCAGCTGCTGTTACTAGTTATGCTCTGGTAGCGCCTAAGAGTCCTCAGCCACGCAGCAGGGCTTGGTTGGTCTAAGTGCTATGCAAACACAGCAGCACACAATGGATTCTGCTCTGAAAAGACAATCTCATTTCCCAGCCTGACTGCCACTGCAATAAGTTCAAGAAATAACTCCAGCTTTATTGCAGAGCAAGTTAGCAGAATTAGATCCTCTGAGCTTAAATTTGCATGGGAGAAAATAAAAGTATTTGTTAGATCATGACTTCTCATCACAGGGCACAAGGGGGTATTTTCATAGAGCCACCTCCTGCACTTCAGGAAAGAATCTGGACTTTTACTCCTTACTGTACTTTAGCAAACCAGTCACTACAAAGAGTACTTCATTTTGCAGTGAAATATATTGTCTGTATTGTAGTCCATAGAAAGTTAATCAGTAAGTACAGCACAAAGCAAATAAGGAACTGGGGAGAGGCACAGAGGATCTTTACTCCCAGTGGGAGGTGCGAGAATCTGAGTGAATGGGCAGCCCATGTAGGAAGGAGTGGTGAGCTCTGCAAGCAGGGAGGAGGATGGGATGGAGGAAGGTGCCCCACTTGAGATGGAGCAAAGGGGGATGAATTGCCTTTGACTGGGCTTTTGTATGCCAAGTGATAGCAGCTGTCCAGGAATTTGTATAATTTCACGGGTTTCTGTGTCATTTCTGATGTTGCTTATTTCTCCTAAGTAGATTAGACACAGAAAACACATGGCATTCTGGGTTCAGATGCAAGCTCTGAGGCAGTATACTGTGATAGCTGTGTGATTTGAATCACTACCTGTTACAGGTATGGCACTGATGCATTTTAAATTGAAACATGTGTAAATCATTTACCAGGGCAGTTGACCCATTCACAGCTATAGTTATAAAGGAGTTAATATGTAATAATTTGTAAGACAAAGAGTATTTTTGAGGCATGCATTGTCTTGCTGAACACTGCAAATGTGATCTGTGATTCCTTCAAGAAACCCACCAATTTCTACAGTTCATTTTTCACAGCAAGCACAAGTCTGGCATATGATTATTAGCAAAAAACCAGCAATCTGTCCACAACATAACAGACAGTCAACTATGCTTTAAATTTCTCTTCATGCTCTGCCTTTTTTGGTTAATACCATCTATCCCCATGTCACATTGTATGTTAATCTGCCCTGATCTTGCAAACATTTATGTGCCAATAACTATATCAAGCAAACCCCTTTTACCAAAATGCATAGGTACTCACAGACTGGAAGCTTTAGGTTAATTCAAAGACTGGTCTCAACAATAATGCAATATATATATTAATATAGCTACTTTTAAAGCTGCTGCTAATGGATTGTCACTGCAGAAAAGAGAGCAACTCCTACCAGCTAAACAGCTAGAGATAATGCATTTGAAACTAGAGATGCTAAATACCACTTTGTGCCACTGCTAATGGAGACCAGCTAGTTCTTTATTCCTCTTGAAAAGATATACGTGCAGAACTTTCTAGTGAATGTAGAGCAGAGCAGTGCATAGAAATGTCACAGGGGCTCTGTCTTAGCTACTATGATCCTCGATATTATTTCTGCATCCACCACAAATGCTAGTGAATTTATCTTCCTTAGCCCCATTCTTCCCTCTTCAGAGAAGTGATTCTTCTGTCCAGTTGATGGAAGAAAAAAAAACGTCTATGGCTCAATCAAGGTATTCCTGGACTCACGTAAAAATACAACTACAACCTGGGTTCTAAACGACTGCATGGTTGTTTCATGAGCCTGACATTTGATAGCTATCACCTTATTTTCCTCAGTCTAAAATGGGGCTGCAGGCTTTTGCTTATCTCACAGGATGGGCTGAAGTAGAGGCACTAATGCTTGCCTAGCTCCTTGAGAATATAATAGTTACTTTGCATCTTATTTCCTTTTTAAAAAGAGTAAAGTCAGGAGGTGTTGCGTGGCCATTCACACCAGATAAGGTATTGAATATATGTATCTAGTATAGTAATTACCCATGAAAATGTTTTCTTGTGTTTTAATGATTCCTTAATTTCAAAGTGAAAAACAGATAAGTTTTCACCTTTGACAATGCTATTGTGCTCATGTTTGTAGGCTGACAGAGCAAACCACCTGGATTACCCTGGAGATCTGGGCAGTAAGCTCTTTTTCACTCTTTGTAGAAAACATTTTGGATTCTGTATAAAACAGCAAAACTTCAGTGAAATCCAAGGACAGAAATTGAATTCTCAGGAGTTTTTATGTCTGACTTCTTGCTCTCTTTTTTTGTTTGTTGGTTTGTTTGTTTAAAGACTTTTATTTGGGGACCTGTATTTCCAACACACTAAGCAGGACTTTGAACATATACTTCATAGCTGCTGGAAATGGCTGTGGGGGGCAACAGCAGGGTTCGTAATCAGGGAGCCTCTTAAAGCATGCAGAGGACTGGAAGGGCCCTTGAGAGACGTCTTGCCCATGCTTCACCTTGCACAAATGTCCTGCAATGCTGATGTAGGCACTGGGGTGGGTAAAGACACCTTGGTCCCCGTGCTCTGCCCAGGTTGCCTGCCACTAGCAGAGATGGGGGTCCTGTAGCCCCTGACTTTTAGCTGTGGAACCCTGCCCCACTCACAGGAGAGTCCCTTCTGCAGGGTTTGCTGCTGTTGTGTCTCTCTCTTACACATCCTTGTCTATGCTAATACCTAGCCCAGCTCTGCAGACTATGTGTTAGAGAACATAATAACAAGAGACTATAGGAGGGAGGGGCAGCTGAACGCAGAGCTTTTCCTGTAATTCGTATGGGAAGCAAGTGCAAATTACAATTTGTGTCTTCTTGGAAAGCATTTACCATTCTACCGTGATCGGAAAGTCCCGACCTGATGATACACAACAAACTACCTGTCGCCAACAGAGCTGCTGGGTTTTCTTAAAAAGAATGGAAGACTCAAAAGCTTTGTGCCTCATTTCACATCCAAAAGCTAGCGAGAAAAATGAAGAGCATAAAGATGTAGGATCATAGCACATCGCCAGCACTGGCAGCCAGCACATTAGGTCCTGGATCCGTGATCGTTATCAGATTCACGCACATGTAGATCAGGAAAATTTGATCCAGGTCAGTCCTTGGCACACAGCTACATTTCTTTCTATAGAGAGTGTAAATATACCTTACAGGAATTTCTACAGCCTTTGTATGTTAACTCTTGAGGACAGGCAGCCTTTAATCCAGTATAAAGCCTGCAGATACCTTGTTAACCCATCACCATTTTTCTTGAACAAACGGAAGCAAGCAGAGTGAGCTGATACAGGACTGGTGCTTTGCAATATGTGACCGCGGCGGTCTCAGCTGGTAGCAGGAGCTCTAAAGCTGGATTTACCGTCTCCTTGGACTGCTGCCATAAACATAACCTCACATTCTGCCATGACTTCCTAGGCTTCCCCACCTCCTTCGCTTCAGATTTTAAACAGGAAACACACATGGTATGAATACGGCTGTCATGGGACAGAAAGTTGTTGCAGTTTTTGCTGGATTCAACTTTGCTAACCTTGACCTCACCTGGGCAATCCCATTCATGAGTTAAAAACTGCTGTTTTGGTGGGACACGTGCCAGGAGCTTGCCTGCTCGGCCACGCTGATCCATGCTTGTGCCCTGAAACACCCCCACCAGATCCCTGAAGCGTGGGCCTCACTTAACTGAGTATTTTTCATCTTGTCATTGATTAGCTATCACGGGGAGGGAACAGCATAATTGATGAACCGCTCTGTTGTTCTCAGCATATGCAGCCCCCACAGAAAACCCATTATTTTCAGGCTTATTATTTTATTTTCTGGTCTCTCTGTCTCTCTGAAGCAATGCTACTTCCTAATTAAGTGCATCAAAACCACAATACAGCAATCCAAAGTATTTTTCTATTTTATTTCCCCATAAGGGGTTATGGTCACTAGAGGGACGTCGCTAGGTAGTTATATCACTATTAGAAATACACAGTTATAGTATAATAATAATCAAACCCTGCTTTGTGGTGGGACCCTGTTGCTCAAGACCCTGGAAACCCACAGTTGGGTGTTCAAGTGCACTTCCAGAAACAGCCATTTACATTCCTCATGCTTTCCTTCAAATTGTTACATCACATTTAATTTTTGATTGACAAGCACAATACTGCCATACTTGATTACAATTTGTGGTCCAGATGTAATTTGGTTATTTGAAAAGAAACCCTCTCCATAATGGCATAATTTTTGAATTAGTATATCCATCCAAATATGTATTTGGACATACTTAGTTCAGGCTTGTACAATCTATGCAACAAATAAACACATTATAGATCCTGATATTTTTAACTGAAAAAAAAATGCCCTTGATGCTTCTAATGGCTCAGCATAAACCCCACTTTGATTCAACAGCCAAAACCAGATAAGACAGAGCCATCCTATTTTCACATTACTGTTTGTGTTGCAAATGCCTTCTGGTGATGAATGAGAAAGATCCTGGTTGCATATGCGTTTTGCAGGAACTCACCAAAACCTTCGATTATGTTTTGTGTCCTGTCTGTACAACACTATTTAGAAAAATTAATGGAAACATTACACACCCTGGAGGTGGGGTCAAGGGTGAGGAGGGCCATTGCTCATTCTCCTGTGAGTGCATGGAGAGATGGCCATTTCCTTCTATATGGCAAGGCTGCAGCCTGCAGGGCGTGGAGATACCACCAGCTCGGAGCATCCCCAGCAGCAGAGCACCAAACAAGCTTTCCCAGTACCTTGTAATTTCTGGCTGTACTCTGTCCTGTCGGACTGACTCCTCCTCAAGGTGCCATGGTCCCCGGCGGTGGTGGTGCTCTCCACCACGGGCTCCGTCCTTCTCCTCTCCCCAATGTACAGCTTGCTCCTCAGCAGGGCCAAATTCCTCTTCTTTCCCCCCACGCCTTCCTTCCCCGGACAGTCCATGCTCACCACGGGCAGCCTTGCTTGGTGGCGAGCAACAGCTTGATTTTCAGAGAGGTGAACTCAGTGCCCAGGTGAAGGCTAGTTGCTCGGGGCTTGGTTTTGGAGCAGGGCTCCCCAGCCTCGGCAGGGCCCCGGGCTCAGCCCTGCCACCTGTGCCGGAGGAGCTCCACCCCCGGGAAGCTGCCGCCCCGGGCGGTGTTTGCATTCACCTGCCCTGTGTGCAAGCACGTCTGCCGGGGCCGCTTCAGGAGCAGCCCAAACCGCAGCCATTCACAGCCCCTTTCCCAGCTTCGGGGCACGCACCTCACCCCACCGCAGGGCACCCCGGAGCGGGAATTGCGTTCTCCTGGCTTTCTATCAGGGAATGCCTGAGTTCGGCAGGGCACTGCCATGCTTTCACCGAACCCCTCCCCTCTCCGCACTGCCGGGGCAGCGGGGAGCAGAGGGCAAGGCACATGGGAAGGGC
Source organism: Poliocrania exsul (assembly GCA_035041345.1). Taxonomy (NCBI): domain Eukaryota; kingdom Metazoa; phylum Chordata; class Aves; order Passeriformes; family Thamnophilidae; genus Poliocrania; species Poliocrania exsul. Next base: position 24,071,321 of record JAWWLZ010000139.1, on the reverse strand, counting down.
AGGCCAGCCACCCCCTTGACCCTCACTCCTTCTCCTTTATCCTGGGCTAATGCCCAACCAGCAGCTTGGTCAGGATGCCAACTCCTCACCTATCGAGTCGCATCTGCCACTGAGAGGTGTAGCTTTTGGGCTGGAAACTCCGGATCTACAAGTTTGAAAGGAGACCAGTCCCCCAGGACAATGAACAAAAGGGCTGAGAGGAGACGAAAGCCGCCGTGGGAGGTGGGAAGCAGTGTGGAGCTGACACTTGACTCAAACCAGGCTCTGTCCTGCTTTACACTAAACATAGAGAGGCCAAAGCCTGCCAAGGACGTTTGAGGGTTGCTACAACAAACCACCATGCTCTGATGGCCGAGGAAGTGAACACCAAAACACCTGCTCATCATAACTCTGGATCAGTCCCTGGAAGGGATCTTATTATCCTGTCTGTCAGCAATGGCCTCTGGCACACATGTACTGTCTAGTGATCCTCTGTAGTGCTGGTCTAATCAAGCTCATGTCAAAACAGCAGGAGTTGCTGGCATCTAAGCTTGGACCGGACTTATCCTGGGAAGAGCCCCAACAGCCATCAGTAGCAATCACTGCTGCTGCCGTGATACCCAACCCTGTGGCCCTTGCTGCCACAGGAAATGCCTGATGGGAGCCCCGTGGTGCAGCCTAATCGGTGTCAGTCTCAGGCACAGTCATTGCCACAGCATCTGCCAAGGGAAAAACTAATGTCCCTCTGACAGATGCTGGCAGAGTGTACAGCTTTAGCACTTCCACGCTGTGTCCCTGAAGGACTGTCTAGTAAAAAACAAGTAGGGAGGAAACATAGTAGCGTAACCTCATTTCCAACTTTTATTTTTCCTTACAAAGCTGGTCCTGTGATGCAACCTCCTGATCAAAGACCTTCATCTCTGCCCAGCAGTGAAAGGAAAAGGTTATGAAACTGTTAAGCAATTTACTACGTCAAATTGCAGCACTATGCCAGTGCTGCACAAAGTGTCCAGCTCAAACACAGTTTGGCAGAGGAATAAAGTGGTGAGGGGAATACTGGGAAGACTTTGTGCTCACACGGAAAAGTCACATATTACATAGGCAATTCATGTGTTACGTCTTGCCCCCTCTTTGATATTTCCTAAGACACTCTTTATTCTGCAAGTCAGACCACAAAAGTTCCTCGAAAGGCAGAGCAGTGGTGACAGCAGGGAGAGACGTAGGCAGGGACAGACTGGTGACACATTTGTGACAAGCATCAAAGCCCCAGCAACAAGTAGTGTACAGATTAAGATGGGAGTTGAGGAAAATCAACCACCCCATTTCCTTACACTGGGGACTTTGGGAGGAGCTATTTTTTTAAGCAATGACTTGGCATTCATCGAGGGTGGTAAAACTGGTTTAAACAATCACCACCCTGACTGCCCCCTTTCCCAAGATGATTGTGTTCCCATTCTTGCTTCAGGGTGTAAACACATGCATTTGAGATGAGATGGAGGAACTGATCTGGCAGAAAACTCCCTTCCTCACCCCTTTTCCCTGGGCTATTTTCCATCTGGATCTGTGCTCCTGATTAGTTCCTCACGCAGCTACGAAAGCAGTTGTGGCAGCCTGAGACAGGGGATGACGCAGGGATATGAGCAGCTGTGGGTAAGGCTGATGGTTGCTTAAGCCAGAATTACACAGAGAAGGTATCTCCCCCCACCAGGATCTTACAGAAGACACAAGTCCCATCTTTTACATGAGATTTCATTATATTTATTTAAATTAAGGTGGTTTGGGGGAGAACTGGGGTATGTATTTTGGCTAGGTGGATGTGGAAGGACAAACTTTATAATATTCTTGGCTCTGTAGGCTCTGCCACATATGCAGAGTTACAGCCAAGATAGGATATAGTAAAGTTTGCTCAGGTGTTTATTACAACAGCAACCTACCCACATGCAAAAGTTGTCTTCCTCCTTAACTCAGTCACACGGTGTGAAAAGGTATGTGTTCATTCAGCAAGGGAAGTGTTATGGGGAAAATCAGATGCAGTGTGCTGCTGCTGTTGCACTTGCAGTGGTTTACCTGGCTTCAGACAGCAGCATTGTTTTGGAGGCAGCCAGGAGCCCAGAGAGGCTTATAAAACGGTTTAGAAATGTACCTAAGTACTTTCTGCAAATTCAAAATACCTCCTCTGTGCCACTCAGCAAGGAAAAGGCTAAATGTAGCATGTCTTCTGTAGTGCTCCAAATGAGGGGAATACATTGAGGATCGGTGGCATCCTTATCCCTTCTGGAGAAAGGAAGGTTTGAGACACAACCTGGTTTATCCATCATCACATTAAACCCCATCATTGTTTTACACTGTGGACTGTGCCTGTGCAGTCAGCAGGAGAAATATGTAAATACAATCAAATGTGTATTTGAATGAGATACCCCTATAAACTCTTATTACTGTTTGCTGAACTTTACTTGGACTATAACAAAATGCCACAGAAAGCACAGCTGAAACTGCATGTGAAGTACTTGATTTCAGCTGCCACTCACAATAGTATGAACAACTCTCTCAATTTCAAATTATTCCCACTCTCTGCTGGCCCCAGGGACAACTGATGGGCAAGCAGTATCAAAGTCAGTAATCCATAAAACAAGAAGGAATAACTGACATCTACGTGGACAAAATTCTCTTTTTACAATTAATCTGAAAATCTCTTTAACCACTGATTTAATTCTACAAAGCAAACTGGAATCCAGTTGATGCCAGCACTCACATAGGAGTTACTTGCACAAAAGTCACCCTGCTTAAGAGACAGAACAGGTGCTGGTGTCAACACAGAAAATATTGGCATTGTGTTCCCAAGCAACTGCATTAGACATATAGAAGAGATTATTCTTGCATGGTCAATGCTAACCTTTATCTCAGTCCTGAGCTATAAATGAACCAGGAGTGCCATAAGCCTGATGGCCATTAACTAAGCAAACCCTTATTTGTTTTCTTGTAATGCCTCACAGCTGTTCCATAAGATTTCCTTATAATTTAGTATCCCAGAGGATACATGAAAAATGCTGGTGTGGATTTCCTACTGTGCCTGTTCCCTTGGAATGGAGGCACAGACCACTGCTGGAGTCCTGCAGCAATGGCACTGGACTGGCATTTTCAAGTTTGTTCACTGCAATGGCCAGCACAGCCACCAAGAGAAACGACAGTCTCAATCCACAGCTGCAGGGTGACTTCACCAGCCAGTGCCAGTTTTGCCCGTGTAAAGAGGTAACATTTAACAGGCAGTAGAGAAGCAGAAAGGTACCATGGTAGTGTTGCAGACAGCTGTCCTCCCCTCCTCACAGGTGGAGCACAACAGCACACAGCACAGATGTCTCTATGGCTGCCTGCCTCCATACAGACAAGTCTAAGTGTATATAATAGCAAGTCTGTACCTCTTGTGACTCTGCACGACATCTTCTGAGGGACAAAATATTGAGGCTTTGATAAGAACAACCACATTTATGTAAGGCCCACCAAGGACTTTGAGCACTGGAAAGTTGCTGGTACCTACACCCTACCTGTTTGCAACCACACTGGTAAGATAAGAAAAGAGTGACAGGTGGGGATAAATGCAATAAAAAGAGAAGGCTTCAGGACAAGTAAAACTGGAGTCTACATACTGATTTTTCACGATGAATGAATCAAAATTACTTTGAAATATACATAGAAAAAAACTTCAAACACCTTTCAGTAGTACAAAAGGGGAAAAAAGCCTGTCTTGTAGGTGAAAAGTTATTTAGTGTGGCAGTCTCACCTTCACTCTTACTGTTGATCTTGCCAGACTGGTGATTCCTGTAGAGAAACAGGTCTTTAGAAGTAAGTGCACAGCAATAATTTCTTTTAGCCCTGTCTACAGTATTTCTTGTCTAAATATTTGTAGGGAAAATTCATAAAGTACATGCCTGCTGGGGCTCAGGCTGGGCTACAGATTTCTAAGAAGGGATGGCTCAACCTTTCAAGCTATGCAATCCACCTCCTCCAGCCGGTGTGATGCTTTCTTACTGCAAACAAAGCCTCTGCTCTGGTTAACTCATACAAAAGGCTGATGTATTTTCTGCCTACAGAGGGGGACCCGTCTCTCAAATCAAAACACCTGCCAGAGAGGAGAAGGGATGCTGAGAGGAGGGTCAGCAGGGCTTGAATTGTCCTCGCAGTGCCTGTGGATCCGTCACTACCTGACTGGGCTTTGTGTAGGTCTATGAGAGCTGGGCCAGCTCCCAAAGGCAGACATCTAAGGGCAGTGCTGCTTTGAAAGGGCTAGGAGGTGAGAAAGGAGAGGGAACTTGCTAAGAAACTGAGCAGCCCTTTGATTTCTTCAGAGTTATAGCTGCACAGTTATTTTCTAAGGAAAATAACCTAACTCTGTTGATCAAGTAGATGGCACTGTGATATCAAAGCTAATGAGGAAAGACAAGCAAGCGAGCAAGGCACAGGTAAAATAACAGAAAGATGAGTCTTCATTATTGTTATGTTTCAATGTAACATGGGGGGGCATAGAAATTACTAAAAGTGAAATATTTTCTCTGGGAATCTTTGAGAAACTTATGTCTGGCAATTCACAAATCAAGATGGGAATGAGCCTAAAAAAGGACTATCATGAACAACAGGCAAGATTTTTCTTTTAGGTCCCTATTTTGAATGATTACAAGTTTTCAGCTTCACACTAAAACTTCATATTTCCAGACAGTATTTTTAAATCATAAACTGGAGCCTTTTTTTTTCCTCTCTGTGTTTGTGCACCTATGTGAAAGAATGAATGCAAGAATGAACAAGAAAGAATACTATTTGCTGATTTCTGTTTTGTGATGGGAAAGTTGTCTTGAATTAACAAAGATAAGAGTCTTAAAAAAAATTAATTTTAGTTCATACTCACAAAAAAGATTTTATGGGAGTTAGGGTAGGCTGAAAATCCTTAGTTCACAGAGTTTAAAATTAACTCAGTACAGATGCCTAGGAGGGAAGAGATGGTCATATCCTACAAGACATGACTCAGCCAAAGTGGCCTGGCCTCATGATAGCCAAATCACTTTCTAGGCAGAGGTCCAGAGAATCTAAGTCTGGCAAGTGAATCCTAACATACATTACAAGGAGTCTAACAAAAAGAAGGGTTAAAAAAGAAACTAACATCCCAGATAAACAATTTATTCAGAAAAAAACAGGGTGTAAATTTGACATGTTCCTATACATGGTAATGTAAATCTGAACTTTGCATAAATACAAGGAACAGTCTCTTTAAAGCAATAGGGTTACTGAAGTGAACTCACTGCTACAAACAAAGGGCTCACAATCTGACCCAAGGTACTTAGTTTCTCTGGGATAGGAGCCTCTGTTTTTATTCACATTGAGATCAAAAGTAACACAACCTGATAAACCTAATTCTATAATACTAATTCCTTTTAGCAGGACGATGTAGTGTTTTGTTGCCATCAAGCATTCATCAGCAAGCAAAATCCAAATATGTGTGAGCAGGCTGCACTTAGACATCCTCTCTAGACAACCTCTCCCAAATCCAGCTGTGCCAATGAAAGAGGTTACTGACTCCCACAACTCATCATCATCCTCCTGCTGCAGACTGTCAGAGCACAAATCTGCCAGGGGAGTTGTTCATGCTCCTTAACTGGCTTTGGCTGGAAAGTAGCCTGACTAACCTAGCCCTGTGTCTCTAAACTGCCTCAGCAGGCACTGCTTGACTGGCGTGATCTAGAGAGCTGATCCATCGGCCCATGGGTGAGATGGGGATGGTCAAGTAAGTGAACACTGGCAAGCAAGTGCTGGCAGCAACCTGTTCCCCTGGGGCGGCTGGACTTGGAGAAGGGCTCTCTGTGGCTGCTGGCCTTTTGCACATGCACAGCAGCAAAACAGAAGGCTGGCAGGAATCGATTCCTTCAGATTAATGGTCTTATAAGCCATGGAGATAGAAGTTCTATTAAAGCAAAATGTAATGATAATGATGTGATCACCAGTCAAGAGCAAACGCACTGAAAAAGCACATAGTGGTACTAATGAAATTCTTCAAAGCCTTGTAGCTGAAAAGATGAAAATAATTTTCATTCAAGGAGGATGGGTGTCTTTAAATTATAATATAGATAATGTTTTCTGCATTTAATTTGCAAATAATTTTCATGGGCAAAACGTTAATTTTTGATTATTTATAGGTGTATATAAAAAATTATCTAAATGTAAATGTACACTGCAGAATACAAACTTTTAAAGTAAGGATGTCCTTCAGGCTTAGATGATTATATTGCTGCTGAGTTTTTGCTATACTCCAGTGGCATTTTGCTGGAATGAGATTCACCCCTGTGCAGAGGGCAAGCATAAAACCTAAGTACCATGTAAGTCCTACTTAAGTCTTAAGGACCTGGTTCTAATTCTTGAAATAAATAGCAATATTTTAATTGTTTTTCAGTGAGAGCTGTTTCAAGGTCAATAAATGGGATCAGTCCTATCAGTGCCTTTTGCTGGCCCAACTGGAATGATACTAAAAGGAGCTGGATATAAAATGCTTGGGAACAAATGTGAAAATATCCCTTGGTATTAAAAGACTTAGTAATTCTGGAGAATTTTCGTGAGGTAAATACTGGAACCAAAACATTCATCTGTTTCAAAGATTCAAGGATGTTAGGTAAATTTATTCTAACCAGGAAGCTGATCCTACCCAAATACGACTTGAGGAGTTGTGTGGGTACTTCTGCCACATTCTGTGTAATAAAATGCACAATACTGAAAAGTATAGTCAAACCTATTTGAAGCAACATTATTTCTGCAGTACTAGGATAATTTTGGATACCTCAGAGTCCTGAAATGCCATGTTCTGTGGTCTGGCACCATGAACACGGTTTCTGTGTGGTTTTCTGCTATATCATCTACCCCTGTTAGGTAACATGATGGCATCAATTTATGCATCTAAATAGAGCCTGCACAGCAATTCACTTATATTTCATAAACCCTAAGTGCTTCACAGCTGATTTCCCGTTACAGATGAGAGAGCTTTAGGTAAGACCATGGTCACAACACGAGGCAATGGAGAACTCTGAGCTCAGACTTAGTGCATCTTATAGTGGCTCATGGCCACTGCAATGTATTTCACTTTCGGGCTTGTATAGGGAAATAAATATGTACTGGACCCCTACTAGAATAACCTTGCACCCAACTGTTAGCTCTGCAAGTGTAAAATTACTGTGTGTGTGCTCAGTAAGGGATTTTTAAAGGCTCTGACCTTCCATAAATGAAATCAGATTTCTCAGAACTCAGCAGAGGCAGAAGGCTAGGCCTATGGCACATGTTTTCTTTTAACCTTGCCCATTTCAGCAGCAGGCCACCTCAAAGAAAGCACATAATTATAGATTTTATTATAGTAGAAAAAAATAGGTTTTCCATTTTTTAATTATTCCACGCCAAAACCAGATTATTTGCCCTCTTCACAAACTTAAAAATTAGTTAACTTCAGAGACCTTCCAGTACCTGAAGGGAGGTTACAAGAAAGATGAATGGACTTTCTACAAGTGTGTGTAATGAGAGGACAAGGGGGAATGTCCTCAAACTGAAAGAGAGTAGGTTTAAATTAGATAGATATTAGGAAGAAATTCTTTCCTCTGAGGGTGCTGGAACAGGTTGGCCAGAGAAGCTGTGGGTGCTCCATCTCTGGAAGCATTCAAGGCCAGGTTGGATGGAGCTCTAAGCAACCTGATGTGGTGAAAGGTGTTCCTGCATGTGGCAGGGGGGTTGGAACAAGATGGTCTTTAAGGTCCCTTCCAAACCAGGCCATTCTATGATTCTATGAAGAATTTCATCCCTACATGTCCAATGGAGGGGATTACCCATTATAACCTTGCATTTGATGAACTCAGTGAAGAAAATTGCCAACTCCTCTAGTGAAACATGAACTACTATTTTGCAGCTTCTGCAAAACTGGGCAATGGACCTGCAAAGTAGCCTGGAGCTAAGTCTGTTGCCACAAATACAGCAAGCAGTGGCACAAATCAGAAGAGATCATAGCTTTCTTTTTACCCCAAGCCTTCTTGTAATAGAAAACCCACACACTATACTACAGCTCTCTTAAAGATCCAGAGCAGCAACTAACACATTTCAGTGGAGCACATGGGGGAACAGTGACTGAGGCCATCATAAAAACCTCTTGCTCTAGTGTGAAGTAATTCTGTGTCCTTACTGCACACACTGAACATACAAATCCTGACTCTTTTGAAGCCTGATCTACCAAAGTAATAGAGGGAAGAAATAATGGGAAGAAGTATTTATATGCTGTTTAGATCTGATGGAAGAGATTGACTTAGACTTTCTGCTGCAAATAAGTCATTCCCAATGACATTTAAAATACTGTATAAAATGACGGTAACATGGAGCTATCTGGCAGAAATCTTTCAGGATAATTCAAATCACAGTTAAAATTCAAAGCTAATATTGACTACCTTTAAAAGCAAATACACAAGATAATTGGCTTGGGAATTAAGAATGATGATGCCTCAGTTTCTCTATCAATGAAATGCAAATAGTGCTATTTGCCTCTTTTCAGGAATTTTTGAAAGATCCCAAATAAGGAGCACTCAAAGAACTAACACCCTTATTGACAGAGGAAATTAACTTGAAATTGTCCTCAAAGATCGATGAAAATGATCAAAGAAATCAGATCACATGGCAACCCATACAAATAGCCCAACTATAAATGGTACAGACTCAGACAGGCTTGGGTGACATAAAACTGTGTGCCAAGAAGACACAAACCAACTAGGGAGCAGCAGGATAGGGTCCTCACACAGCTATGGACCTCAGGCAGGGATGCTACAGTCATTCCTAATTTTGCATCCACACTTTTCACAGGGTCACAGAATGGGGCAGTTTGGAGGGGATCACCAGTGGGCCAACTGGTGCAACATCCCTGTTCAAGCAGGGTCATCCCAGAGCACACGGCACTGGATCGTGTCAACAGTTCTTTAATATCTGCATTGGGGAAACTCCACACCCTCTCTGAACAGCCAGTTTGAGTGCTTGGTCACTCGCACAGGAAAGTTCTTCCTTCTATTCCAGGTGGAACTTCCCATGCAGCAGTTTCTGCCCGTTGCCTCGTGTCCCATTGCTTGGCACCACCGAGAAGAGCCCGGATCCACCTTCGTGGCCACCCCTCGCACGCAGCAGCGGGAGCACCTCAGCCTGGGTACAGGTGGGGTACGCCCTGCCCAGGCTTGCCTGGCTCCCGCTGGGGGTCCCCTGTCACCTCAAGGCGGGGTTGGGGGTTTTTATTAGTATTTTCAACTGGGTGGAGCCCTGCTTTGCGGGTGTGCACCGCACAGCCTCCTGCTCCGCCTCACGCGCTCCCAGGGCCGCTGTGTCTGCGGGACAGGGGCCGGGATAGGAGCAGGGACAAGGAGAGCCGGGGCAGGGACAGGCAGAGCCGGGGCAGGGTCCGGCGGGGCCGGGGCAGGGACCGGGGCAGGGACCAGCAAAGCCAGGGTAGGGTCCGGCAGGTCCGAGTCCGGGCCAGGCGGGGCAGGCGCCGGCGCAGCCCGGCGGGCGCAGGAAGGGGCAGGGAAGGGAAGGGGCGGGCGGGCCGCCGCCATGATGCGGGCGCCGTGGGGGCTGTCGCGGCTGCTGCAGGCGGCGCGGGGGTGGGGGTGCCCGGGCGCCATGGCCCGCTACGGCACGGAGCAGCGGGGCCGGCCCAACTCGCCCGACTACCGCCTCTACTTTAGTAAGTAGCAGCCCCCGGGCTCCATGAACCCCTTCCTTCCCCGTCCCGCGGGGCGCACGGAGGCGAAGAGGCGCCTGTGGCTGCTCCCCGCTCCCGCGGAGGCTCCTCGGGCTGCGGAGGTGTCGGCCCCGAGCCTTCCCACCCTGCAGGGGTGAGAGCGAGGTTTTTGGGAGAGCGAGGGCGGATCCTGTAGAGATCCCGGCTTTTGAGGGGATGCTGGGCCTGCTCAGCCCCGGCCCAGCCGCGGCCCCGGCGGGCGGTGCCGTGTGGTGGCCCTGGGCGCGGGGCTGTGGCATCCCGGGGACAGTCCTGGCAGCCCCTGCGGTGTGACAGCCCTGCCTCTCCCCTGTGACCACGGAGCCCGCCCTCCCTCCCTCGCTCCCTGTGGGAACGGCAGGAGCCGGGGGGCTGGCACCAAGCGCAGGCTCCTGCGCCGAGGCGGGGCCAGCCGGGGGCTCGGCGCAGGGTGGGCAGCGCTCCGAGAGGCTGCGCAGGGCCTAGCGAGAGCCGAGGGAGCGCAGCGTTCACTATTGCGCGTTTTCGTAGCAGTGTTGTCTGCTTGTGTGCCAATTGGCTAGCAGTGGTTTTCGAAACAGCGTTATTTGTTTGGGTGCCAGTTGTGTAGCAGTGAGCGGGTTTGTACGTTTTTGGTCCATTGACCCAGAAGCAGCCAGTTGTGACGTGCGTGTACCCGGCTGGCAGAATTCCTGCCAGAGCTCCCTGTGCTCGGTCCCGGGGGCTGCCAGCGCCGAGCTCATCCAGAGCAGGGCACTTTATTGAGTGGGAATAAACAGCCTAGCACTAAACTTTGTTTTATTTGGGTGGAGCATCATCTGGGAAGCTTCCAGGAGTTGCAAATCAACTGCATTTACTCAATTTTGCTGAGGTGGTCAAAGTACAGTCCGAAGCTAAGTGGGGCTCCTTGTTCTACTTTTTCCTTTACTGTGAATAGGGGTGCTAGCAGAGGATAAATTCCTTGGAATTTGAGTTAGTGTTTGCACTGTTTTGTTGCAGTACTTGAGCTTTTAGTATATTGAAAAAATTGAGTGGAGTAGCTTGAAAAACTTAAGCGTCAGCTCCAATGAATTTTGTTTCTTTCTAGAATGGGAGCAAGGCTGAGGTGCAGTTGGGTCCCCATTAACCACGTCAATTTCTGCTGGTTTCAAGGTGTGGTATTTCATATCTAGGGCCTTGAGCAATTATCCCATCCCTCACTCACTCTTTTGATCAGACTTAGTCCTACTGTGTTGGGGAATTTGCTCTTTGTGATCTTGAAACTCAGTTTATTAGAAATACGGTGAAATCACACTATTCTAGAAACCCAGATAAGTTCGTTTATCACTGATGGAAATGAGGTTCTTTTGTTTGTTTTTTTTTCTCTATTAATAGTTGTGTATGGCCAATGAAAAGAGTGTGAAAGGATCTTCTCATCTTTACATAGCTTGTGTTGCCAGTTAGTCAGAAGATAAGCACAGTGTTGAATATTAAAGCAATAAATTTGATTCTCATGAATCCTTGTCAAAACAATCAAATTCCTTGTCCTACATGTAGGTTATTTTTAGCACTTGAAATTAAACTTCAGAAAAAGTTTGACTGATGCATAATTGTAGCATATATACATTTCTGTATTGCATGATATTTAGCAACACCAACATGCCATATCATTAGGTTTGCAATGGAACTTCTTTATTTTGTCTTTCAGAGACTGCAGATGGTAAATATATTTCCCCATTTCATGACATTCCACTGTTTGCTACATCTAAAGAGGTATGTATTTATGCCTTGAAACACGATTAATTTCAAGATTCTAACAATTTCAGAGTTTAAAATCTTTTTTTTTGTGGATAATCAGTGGGGAAATGTAGAGTGCCAGAAAGGACTACTCTAACCCAGGGTGATTCCTGATGTAATACAGGCACTCCAAATTTTTTCTGCTGAGTTCAGTAACTTGCAGTGAAACATAATGATTGCTGTGTAGACAAGCCTAGGTGCCTCTTTAAGTCTTCAAGTGATTGAGGGTGGGAGGAACCCTCACTGTTCCGTGTGATAATTCTGTGTGTTTAAGGTTTGTGTTTATGTGCACTTGAATTAATTTTCTATTGTTACTCTTTTTAAATTGGCTGTTTCCTACATCTGCAATTAAAAGTGTACATTTCTGTGTAGTAGATGTACAGCACATGCATGTGTAACTTCTGGTGTACATCTTTAATTCCCAGAAGGAACATTATAATTGGAAGGCAAGAGGAATGCCCAAGAGAGAAGGGGTAATCACACCTTTGGAGAATGGCAGTGCCTGAGGTGCCGCTGAGCACTTTCACGTCTGGTTAGCCACCCTCCCTGGGGCTTCGTTAGAGCAGTAATGAAACGCCTGTTTCGTCTGTCACTGGTGGGAGAACTGCCAGTCCTCGATTTAGGCTTAGGTTTGCTTGTCATGGTGTGCTTGTTACACAAACAGGTTGGGAGGGTTTTGGCTGTTTTCTGGATCTGTTGCGGAGTCTCTGTGGGTGATATGAATGGTGTGAAAGGTCAGTAGTTTTAACGTGTTCAGATGGAGACTTCTCAACTGATGAACCAGTCCCCTGAATTAATAAAACCAAAAGACTAAAAATATGAATGAAACCTTTTGATCAGCAGAGCCAAGTGCTAGTCAGTGGTAGAGGTGCGTCATTCAGAGTGTCATTACTTAGATGTCCTGTTCAGTGGGTGCTATTGCTGGAAAAGCAAGGGGCATTTTCATCACACATTCCCTGTTTGGCCTTGCTGTCCCTGTATCTAGAGTTTAAAGTTTGTGGGAATGGGTTATAGCCTGTGCTTTTTCAGTAGATTAAATTAGAGTACAGCAGTGTCTGATCAATGTGGAGAGACTTTAATTTTGGTGTGTGAGCAGGGAAATAGGCCCCATAGAGGGCCTGGGTGGGGCAAGGGGGGGAGTTGTGAAAGTCTCTCAATTTTGCCTTCTTTGTAAGAGGACTTAAAGAGTTGTATTATAGGCTTTCCATCCCCTGGTCTAAGTTTTGTAGACATTACTTTATGATGGAAAACTGCAGCCTTATTTTCCATGCTGGTTTTGTTTGTTTTGGATTTTTTTTTTGTCTCCTTATACTGTATGGAAGGATGACCATGATTTTAGTCAGTTGAGGACAGGCTGAGGTTGCTGCTTAAATTTCTTAGTAGTTGGGAGAAAGTGGATATATCCTTGTAGATTTTTATCTTCCTCTGTTAACATCTAAAAGGTTAAAATTTCACAGTGAAACAGAAGTGAGTATTTTTAAAGTTATAGTTTAGGCCCTTACGCTCGAAAAAGGATGTTTCAAATGCATTGCAAACTACTGTTGTCTGCAGTTACGTGGATACAGTATTGCTCTCTAATGTTCTTCATACACTTTTTTTCCATCACTCTTTCCCTACAGGATAAAGAAATTCCTGCAAAGAGGTCCAAGACTACTGGATCTGAGGTACTGCTAAGTTTTGGGGTTTTTTTAACTATTTAATCTTTTTCCTTTCCAAAATCCTTTCTCTACTCTGCAAAGTGAATAAAGTTGACATGTCTTCAAATGCAAGTCTTTTAGGAGGAGAAGGCTTACAGGGATTGAATATTCTCCTCTTTGAATGGACCAGAAATGTCAGAATTCTTTTATTCATCAAGATATTCTCAACGGCAAACACTCATACCATTCTTTCAGAGGTTTGTTATGACTGTTGCAGTGTACATGTGTAGATATTTGAAACATTTGCAATGAAACCTCTGTTAATGAAATATTCATTATGCTCTGTGGATAATCTTTGTTATAGATACAGAACTTCAGAAATCCAAAGCATATTAGGACAGAAATTATACCAAATATCTGCTTTTCAGAACTGAGGATATGTTGTTTTCTATACTCATCTGGGAAGCCCAGAGGGAGAAAAATGACACCTGCTAACAGTTCAGAATTATCCAGCACTGAACTTAAGCCCAACAGAAGCCCAAAAGACATGGAAGATCTGCTCAAGCTTTTTCTGTGAAATAAGATGTGTTTATACAAGTGTCTTTTCCAAAATGTAACATTTTTTTCTCTGTTTTACCTGGCATAGGCTTATCTAAAACTTAGTAGAAGAATGTGAAAGAGAAAAATGAACCAAATATCAAATTGCATTTTAAGGCCATGATATATGTATGTATGTGTGTAGGTGGATGTGTGTCCCAGTCTTTATCTTCTCCTATCAGTTTGGCCAGTCATATTGCAAAACTGTAACTACCCATCTGATGGGAAAGAACTGGCCTAACTGTCTGGGTTCTCACAGTTTTGCAACCAGTGTGTGGTACACGGTTCATCTGCTGTACAGCAGTCCCCACAGTCTTGCAAGATGTATTTCCCCTCCCTTTGCTCTGTGATTCATTCAAGCGACGATGCCTCCTAGGTAACGCTTTTTAGATATCCTGTAGCTTGATGCCCATTTAGGTATAATTTAGTTGGCATAGAATCATGCCTGAAAGAGGAATTATTCAGGAGAAAAGTCTACTGGCACTTACTCTTTCTCAAAAATCATTGTCTTGCAACATCAGTTCTTATTTCCTGCACTTGCTGGAAGTGTTCTGCTTCTTACCTGCTTATAAATACCATGACAATACCTGCCAGGTGCAAAGGTGTTTTGTGCAACATCTAAAAATGTTTTAAACTTCATTTGTCTATGCAGTGAGAAGCATGAGAGCTTGTTGGAAACCATGTTTCTAGTGGCTTATGGAGAGAGGGGGTGGAAATGCCAGTGAGGCTGAGCAACTCTTGCCTTCTGAGCCGGTGTGGTCTTGAGAGCTGCTTCACAGAACTCCTCTTGTGAGAGAGCTCTGGGCTGTGGTTTAATAGAACTACAGAAAATGAGCCAAGGCAAATGTACGTTTCAATCTCAGTGGGCTCCTGATGTGAGTAAACAAACAAATACGCAGACTACAAGCTTCCCAAACCTGCTTGGTCTTTACTTAGGTGGTGAAATGTGAGAACACAAATTGTTTATAAAACCTTTTTTCATCATCATCTTTGTGAGTTGGTGAGGACAGAGAAAACAGAGGGATCTTCGTGTTCAGGAAGGCAGTTTCTTATGCTGGGCTCTTCAGCAGCTGTCCTGAGCTTGGCTTGGTGAGAAGTGCATCCTTGTGTGCTTGTATGCAGGGAAAGCATAGCTTAATCAGGCAGTAAGGGAAAACTAGGAATTTAATGCCATGTACTGATTTCAGAAGACCTTTGAAACACTGTACTCCTTGTTCTTGCCTAGAGCTGCAAAGGCTGCTGTTGATACCTGGTGTTCAGCTGATCCTTGTGCTGAATTTGACCGGAATTCAAAGGTGATAGTTCTCCTTGCCCTGGAAACACACTGACATCTTTAAAACTTGTGCTTTGAGGGTGGCAGTTACTTGTTACTCTCCACAAGGGCAAGGCCTGTTAAGGGTGTGTGTTAAATTATGCTCAGCTGGTGTTCATCAGATGGCAGTCTAGCTGTGGAAAATGAAGATAATTCTGCAAGAGTCTCTTCAGTCTGTCTAATCTACTTTAAATTGTCCTTAGTGTTCCTGATGGCAGAAAAGGTCTCAAAGTAGAGGAGTTTCAGCTTTCAACAGTCATGGGACAGGGGAATGCACATCCTACAAGTCTCTGTTAACTGTTTTGCAGTCTCAGTTTGTAGTTCTGAAGGAAACATGCTGGTGTTTCTGTATGAACTGTTTCACTAGTGCAGCCATTTCTTGTAACATTTCACATCTTGCCAAATCCCAGTTAAATGTAGCTTTGCAGACACTGCTGCCAGCTGACCTTTTTGCTTTTGCAGAGGATTTTTGGCTGTTTGATGTCTAGAGAAGCTATGCTGAGAGAAATCATATTCAGCTTCAGTCTCAAAATTATTAGCAGCTTGCAATCTGAACCTCTGCCTTGCCTTAAGCATTGCAAGCACTTGGAATCCACTCCTGCACAAGTAAATCTCTGTGAAAGGTTTCAAAAGTTTCATATCTGTAGCTGAAGAGCAGATGTTTCCACTGCAGCTCCAGTCAAAACTGTCAGAGCCTGATGGTTGAATAAGGCCATCCACGGCTGGCAGGAAGAGGGTTTGAACAGGTCAGCCTTTCCTTTTCGAGACAAATGTGACATGTTGCTTCCCTGCTGTAGTGAAAGGGTTTCTCATCTACTTGTCATTGTGTATCTTTGGTAAAGTGTTCACATCTCATGTCATCCAGAAGACTCAGGTGTTCTTGAATACAGAGTTTTATTTCAGATGTTGGTCCTGGTAAGGAATCTGTCCCAGCATGTAGAGATTATAGTCCTCTAACTTGCAGACATTCACAAGAGCATTTGAAAAAAAGTAAAAAGAAACAAGTCAGCTTTTGTTTTGTTGCATCCTGTGGCTTGCACAATGCTGGAATGCCCTTCTGAACTTCAGCTGAGTTGCTTCTGTGAGGGAGAAACTTCTGATAAATTAACTAGTCAGGTGAGTTGCAAGGGGTTATCAGAGTGGTAATGCAGTCTGAACAGGTGATCTTACAGAGGACTTTATGCTTTGAACAGTGTTCAAACCTGGTGTCAGAGTTGCCTTATAAAGGCAGCATGTTTCGTTAGGAAGGTAAAGCTGTCATAATTCTCTGTGCAGAATAGGTACACACTTTGTACTGACTTCATATTCTGCCTTAACTACAGCCTCTGTCACAGTTCTTGATGATATTAGATGTTTTTCTGATACATATATATAACCTGAGCTATAATATGCTCATTATGTGGTCAGGGACTTGTGTTCCCAATTTTAGATTATCAGTGAATCTCTTACCCTGATGCTTGAACTTGCCCAGCCGTTTTCTATGAGTGTGTCCACCAGCTGCAGCATTGCTTTGTGTTCTTGTGGAGGGACAAATGCTGAGAGTAGAAATAGTCCTCACTCAGCAGTTCAGTTGAAATCTACCCAGAGCAGACTTGGTTTACAGAGAAAGTTACATCAGTGGTTTGATCAAACTTTAATTCAAATAAATGGTTCCTTAAACCTGAGAAAGTCAGTGTTTCATTTTTATTTATGTCATGGCTGTACACTGTAGTTTTGCAGGTGAATGTTCCCCAGAGCTGGTTTATCAGAGCATGTGCCTGACACCAGTGAGATGCCTGTGTGTAAAAACCTAAATGTGGTGTTTGTGACTCCCTTTTCACTGTAACATGAGGGAAGTACACTATGAGGAGACTGCAGGTACTTTGCATTTATGCTGGGTGCTGCATTCCTTTTTTGCTATGTGGCATGTTAATTTATGTTGGAAAAGTTCCACTGACTTCTCATTTAGATGCAGTCGATGTGGTGTCCAGATGTTGCTGGCATCTGGTTTGTTGTTTTCATTGGCAAATACCTTGTAGCAAGTGTTACACTGGGAATGCTTATAACATGGGCACTCATTTTATAAGGAAGCCCCATTTCAATTTATTTCTGGATATGTTTCATGACAGTCCATATTTTCATTCTCCTTGGTTTTTTTTCTTTCTTCTTTTTAAACAACATCATTTGTTTGCACTGCTGCTGGACTACAGCTCATCATTTTCGTTCTCATTAGTCCTCAGGTTCATGCTGCCTTGTTCAGTTGATGGTTGATGAGAATCCCTTCAGGGTTGCAAATGAACAGACAGAAAAAAAGGAAATGATAGCTGCTTTTTCTTTTCTCTCTCTTCTGAGCTCAGGACTTCTCTGTGATGAAGAGTGAGCAGCTGCTCTTGTGCTTTCGGATTTTTTTAAGCAGCCTACTGTAAAAAGTACTAAAATAATTGTAAACTTTAGCATTATCTCTTCTCTTTGTCATGCAAGGTGATGGTGAACTGCAGTCAGGCTGTAAAAAGTGGTAGTTTGTCATTTTATGAAATTATATGAGTTTCTGTTCCTCTCCTTACCTCTTGTAACTTTCCTCACTCTACAGAGGTTGTTTCACTTCTCCCTCAAATTAGCTGAACTTTCAAAACTGAGCATTAAGGGTTGCAACCCTCAAGCAAATCATGCCTGTTTAAAACTCTTTCCTCAAGTGCATGAGCTAAGGAACCTGGAATGACTGGGAAAGGAAATAGTTGAACAAGAGAGGGAAGTTAGGTAAGGAAGAATTGTTTTGGAGAGGGTATAGGGCAGTCCAGAAAGGCAGATTGTAAAAATAGTGTCAGAAAGGGGTTTCTTTCTTTTTTTTTATTTCTTTTCCTTCTGATACTCAGATTTCTAATGACAAACCCTGTTCAAAATGAGTTATCTTCTATAAGAACCTGTCCAGCCAGGACTAGCAATAAAGCAAACAGAACCTAAGTGAGTTCCCATGTGATGTACTTAGTGTGTAGTACTTAGGAAATAAAGTGTATAATTTAGACATACTGATTGTTCCTACTTACGTAATTTTTAGCTGATTTTCTTATTCAGTTTTAGGAAGTAGGAAATGCACTTTTGACTCCTCTGTGCTGAGCAAATAGATTCCTCCTCCCCTGGCTCCCATCCCCTTTGCAAGGTGTAACAGAGCATATGTACAAATGTTTGTCTTGTGTTCACAGTGACCCACAGGCAAACAAGCTCCGTAATACCCTGGGCTGAAAGTCCCTCTGGACTCACTCAGGGCACTTTCCCGAGCAGATGGGCTCTGTCTATTTCTCTGAATCTGGGAAACTTCCTCCTTTTTTTCCCTGCATGCTGCAGGAATGCTGTCCTGAGGAGACCATCAGCCAGGCCTCATCTGGCCTGTTGTACAGTAGACTCTCCTGAAGTGTAGGCCCTCCTGCATTAGGTCCTTGTAGAGTTGGATTAAATCTAGACTGCAATTAGCAATGATCTCAGGCAGGCCAGGTGGTTTCTGTTGTACTAAGGCAGTTAAATGGTAAACTTTGAAAGCAACAGTTTTGGTTTAATGAGAGTTTTTCTGTCATTCAGAGATTTGTCAAATGGGCTGTTGAAACAGTCTTGCCATTGCGTGAGGTGGTAGAAGTGTTTGCTTGGGGCGTTGGTGAGGTGGAATTTTTTGTTTTACTGATTTAAAATAAAAATATTGATTACCAGATCCACTCACCAGCCCAAACTAGCCGTTGAATGACACATGCAGGTGGTAATCTGTGAAGACACGTGGTGTGTGATACTTGCATTTCTGTTTCCAGCTGAGGCAGGGACTGTTTTCAGCAAGGGATGGGGGACAACACTGAAGTGGTTAGAAGGAGTAGGTGCTTGGTCTGGGAAAATAAGAGTGATGGAAACATTCCTTGGTGCTACTTAGTCAAGGAGGGAAACAAGATAGGAAAGATGAGGGGAAAAAAACCCTAAAAAACCAGAGGAGTCTACTTCTCTCTTCCTATCTGTCATAATATCCAGTGTGTGCTCTCCTTTCCACACCAGTGGATCTAATCTCACCACTGTGAAAATCTGATTGCCCTACAAATAAAAGTTTTTATTTTCAAATGTAAACACTGTATGAAGTCATTAATCTCTTGTAAATGCTTGTGGCAGCTTAGCATTAGAGAGAGTACTTTCAGGGAGTTTTTTGCATACAAATTAATCTGTCAGGCTGTTCCATTTAAGACTCTTGACAATTCACATTTGACTGATACCACAAATTATGAGGGCATGGTCTTTGAGCTGAGCTAAATCCCTGTGTTTGGGTTTTTTTTATTTGTGAGAACAATGTTGCATTCATTTCAGTCTGGTTGTTGTCCAGCCCCGAGGGTTGATTTGGTGAAGACCTGGACTAACTGTTGACTAATTAAAACCTCAAAATCAACCTTAGAGGCTGCTGAAGGCACTTTATTCAACATGGTGAGGATCTAAACAATAAAAATACAGGATTGTGGTAGAGGGGAAGACATAATGTATAATTCCAGGAGTAGTTTGTAAGTTTTCTGCCTGTAGTTACCAGTCAGAACAACTCTTTGACCTGCTTGGCAGTTCCCTAAGAGTTTCTTGTCAGCACTGGGTTTCATGCTGTGCATTTCTGTTTTCCAAGTGTGTCCCAGATACATGTGCAGATTTTATTTGCCTCTCTTCAACCCTTCTCTTACCTGCTGGTGCCTGTGTGCTGTTTTGTTCTGTCTGCTTCCTCAGTGTTGACATTTTTGAGCCCTCTTTCTGATTAATTTTGTTTTAACTATTCTTATATACATAAGGTGTACTTTGTGTAACTGAAACTTGTCGGAAGAACCTTTCTCCTCTTGTTTTTTTTGATCCTTTTTTATTTGGTCATGACCTGATTGGGAAAGCTTGTTCCATCAGACATGCTACTGATTGCAGTAAGGGCCCAGTACTTATGGATGGCAGATATCATTTAAATTTATTGGGAATTTGCTGTCAGGATTGTGCATAGCTTGTGATCTCCTAGTAGAAACACTGAGTGATAGTTGGAATTTTCCTTTGCTTTCTTGCTTTCCACATTCTAGATTTGTTTGTGAGGTTATGATCATAGAACCACTGGAGTTACTTTAATCAGACTGTGACATTTACCCTGGCAATGATATTTGTTTGTTGCAGCTGCAGGATGCAAGGAACAAAAATACAAATATGAAGGGTCTATTGGAGCCTTAGTTGTGTGTTGTTAAAGAGTCAGTGCAAGTCTTCAGTTGGTTTAACTTAATATTTTTTTCCTACAAATTTCTGCAAAATCATACTTTGTTTTTCCTGAACTTTTGCAGTTGGTAATACCAGTGTGAGTTTTCTTTGGCTATGAAAAGATGTCCCAGCAAGTGATATTCTTGGGGTTATTTTAGTAATCTGAAATAGTTGTAGAAATTCCATGATGGAATTCCATAGGGTCTAGTTACCTGATTCAGTGAATACTCCAGTCCTTGGTAATGCTTAACTCTGACAGCTTCTGAAGAAGAAATCTTACAGAAGTTACACAGAGTTTTTTTCTCTTTGGAAAATGCCACTTTAACTTCCTCAGTAAGAAGGGTGTAGACTACCTATTTTTATTCTTATTCCTCCCACACTCCCTTTTCAAGACAGCTTTCAATTTGTTTCTATTAGGAGGAAGGCTGAGACACATGTGAGGTGTCTGTGTCATGTCCTTCCTCTGCCATCTCTTTTGGATTAGTATTGCCTCACTTGCACCAGATTTGACTGAGAATCAGAAATGTCAGTGGTTGTTGCATTGGCATGGGCTTTTAAAGAAGTTAATGAGGCAAAATAGGAGGACCTGAAGAAATAAATCCTTGGGGGGAAAAGCCAGAAACATTGTCCTTTCCTCTGCTTAAGGGAACCTGATTTTGTACTATGGAAACATATAATCCTCTGGCTAGTAGACTGGACCACTTCCTCATGGCAAACCATTCCATGGGCATCCTGAACATTTTGTGAAGAGTAATATTAGTATGAGAATAAAAAACCATATCATGTGTATTTCCACTACTTTTTATTGTTTGAATTCTCAAAGGGGCGGGATGGGGAAAGGATGAACCAAGGAGGTTGAATATTATTGTGTGGAATTTAATGAACTGTACAAATTAAAGGGCTGGAACAGAGAAATGTGATACATGTTACTGCTGAAGGTAGAGGAGGGATTTTATGTTGCTGTAAAATGCTAATTGCCAAGAGGAATTTATTTGCAGTTCTGACATTGTGTTTTGTTTTAGGTCCTGTTTAATATGATTGTAGAAGTGCCTCGTTGGACTAATGCAAAAATGGAGGTAATTAAGAAAAATACCTTGATTCTATAGATATTTATGGAAGTTATGACAATGCTTCCAATAGTCTGAGTTTAATCACAATGTGGGTTACTGATTACACATAAAATCTTCTCTGTTCAGAAAAATGGATTTGAAATGGTGCATACAGACACTTACTTTGCTATTACCAAAAGTGTCCTCACAACCCTCTGACTGGAGAGTGCAGCAAACCTGCAGCAGAGTCCTCAAGTACTGACTTTCAGGATGTTGTCCAGCATTTTAGTCTTACTCTTCCTTGCTTATGGAGCTTTCCACTCAGGGGATTTAATTCATCATTTGCTCTTTATAGTGTGTTAGGCCAAATCCTGACAAATGGAGTTGCTAATAAAAAAGCATTTCCTTATGATAAAAAAAAGGAAAAACTTGGGAACCGCATTGATTGAAAGTGTCTACTCATGCAGGGAGATATTTCACAAATAGATCTTCATCTGTAGT
>JAWWLZ010000139.1:23997224-24047217 GCA_035041345.1 Poliocrania exsul | reverse complement strand
GGGACTTAAATTAGTCCTGAAGAACATGATGGAGCTGGAAAAGAGTAATTTATTTTCTTTACACTTAACTGTATAAGCAGTGAACGTTGAGTCCTGAAAATCTACTTAGGTATTTGATCCCTGGCGAGGAGATACTGGGCAGGTGCTGGAATACAGCAATGAAGTTCTTATCCAGTCAGCAATCTCAGCAGACAAAGTTTCCAACTAGGTGTAGTTGGAAACCAGCAATTCCGTTTAGTGTTTTCAAATTTGTGTGCATTATTTTGGACTTAGGGTACTTCTCTCAGGAGAAATGCTCAGCACCTCTTGTTACCTTGTAAGTAAGAGAGGGCTAGAAATAATTGTTGGTTTTATTTTTTAATATAGTAGAATATTTGCTATCATAGCAGAAGTTGCTGGACTGTCCAGAGAACAATACTATTCCTAGCAACCTTTACTTCTAACCTAGAGGTGAAGAGATGCAATTGGTCACCAGAGTAGTGCTTGTATAATGCAACCTTAAATAAAAAGCACTTGGAAAGAGTATTCGAAAACCAAATTTTAATTTTAAATTCTCTTTTGACTCCAGCATGTTTTTAGTAATGATTTTGCCACCTAAACACCTGAGCATGTTCTCTTCACCATTTTGCCTTTCAGTACCAGTCAAGTTCTCAAGAACAGTTTTGAGGTGGAATTATGGTGATGGACAGCAGGAGCTAACAGTATAGCTCCTTGGGAAAAAAAGGTTTCTAAAATCTGTCAACAAAACTTCATTGGATGTAAAATTCTTAACAGAAACTTCACAACTGTGGAATGAGTTACTCATTACTTGCCAATAAAGCAAGTACTGGTCTAGTAATTAAATCAGTATAACTTGACTGGGATTACTTGCCTGTACAGTGCTCAAAGCAGGGGTTTAAACTTGCCTTTAGAGAAGCTTTTTTGGTCTTAAGCTGTTGGCTGTTCTTGGGAATGTACACATCTCAGAATACTCAGAAGTACTTCATACCTAAATCTAAAGACTTTAAAATTACTGGGTGCTGGTAAATGGATGCCTAAGAGGGTAAGAGGGTGGTTAGCTCAAAGCCTCCATATTTTTGGAAACAACATATATTGGTATCATGGTATTTAAAGAGTATAATGAAAACATAAGATCTCCTAGCTTGATTTCATAATCACTAGTAACTAGAAAACCCATTTTCAGGGTCCTCTGATACCTTAATCACTGCAATTGGGTGAAGTGTATCTGCTGAGTCATGGATGCAGTTAATGGTTTTGTTCCTATGTCCTCAGTAATCCTTGTGTTACTTGTTCTGAGTTACTCAGTGTCAGTCCATTGGCTGTTCATTTGATTTTTTCCTTTTCCCATTGAGCAAGCCTGTTCTCAGAAAGCTGATGTTTTTATTGTTGTTTTTATTAATCTTAGTAATTTACTGGTAAGATGAGCAATGATTGCAGTTCAGTTGATAACTTACTGTTCTCTTTCCTTTGGCAGACCTGGGAAGATCCAAATCATATGGATAACATTACAGGATGTTGTGGGGATAATGATCCTATTGATGTTTGTGAAATAGGTTCAAAGGTTTGTCTTTATCACGATTACTTTAATTTATCAAGGTTAACTTAACAATTTGGTAACAACTTTTGGAAGAGAAGGTCAGATGGAAAACAAAAAAAAAGTGTTAATAGTGTTAGGGGCTGACAAAAATATAAATAGAGCATCTAAGGAGGGAATAGGAAAGGAAATGGTGGATTTTTAAAAAGGAGGAAATAAAGTAGGATTTGGCAAAGTCTTTGTACTTGATAAAGGGAAAATAAGAGAACACCTGCTGAAGTTTTGTGGCTGGACATTTGAGTTTTAGGTGAAGGAGGAGAGGGTTAGTATTTTGGGGGAAGGAAAAGCTTTATTCCTTCTTCCCCTGTTAGCAGTATTGAAGCTATGAATAGGTTGTTGAAAGATGAGGAAGTATGACAGCCTCATGCACATTAAAGTTACAAGGTCAGACCCACAAAGGAGGTAGGTTTGAGTTTACCCATGGGTGCAAACAGAAGTAGATCCTCTTCTAGAGAATTTGAGAACCTGCTGTCGTGTTGCAGAGTTGTGAGTCACAGAGTAGACGGATAAAAAAGAGGTGCAGAAAACACCATTGATAGGTATAAAGAAAAGGTTTAACTCACTGAAAGAAAATTGTACCTATCTAGTGGCAGCAAAGAATGAAGCAGTACTCGGTGTTACCAAAAACAGGATTATAAAATGGATGAATGAGGAGGAGGGATGTCTTGGGGTATTTTAGAGTCAGGGGAAATTTAATTGGTGACCTCAGTGAAGGTGGTCACCAATTATTTGAGGTAAGGAGCCTAAAGATTAATTTGAAGGCTCCAGGATGTCTTACAAAGGGAGTATTATCTGGTAGGGGGAAGGTTCCTAAGATAATGCAGAAGCAGTTGTGCTGGTATTTCTGGGGAAGGGCTGTGTGTTTATATGTGTATATTGGAGTCTAGAGGAAGGAACAGCAAGAGATAAATCAGGACCAAGAGTTGAGAAAATAGAGAGTCAAGAGACAGGAAGAAGTTAAAAACTGAGTTTGAGATACTTTTGACTTGCAGTTTGGAGTGACGTTCAAGAAAGTGTGGCAGAACTAGGGTAAAAAGAAAGGAAGAATTTTCTAGCTTCTTGTCTACTTAAATACTGACTGGAGGATTGAGGGTTGAGGAATCAATGGTAGGAGAAAGGCTAGAAATGTTAGATATGTACTGGATTTGCAGATCTGTCTTGTAATACTGTTGTAACTGCTGGTCAAAAATGTAGTAAAATTATTTTTTTGTAAGGTGTTTTCCAAATCTTTGTGACACTATGTTGTGTTTCAGGTTCGTTCTTCTGGTGAGATTGTTCAAGTGAAGGTCTTGGGTGTTTTAGCTCTTATTGATGAAGGAGAGACAGACTGGAAGATAATTGCTATCAGTGTGGATGACCCAGAAGCTCATAAAATCCATGGCAAGTATTTTTATTTTAATGCCAGTTATGTCAGCAACTTGCACAGTAGAATGGTACCTGAGTTTAGGCCACTCAGGACAAAAAGAGGCAGACAACAGGAAGGCAAGGCTTTTGATTTATTGTTGTTGTTGTTGTTGAAGTCAGGTGCTTCCTTCAAGGAGTGCATATGTGCTTTCACACTAAAATGTTTTGAAATGCTTCACTTGGGTTTTCCAGAGGACCTGTCATACAGAAAATCTTTTGACTCCTAAAACACAAATGGCCTGGAAAGTGACCTCCTAAAATTACAGGCTTATGTCCTGTGTAGTAGTGAATATTTACCCACTTAGATTATGTAGCACTCTGCTGTTTTCCTTGTTGAATGTGTTTGGTTTATATTTGCAGGCATTATGTTGCATTCTGAAAAGGCTGTACATTTCTAGTGTTTTGTCACTTGTAAGTGGGTTACTTCCAGAGTTTGTTGCTTAGTATGAACAGTTAGGTGTCACCTTTTAGCTTGAAAATTTGCAAATAAACTGCTAATGCAGCTCACCCCAATATCAGCCATGATGATAACTAGCTGTGCAGGGGGAAATAACCTGCCCAGACTTGTCTTCCCTTTGACCATTGTTCTGTTATCCCAATGAAATCCAAATACTGAAATGTGTCTATGTGAATAGCATGTGAGATCTAATTTTCCTTGAAGATATGTTAGAACTGCAGGGAGTTAGGTTTTACAGCACAGGTAAAGTGCAGCTTTCCTCTGGATAGATGGAGATTCACTTCCTCAAATGCAATGTTTGGGAATCATGAGGACTAAGTGAGGAGGTTTGTCTAAAACTGGTTGTTATGACACCAAAATGCAGGGCCTGCTCTTTGTTGGTACAGAGCATCAAGGCACAGAGCGGCCTTTCTACTAGAGAGGGCTATCCAGTAACTTCTTAAGCAATTACATTTCTCAGCTATTGAGGCTTGTTCCTGGTTTTTGAATATAAAATATGTATGTCACTGGACTGGCCCTTCATTCTCAGTTTCCTTGCAGATTTTCACATAGAGAATACTTGACTTATGGGGAAAGAAAGGGAGGAGATGGAAAGGAAATTCTTGGGTTGATGCTGATTAAAATCATTGGGCAGATGAATTACATAGTGTTTATGACTCTGCTTTGATGGTTAGAGATTTAAGAAGTTCATCTTAAGGAAATAGTAATAGTTTGCTGTTGGTATTAGTGTCAATTTAAACCACTCTATAATGTGCAGTGAAAGTAGTGTCAGTAGTTAAAAGACGTGTTCTGCTTAAAGTCGTAGCTTTTTTGCATAACAACTTCTGAGAGACTGTAGTCAGAAAAGTGAATGAAAGAATTTAAAGGCCTCTACTAAGTAGGGGCAAAGCTGTGGCATTTTATTCCAATATTATTTATTGTTTTGGATTAACTGTTCCTGTTTGAAAGTCCTTTGCGTTTTTCTGGTTGGTTGGTTGGTTTTTGTTTGGAATTTTTTTCCTTCCCCAGCTAATGACTGATTTTTGTCAGCTCTGTTGCAGCTTTAGTTTGTTTGGGAGAGGGAGTGTAAGAGCTTTAGTCTTATTTAAAAAAAGAAAAAGTGGGGGTGGAGAATGGGCAGACTATTGCCTGTAGTTGATTCCTGTGTGCATCCTTTCTTATCAGAGGATATATGCAAGACTTGGAGAATGGTCCTGAGATTCAGAGAAGCGCAGAAATAAATATCCAGTTTAATATGATTTCCCTTCGGGATTGGAGTTACAGCCCAAGATTTACAAAAGAAAGAAAAGGGGGGGAAAACCCCATCTGCTTTCACAAAGCCTGACTGGCTTGCAGCGTTTAACAGCAATCATTCTTCAGTCTGAAAACAAACAAATCTGTTGGAGCAGGCAGTACAATATGTCCTTTTATACTGGTTTTTCCCCCTTCCCAAAGTCGTTAATTATTTCAGCATAAAGGGATGGCAGCCACAGATAAAACTGGTCTCTCCTCGGTAATTGGTGCTGCTGTGTTACGAGGTGGCCTTCTGGGCAGGATGAGGCTGTTGCCTTCTAATCCTGTCTGGTCATTTTTGTATCATTTGTGAAGTATTTCCAATTGGACTGAGAATCATCACATTTGCTTTCAGCTCAGTATGTGCAGAGCCCCCAGTGAACATTTGGAAAAGATAATTCTGAGACACCAGAGTGGTGATTACTTGCAAGCCCCATCCTGAGCCCGCGCAGTGTGTTAACTCCTCTTGCCGCTTTAAGCACACCTCAGGTACTCTCTATGTTCTCCTTCCGGGATCGGGATCGTTCTCATAAGTGCCATTGATTTTTCTGAGACTTCACAGAACTTAAAACTGAGCAGTGCGAACTTGTGAGCGGTTCTCATTGTTTATTCATAGCACTCCAGTGTACTGTGTCCTGCAGGCATTTATTGATAAATACTGGTTTGCGTTGGAAACCCTGCCTAGAACTCTCTCTTTCACACAGAGCAGTGAGAAACTAATTTACAGTGACAATACCCTCGAATGATAAGCAATGCTTAGCACCTATTCAAGTGGGAACTGTGGCATCAGTGGAAATAGGAGGGTCTTAGTGTCTTTTTGGACTGAGTTTGGAAGGTAATCTGTTTGAAATAATAGCACTTAATTCTAGTGGGCATGGGGACAATCTCTCACCAAATACCATCTGTATGTCAAATGCAAATAACTGTGTGAGAAAGTTTCTTTTAGACTAGAACTAGACATCTTTAGATTTATCTACCAGCTATTGTCTTTCTGCTCAGACAGTTTCTAGGCAGATGGCCTTTAGTGGATCAGCAAAGCAACTTTAAACCAAGCAACTCTGAGAAGGGACCTAAAGCTCCTTACAGACTGAAACACTAAATCTAGGTGGTATAATAGTCCTGGTTGATTTTTTTATTATTTTTATTTTTGTTGTCTTTTTATTTGTTTTGTTTTCCTGTTAAATACTAGCTAGGAGTAGAAAGGCTGCTTGTCTGCTTATCTCATAATTTGGATTGAATTTAATATATTGGAGTTTCCTAGCATATCTGATGTGCTTTACTAGGTTGGGGTCAGAAGAGAGGAGTGGTATTTTCGTGCTGTGGTTTGGTCCAAATGTGTGCGCATCTTCGCTTTGGACAAGAGGTTTTAACAATCCCTGGCGATTGTAGCAGGCATTGTGTTTGAAGCAGCTTATGAAGAGTCTGACTCTCAAAAGGTCATTTTACCTTCCTTCAGCAAATTGGACTAATCATGTATGCTGGATGGCATTTTGGAGGTGATTTACTGGCCTGGAATCTTAGCAGCTGCTTTTTGCTACTGCTCACTGGAAAGGTGCCTGGATATATTCAACAGCAGCTGATGATGTCTGCTGGCTTTGTTGCTCTGCCTTTTGCTTGCACTGAACTGTGCTGTGTTGCCATGCTGCTTTTGCAAAGTGCATCTAAAGATAGGGTTAAGTGATCAAACCCTAAATGGCAAAACCAAAGCATATTGTATATTTTGTACCATATATTGTTACAGACCCTTGCATGTGAGTATATTTGTATGCAGAGAAGCAGCAGAGGCCCAGAAGACCTTTGTTGTGGATTTGTGTAAGCACTCAGTATAGAAATTAATTATCTGTACTGAGGCTCCCGTCCTACCCCGTGCACAAAATACACCAAATGCCTTTATATGGAATGTAGCTGCTGCTTCCTGTAAATGTTTGTAAGATGTTATTAAAAACATATGTCCTCTCTTCCCATAGACCTTGTTTAGAAAGCTTGCTACAAGCATGTTGTTTTAGCTTTGCTTGCAAGAAGCAGCATCTGTTGTACTAAAAATGGTAGTTTTGTACAAATGCTTTTGTTGCTCTCTTTTGTGAAGCCAGATAGAAGTGGGATCTGCGCTTGCATTGGCTCACTCCCTTGACAGAGAGCAGCAGTTCTTTGTGCCAGCCTCTAGAGATTTTCCTTATTGAGACTAAAGTGCAACCCTCAATGTGATTGTAACCCTTGGTGCTTAAGTTTGGTGCCTAGGCAAATGAGACCTGTGGCTGTATGGTGGCAGTATAAAGAAGTAACCCCTGGAGCCCAGTGGGTGTGTGCTGGCTGGTACCTGTGGCAGCCTTTCTGCTCTCTCACTTTCAGCAGGGCTGGCTGTGCGTGCTTGCGGCTCCCAAACCTGCCTAGCCCCTTTGACATCAATGTGAGTGTATAGCTCTAAGGGCAGGTAATCAGTCAGGGGCAGAAAAATGTTTCTTAACAGTGTGTGATGCAGAAAAGGCATCTAAGTTGGTTTGGGTTTTTTTTTTAAGTCAAAATAATTTGCAGCTACTTCTGTAGATATTAGTGCAATAAATCATGGTACTGCTTACTGTGATCTTTTCCTTTACCTTTCTTTGCTTACTTTTTTGTTTTCTGAGTATGTTTTTCTCCTTTTCTCACTGATATCCCAAAGAGGCTGTTTGGATTTCAGAATGTCTTTCACGTTTTTCTATGGCAACTTTTAATGAACTGAACCGGTGGCTGTTGAGTGATGGCAAGAGCTGCTGTTTTCTTTATATTTTGTACTATGTACTGACTCCACTGGAACAGGATCAGGATCAATTTTTGTTTGTTTTGTTGCATTGTTGCACTTTTTTCTGTTGCTTGACATCAACTCCCATTATAATACAGATGTTTTGGTGTCATTTTTTTTCCCAAGCATTTAAGCTTCATTTGATGCTCAGTAGCTGTGCTTTATAGTTAAGAGTAGTGATGTGAAGCATAGGGTGAAGAACAATAGCTTGCAAGGAACCAAGGAAATAAAAGCAGCCAATGCCCCTCTTCTTAAGTCCTCAAAACCAGAATATTCTGTTTAGTCATTTTACCTGGGCAAGGTATTTTCCAGTAAGACAAAGTGTTGAAATTCAGGGAGATGATTCTGTCCACGAAGATGGTCATCCCTGTTATATGGATGTGATGAAAGTGTGTCCCAAAGCCTATCCTAATATTTGAGTCCTTTAAAGAAATCTAAATAAAACTATAAATAAGGGATAACAGATGGAGTAGGACCAAGTGTCAGTTGGTAGACAGTAAAACCTTTTCGATGAACAGTTTTTAGGGAATAGGAGGCAAGTAACCAAGTAGGGGGAATGGAGAAGTAGAATTAGGAGAGACATTGGCTGGAACAAGAACCAGAAAAAGGAGCAGCAGTGTGAGAAAGTATGCTTGAATTTAAGTAGTGTCTGGAGAGGGAGGTCTGGAGTTTGTCCACTGCTGGGAGCCAAGGAAATCGCTGCAGCAGCCTAGTTTGTTTTACAGACTTGAGGAGATACTGTCTCTTCAACAAGTGCTGAAAATTGTGAGTTCAAACCTCACAAGAGGAGGTGACAAGGGTTCAAGTTGGAGGAGGGCTGTTCTTTTGCTTGGAGAGACCAAGAAGATGCAGTGGAGCCCTGAAATCGATTTGGATTGGAGCTGCAGTTTTATTAGTGCCCAAATGAAGCATTCTGGCTCCAACTAAGATCCCACCCTTCAATAAGTCATTCCTTCTTGGTTGGTCTTGCCCACCCATCCTAGTGAAATGCTTCTTGTGCTCTTAAACACGTATTCCAGCCAGAAGACCTGCCTCTATCACAGCCTTGTGTGCCCTTGCTTTTTTCTGGGATTCTGCCAGTGCAGCTCCCTAATCTTCTACAGGCAGATGGCCAGCAGCCAAGTTCAAAATGTGTTTTACTCTGAGTCCATAAACACGTAGCCTGATCAAATGTGTGCAAAAGCAAAAATTTAAATGGGGTTCTTCAAAGTTTTATGCTTTATTCTTTGTGTAGTGTGTAATGCAATGGAATTTGGGAGTGGCATCTGTCAGTTGCTTATGAACACTCAGCATATCTTCTCACATAGGTTTGGCTTCACAGTTCAGTCCATGTGTCATCTCTCCTGTTGGTCTGCTGAGAATTGAATGGTCTGTAGCACAAGACCTTTTCTCTGACTGCTCTCTTTGGAAATACTTAAATGTCTTTGTTCAGGTTCACAGTGAAATTTTGTAAAGACATTTAGGTGCTTCAAGATGGAAAGCACATTACTAGGTGTCAGTTTCGTGGACTAAGCAACTCTGAAAATCTATTTTTTAGGACTGGGTAGACAGAAGAGTATCTTAACAGGAATCACTGCCAACCAGGAGATGTCATTAAATGAGACGTATCTATGGGAGAAGAGAATGAAGTAGCCAAGTAGTGTTGAGAGAGAAGAAGAGGGAATAAGGAAGGGAGACATGAGTGAGTGGAGTGACTTGCAAAACACTAGAGAAGAAGAATAACACCATGGAAGGTGGCCTGAGCAGAGTGAGATGATGAAATAGCTGGAAGAGTACAGCAATAAAAAGTCAGCTCCCATTTCCCTCAGAAGCGACTGTAGAAGGGAAATAGACAGGAAGATTGCACCAGCTACAAAGTTCTTGGCTTCTGTAAAGGACAAAATCCTTTATTGTATCAAAATCAATTAGAAAAGTATTGAAGGCTTTTTCCATGTAAACATTTAATTGGCCAAGGGGTTGATAGGACCACCCCATTGCAAGTAACAGAAGTGATGGTAGTCTCAAAGGGCAGCCTGGTAAAATTTGATAGGCACAGCAGGTAAGCATTGAAGACCACAAGCTGCATCTTTGATACAGCAGTGCAGTCTTCAAGCAGAGTCACTGTGTGACTGTTTAAGCTCTACACAGTGTGGCAGAGCACAGAGACACTGCCTCACAGGAGTGTCTCACAAATGGCATACATTCCTCTTTGTGTCCTGTTGCATCTTTGCACATTGGAATTACAGAGGTAGAGATAAAATTGATTATCACCATGAGTATGCAGATACCACAGGGTGATCAGTGAAGTTTGTGTTCAGTGCTCCTGGCATGTATCTGCCTTTTATTGAAGGGGCTGAATTTGGAAGTTGTGTGAGCAAAGGGATGCCTTTAATACAACTTTGAGAAGTGAAGCCTGTATTTTGTTGAGTTGCTAGTTTAAAAATCCATGTGTTGACATTTGTTTTTACTAGCTCCTCTTTAATTTTAGAAAAATGTTTCTAGCCCCTGCAGTTGCTGGGGAAAAATACCTCGGTGAATAATCTAAGTATTGCAAGAGATACCTACTGAGATGAAAGGCTATAAATACGGATTTTTCTTTTGCTCCTGCCACAAATATGGTCCTTTTATTCATTGGCCCTTTGGGTCTTAATTAATGAATGGCAGGAGGCAACTGGTTTACCTGCTTAGTATGGTTGTGAAATCATAAGATATTCAACTATGGGCAGTTAATGTAACAAAGTGAACTTCCATATTGACTTCGAAAGTGCTCAGTGAAATCAAGTTGCTTGCAGACTCTTTAGGAAATTTTAAAGAATGATTATTAGAAAACCTGGGAATAAAAATGATCAGTCTTTTTTTTTTTTCTTTTTAACCTACAGATATTGATGACGTCAAGAAGCACAAGCCGGGTTACCTTGAGGCCACAGTTGACTGGTTCCAATTATACAAAGTCCCTGATGATAAACCGAAAAATCATTTTGCATTTAATGGAGAATTTAAAGACAAGGTGAAGATAATGCAAAATTAAAGATGCATCATTCTGTCATGTGGCCTCTATAGTACCTCCCAGAATTTTTGGAATTGTAAAGGAGGAGGTTTAATAAAAAGAATTTTGATGTGAGGGACTTTTGAAAACCATTTATTAGGCTAGAATTAAGTCATTAAAGGAAGTCTGCAGAAAAACATTCAGTCCTAATCCTGATGAGACTTACACACACATCTGTGTATTTGTAGGTGTTTTTCAAAGCATTTTCATTCTCCCTGTCACAGTAATAAACAGATTATCTTTTCAGGTATTTTTTTCAGTCCTGTTTGATAATCTTTCTGACTTTTTTTAAGCCTATGTAGACAATGGGTTGCAGGTTTTTTCATATGTGTTTTCTCAAGCTACACTTTTTCATGGTAATTCTGTGTAAAAACATTTGAACTGTTTGGCTTGAAGGCTGAAAAATATTTTACCTTTTTTTTTTTTTAGAAAAAAATGAATGACTTTTAAAACTACCTACAGTTCAAATGGCCCGTGTTTGAAAGGAGAGTGGACCAGGGAATAGACCTTGTTGAAGAAAATACCTGGGTTTTTCCAGAAGATGTGATTTGAGTAAAACTGCTTTGCAACTTGTGTATTACACACTCTCTGTAGATTCTTCTTTGCAAAGAATCACAGGTTTCTAATGAATGATGTCCATGTGTCAGTCCACCTTGCAAGGTGCTATCAAAGTTATGTAATGCCTTCTAACCAGCACAGGCAAGTTTATATGTTTTGTCTGGTTGAAGAGATGCCCTGACCGCCTTCTGCACTAAAACTGTCTCTTAAATCAATCAAGTTTGGAGTTGTAAGGTTTCATAACCTGATCTCTCCTCTGTTCTCCCAGGAGATTTCCTGCTCTGTAAAGCAGAGTGTTGGTCTGTGGCAACAGTTGAACGGCAATATCTCTGTCAGGCCTTAGGAGTTCAGCCTGGAGGCACTAAATGCCCTCAGATAGCTGGTTTGGAGCACTTGAATAATTCTCAAGCATTTCTAGAGACCCAGGATGTGGCCAGGGGGCTGTGACTGTGCTCCAGCAGTGATGGTGAAGTTCACAATGTTCCAGTGGCCCTTGTCCAAGTCACTCCTTGTTAGGAAATGTGAATGTTCTGTTGGCAGCTTTTTTGCAGGCCAGTCTAGCTGTCATCATCTAGACACTGAGGGCTTATTTTTTTCAAGCTTACTTTTGTTTCAAACAAACAAACTGTTAAGCAGCTGACACGTTAAGTTCTTGCAAATGCTTAACAATACGATTGGGCAATTAATGAAGTAAACACAAATTTTGTCACTGGAGAGAAAAGCCTAACTCTGACCCTGATGCACAGGGGTAAGAGAGGAGTCAGAGCTCACACCCTTTGTCCCATTTAGGGCCTGGTACAGCGTTCTCCAGCAGCAGGGACCACCTTAGCATCTTAGTGCTGATTCCATTTCTCTCATGCCACATTCATGTTTGCTGGCTGAGAACTGAGGGAAGTCCTGAATGTGTTGTCAGTATATTTGACAGATAACAAAGTTTGTTTCTTTTCATAAAAAGGGTGTTATATTCTTCAGAAATTTAATGAGGCCTCAAAGGAGGCCCCTTTTAAAATAGTCCATGAAATAGTATGTTTTAATAAACTAGTTCCGTGACTTTTTTCTGTTTATTAACATTTTAATTCATAAAACTTTCTTTGATGTATACCAGGATTTTGCTGTTGAGATTATTAAATCTACCCATGAACACTGGAAAGCTTTGCTTCATAAAAAAACTGATGGAGGTACTATTAACTGGTGAGTATCCAGTCGTGTCTCCTGCTCTTTGTATTGTGATAGTACTGGTGTTGTTCAGCATGTTGCAGCTGTCCATGAACTGCTTAGATATTTTTTTATTTTTTTTTAGTTTGAGATAACAGGAATGCTCTGTGTGTGATTGATAATTAATTGATAATATAGCATGATTGATTAATTGTATGATGATGATGATTTACTGGTGCGTGGCATTACATAAAAGTGGCATACATTACTTCAGCTTTTGAGGAATGGCCCCAGAGCGTTTGTTCGGGATCATTTGGGGAGAATCTTGGTATCCTGTACCAGTCCTCTTGTCACTGTTATTCTGTCCTTCATTGCTGCATTCCTGTGTTGCAGAATTCTTTGGCAGCATAGCATTCCATATTTTTTAGTTGCTCTCTGGAATGAGAGAACCCAAGTATTGTTCTTCACTAGCCTTTGGCCTGGTCTGAATTAAAATAGGCTCTGTTAAGCTCTCTGGCCTGGTTTGCATTGACAGTTCTGGCGCTACAGGCCCTGAATTGCAGGGGTGGTGCTTTCCAAGGACCATAGATAGTCATTAACTAAACCAGAGGGCAAAGGCTATGGGGAAAGCTGTTCTCAGGTTGTTACTGTTGTCTTCTGCTTTGCAAAAATGTGACTGTCTCTGTCCTTTATGGAGCTGATTGATTGTCCAGCAATTGCCCAACACCTTAGCAGTTATACAGGTTAGTAACTTTCCTTTTGCTTTGCAAGAGTACTGTAGGGTAATATTCAAATTTTGGTCTTTATCTTTTAAGAGGCACTTTGAGCTTCATGTGGATGAAATAAAAAAAATGAAGTTGCAGTCTTACTTTGAGGAATTGAAGTTCTTGCAGTTGATTCTGTAGGACCTTAAAAACTCATGATCAAACTCACTTTCTGTGTGAAAGGATATAGATTCATAGGGAAACATTTCTGCAAAGGATTTGGTCCCAGAGTTTTTCTGCTCTCTGAAAGTAGTACAGGTATCTATTGCTCTGTGTGGGAGCAGAATTTTGGCCTGCTTTTCCTTCTTGTTAGATACTGTAGGTAAGTTACTGAAGTAACCTGCTGTTACTGCTGTGACCTGCCCCAGAATCTGGACATCCTTTAAGTCACAACAGGTGAGGGCGATGCTCATATCATCTGTATTAGCCATCTAGGTGTTTTCAACTCCCTCAAGAAGTCCAGTTTATCTCTGCTGACTCTTCTGGGGGATTTAGTTTCTTTTCTAGTCCTCTGAACTGTACCCAGGTTAGCAGCCAGAAGCACTGAGTGCGAGAACTGCTTGCATTAATACAGAGGACAGAGCGTAAA
Organism: Poliocrania exsul; assembly: GCA_035041345.1. NCBI lineage: Eukaryota > Metazoa > Chordata > Aves > Passeriformes > Thamnophilidae > Poliocrania > Poliocrania exsul. The sequence continues at coordinate 24,033,620 of JAWWLZ010000139.1, read as the reverse complement.
AACTCCCTTAAACCCAAAGGAACAACAAACCCTTCCACACACCTGTTCCTTTCAGCATTACCAGTTACTTGGTGTTTTTGACTTCTTCCTTTCTTGCAGATACACATTTCTGAGCTCTGGTTTTTTCCTAGGTGCTTAATTGAGTGTGTGTCTCTTTTCCACTGACTGATAAAGGATGTTTTTGATTTCGTTTTTCAGCACAAATGTTCTGGTGAGTGGCAGCCCATTTTGTTGCACTGAGGAGGACGCCCGATCGATTGTGCAGTTGGTAAGGAAATTTACTTCACCCCTACCCTCTTTTTTAATAATTACTATGAAACAAAGATTCAGAGCTCCAAAACTGAAATAAAGTAGGTAAATTGAAATGGTCCTTAAGCAAAAATTTAAGGCATAAAGTAAAAGGAGGAGCACAAAGGTTATGGGGGAAAGTAAGCATCGTGATGTAAAACTTTCATTGCAGTGTTCCAGTTGTGCTTTCTGGCAGGTTCATTACTGTTCTGGTGGAGGTTTTTTTTGTTTTGTTCTATTTTTTTTCTCCCTCTTCAGTGCTGTTTCTTCTGAGCCTGAATAGCAAGACGGACTGCTATTTGTATCTAGCCTGCTGCTTCTGTCTCCCCTGTTGCCATGAGTTACCACCCAGTGTTAGAACTCATTGACTAGCTGACTGTAGTCCCTAATCACTAAACAGACCCTTTGTCTACTTGTATAATTAAATGCAAAGCACTAAGAGAGGGGGAATGCGTTTTTGAATGTTTCTTAAAGAATGCCTGTCATATTCTGAAAATTAACATAAAATTAAAACATACAGGTTTCCTGTTCAGGCAAGAAGAATGTCCTGCAGGTCTCATGCTTTCATGTGCAAATGTTAGTGCAGGAGATTTTTTACCATTTCAAAATATGGTAGTTTGGATGGCAGAAATTAAGCAAGGTTACCAGAAGTTGCATGGAGAAAAATGCCCCCAAGGATTAGTTTTTCTTTTTTAACATATGCTGTGACTGAGCCTGTGCTCATGACCATGTGAGTGCAGCAGGTATTTTTGCACATATGTATGGTTGCCAGGGCACCCAGTGTTTTGCCTCAATAGTCACAGTAATTATCCAAGTTCAGGTGTCAAAGGACTTGCCATCCACTGTCAGTGCAGTTAACATTGCAACAGCATTTCTTGTAAGAATGTGTTGTCCTGGGTGCTGTTTCTCACAAGTAAATAAGACAATTGTAAAGGAAAGTTGGTTTAAGTCATAAGGAAGTATCAAACCAAACTTATTGAGAGCTCTTGCTTTCAGCACTTCTTTAAAAGTACCTCTATGGTTGCATTTATGAATGTTGATTAATGGGACTGTAAGTTTTAAATGAAAGAAAAACTCATTTTGGAATTCAGATATGGTTTTAGAGGTGTCAGTCACAGCTATAAGCAAATATTTACCTCTGCAGTTTGAAATTTACAATAATGCTTAGGGAGTCCTCAAATGCAGCTAAAAGTTCAAGTCCAAACATATTTGAATGGTGACAAATCTGCAAAGGAGTATTTCCTTTTGCATTCTGTGCTCTTTGTACTTTGAAGCATGTAGGGTAAATAATTATTAAATCATCAGTATGCCTTATTTCGTCTCTTAATAACAAATCAATTTTTTTCCTGTTTTTTGGGGAAAGGAGAAAATCCGTAAAACCAGTTCATAAAATAGGTACCTTGTATCAATCTTTAATGCCTTTTATTATGAAAACTTGCCCTCTTATCAAATAGTATCACTTCCTGACTTTTTTGTGCCTCACATTTTTTTCTTTGAGTGATAATGTTTTTGTGAAGTTGTGTCCACATACTCCATTGCATCATTCTGTTTCAGTTCAGTCTAAGTATTTCAATGATGTCTATGTAGGGTACTGTCTCTTAGTACTTTCCAGACAGGGAAAATACACAATACTCTACTAAATACTGTTCATGCTGCACGCAATTGCCAATCTACAATAACTAAAGCAAGTCAAAAGGCCTTGAAATAAGAATAGTGGACAGTTGAACTTAAATATAAGCAGAGAGGCTGACTTACACATTTTAAGCAGGTATCTTTTTGTCTCGTACACTACAGTGCATGCTTTCATTGTCAGACATTCATCTCACACTGAAGTGAAAGTACGTGAGCGTTGGCTGCAGAATTTTAATGGCTGTGGTGATTTTAAATGAGGGCTGCCTGGGTCTGTCTGCAGGGGGCTTTGTTTGCATTTTTTGTTGTTTTTTTATGTAAAGGAAAAGCAGATACATTTCCTTCTAATTTATATCCATCTATTAACTCCTGGACTAAAACAAAATAATGAAAGCTGAGGAAGAGATTTTATATGCAAGTACAGTGAGAAATGTATTTCAGCTACTGCAGAACTTCTGAACTACTTGTGCAGTGAAAGCTGGTTCCCTGCAACTCTGTTTCCAGGGTCAGACTCCAGTTGCGGCATTTTGAGTGGGTGATAATTGGTTTCAAACAGATACATTGAGTTCTCAAAAAAACCCCAAACAAAACAAAAAAAACCCGAGTGAGGACACCAAAACCCCAAAGGCAACACTCAGTATTATTACGGAACTGTTTTCATGGTAAGCAGGAGACCTGTAACTAAGAACCAGTTGGAAATTCCTCATCAAATGCTTACCAACTTGTGCACTAATCAGAATTTCATAGAAGTTTTGGTGGGGTAATTCCCAAGATAGTCCAGTTGATCTCAGAATTATTTGACTTTTCATTGTTTTACTGCTGGGGGACTAGAATGGCTTGTCTGCATTGGGGAGTTTCCATTCCAGTGAGTTAGTTTCTGGGTAATAGGCATGTGTGCTGCTGTCTGTACTGGTGGCAGACTAGGGATGATTCCACAGCAGGGAAGTTGCCTTGTCCAGTCAGTCCCAAAGAGATAGAAGATAATCTGTGCATATAAGAACACGTACTGATCACTGGAACCAGCCAAAATTGCACCAGACCCCTGCAACTACAAATCTAGTTCAACTTCAGCACTACGTGCTTCTGAACGTTGTTTTATCTCTTTCTCAGCTCCAGTGTCAGTATATGTTGAAATAACCCAGGAGGAATAAAGCTTTGTAGATGAAGGTGTTAGTGCTAAGATACACTGTTTATTTAAGGCTTTTAAGTGTTGTCATCTGTATAACTGACCAGGACTGCCAAACCTTTGTTTAACATTGATCCTGAGAACTGCTTGCTCTGTGAAGAAGCTGTTGAGGACTTTGCAAGCTGTAAAATCTCCAAGATAATCTATATATAGTTAGCAGAGCAGCTTCTCTCAGAGCAGCAGTTTCTCAGATTTAGCACATAATTCTTCCCTTATAATACTGGCAAGTGAACTAGGAAAGCTTTGCTAGATGATGTCCCTTTTGATAAAATGCAGAACAGTGTTTTACAGGGGAAAATACTTGACTTTTCTGGATAATTTAAAAAATCTCTAAACAGATTTGAACCTGTATGTTTACTAATGTGTTTTGAATAATTCAGCTCTAAGTAGAAAAGTTTGTTAATTGCCTTTCTCCCTGCATGCTTTCTGTGAGGACTTTTCCGTTTGGGACTTAATAGAGGGAGAATTTCCTGTACCGTTTTCAGTTATGAAACAAAAGATTGGTGGGGTTTTTAGTCTGGGGTTTATCTTATTTGTTTGTTTGTTTGTTTTTTAAATGGTGTTCTAGTTGAAAATGTGTAGTGGAGAGCCTCCTGGTTCAGTGGGATGAGGTTTTGATCTGGTCCTGGGGGCAAGATGCTGAGTTCTTATCTCAAACTTTTTGAGTCATTATCCCAGAAGTGGCAGGCACTTGCTTATACATGGTGACCATTGGTTCTCCCTGCCTTACAAGATAAAGCTTGGGGTTTGCTGGAAAGAGAGGGGATAGTCTGGTGATACAACCTGGAAGACCTGGGTTATGTTTGTGATACTGGTACATGCTTTTAGACCGGTCACATGACCCTCCTGTGCAGGTAATTACTTTGGGTAGAGTGGGAAGAATCTGCTTCTCGCTTCCCTCCTCACAGGTTTCATTCCACTCCTCAGCGTGTAGAGCCTTGTGCCTGCTGTGGCCTGGGAGGCATTGGCACCTCAGTGCAGCTCAGTCCGAGTGCTGTGCTGTGCCAAGGAAGGGCCATGGAGCGTGGCTGCATCTTCCCCACAAGGCAGGCTGCTTACAGGCACTGTGAAAACTGGCTTTGATTTTATCCTTTGACTTCCAGGGCAAGACATGCTGTGTAATACTGTGATTGAATAGTGGCACATCCAGCTTTGAAATGTCAGACTTAAAACAAATTGCCACTTTCCACAGAACTGAATCCTGCTCTGTCAAACTGTAAAAGAGTGTCATCACACATTTATTTTAAATTGTTTTCATATATATAATGTCAATTTTGTGTCTGTATATATATTTGCATGCATATCTTGTAGTGAAACATGTAATAATGGAAAGGCATTTTTACTCTGTGTGTATAAAACAAATCCTGGTATCCTCAAAGATGATGTAGTAGGAGAATCCCCTTTACATTAGGTAAGATGTTAATCTATCACTAATTACTCGTGTGCTTGTCTTGTCCTTTATGAGCAACAAAGAGATGTGTACAGTGGGGATGAGAAATTTGTAAGGTAGAATATTTTTCTGTGGGGGCAACAGAAAGTTCTGGTTTTGTTAGTGTCTCTTGACTTGAGCAGTCAAATACCTTGGAGTTTGGGTGCTACCTGTGAAACCTTAACTAAATACTAATACTTTGGTTTGGTTTGGTTGTTTTTTTAGGCACCAATGCATGTGAGTGGAGATTCTGTTTCCCCAGAAGGTAACTTTTTTTCCCAGATACCATACTGTTTCTCTTAACTGCTTGCTTTAAAAATAATAACTGTTTTGTTGAAAAAGGTGATTTTGTGTATATTAAAATTATAATAGTTATATCCTGTCATACCATATTGCCTTTCCCTTGTAAAATAGAATATGAACAGAAATTTATGGGTGGTTTGTGGGAGTGAAAGTGTAGTCCACATAAAGAGATGAGAAGACAAAATTTTTCTGTCACTGGCAAGGCAAATGCATGACATGTTTCCTTTTTAAAGTCAAGGAGATAGGTTGCTTTGCTTTAGTTTTTGTCATACCTCACAATCACTAACTAATAAAATGAACAGCTCCTTTTCCCAAAATTCACATAACCATACTTAATTTGCAAGTGTAAGTTCTAAAGACAAAATTTTATCTTTTCACAGTTATAACTGTTGTTCTTTTTAACAGAACATGTGTTTTTCTTTAGGAAATAAGAATGCATCCTATATTTTCATTTTTCATTATTTTTAAAAAAGTTTTTTCTACTGGCAGGAACTATAGAGAGGACATATGTGGCTTTTGAGATGGAGGGAATTATGAAAACATTAACGCAAACTTAGTCATGAGCTGAGTTCCAGATGTTTGCAAAGTAACATCTGTCTAGTCCATGGCATGGGAAAGCAAGTTGCATTCCATTTGCCTTGGTATGGCATGTGAATAAATAGCATTTATTTACCAAAGTATTCCATCTCAGACCTCTGACAGACAACTGAACATAATCTGCCTGGTCTTTGATGTTTTCCAGGAGTGGTCACAACAATGTTGTAACTTGTTGCAGGATGGTTTCAGGCAGACTAACTGTTAAAGTGAGCAGATACTATTTTGGGGCTGTGCTTTGCACAGGCTGGGAATAGAGCTCACCCAGAAGGATTGTTAGGGGAGAGGGGGTAGCTGAAAGGGCAGAATGTTGCTTTTTCAAGTGTTTATGTGTGGCTGGTTGTATAAAACTCATGTCACTCTTGATGTATTTTTTTTTGTTTGTTTTAGTTGATTACTGGTACTTTTGTCCCAAGTGATCGTCAAAGTCTTCTGAAGGTGCATCATCAAATCTTGAAGTCATCCCTTTCTTTGAAGACAGGCAAGAGCACTAATTGTTGGATTCCTGTTGAAACAACTTTTCAACTTGTGTAAACCTTCTCTTATGTAAATAAACACTGCCATGATAACATGAATGTTTCCTTTCTATATCTGTCTCTGTGCAGGGTGGAGCAGAGGGAAGAGGAGGGCTTGCTTGCTTGTTTATTTCTGAATCTCAGAACTCCAGAACTGCTTGTATCCACTCATGAAGTGTGGTATTGAATGAGATGAGAGATAATCTGGCTTCAATCTTGTTCTCCAAATTTTTGAATAATCCAGACATTGGGTGCATAGGAGTGTTACATCTCAGGACTTTTCTGACCACCCTAACTTTAATCCATTTCAAGTAGACAGTAATCTTTATGTAATAGGCTTAGCAGTTTATCATGTTCTTTGATAGGTGACTGTTTCTTGAGTTGTATTTACTTTTTTGCCCAGTTGCCTCTGCATGCCTCATAGAGTTATGAACAGAGCATACTTGCTTTAAAAAAAAACAAATAAGCATCACTCCAAAGATTAATTGAACTAGGAAGGGCTAACCCCAGAACAATTGAATTGAGGATGCACATGTGCTTTCTGGTCTACATCCTGTTTTGATAACTTCTGTGTTTCATCACACAGGAAGGATTTTCCTTGTGGAAAGCTTCCATTTTTAGAATTGTGTATGCTTTTGATAGTTAGTTATTCATTCAGTGAGACAAGATTAATAAAATGTACAGAACTGAGCTTTGCAATTTCATGGTAAATATATCTACCATTTTTTCCTACTACAGGATTATATCTGACCTGTCTGTACCACAGTGTTCATTAAAGACAAAGTCAGCTGTTAAGTAGAAAGAGAGGAAATGATAATATAGACAGACAGCTTTATCCAGCTTGTTACTGAGACCAAAGGTGAGCATTGTCTGCTTTGTATGATGACGGAAACAAAAGGTTAACGCTGCTGACATAGGGTGGAAATGGAAGATAAAGAACTGAAAAAGTTAGGCTCTGGCTTGCCATAGAGGACTAACTTTTCTTATACAAAGAGTAAGTTTTTAGTAGGAAAGCTTTCATCTCTGGAAATGTTTTTTTGATTTTAGGATATGATTTCCCTGGTTTAGACTCCCCTAGTGTATTGTTTAGTTTATAAGCACTGGTTACCTCAGAGATCTCAGTCTGGGCCTCAGCACCTGGGAGTAGATCAAGTTCTCCCATCTGCATAGAGCTTTGTATTTATACACAACAGTTTAGGTGTGGTATGAAAAATGCAACATAAACCTCAGATATTAAGGACTACTTCTATTTTTTTGTAGTCTAGATATGTTGCCTCCAACATACATTTACAGTACTTCTTTCCTGTACTTTATTTTATACTTTAGAATTCTGTGCATGTGCAGCATTATACCTACAGTTTTTCTTAAATAGAGTAAATGTTTCTCGAGTGCCTTGTGTTCGCATGCAGCCTCTCAGGATGAGTTTCCTCTGGTTAGAGGTGAGCTTTTGTAGCTTACAGAATAGCTGCTGCATTTGCCTGTGTGGTAATACAGCTAGGAGGTGTACTGCTTTGTAAAGTGCATAAGGACAGCTGGACAATGAAGGGCACTGTGTAAAAGCAAATTGTCTTCCCTGTACAGTGGTCACTGCTGTCCTGTTTTATATTTAATTTTTTTAAAGACAGATAATAGAAAATTGTGCCCATATGAAAGCCAAGTATTGATTACCAATGTACCCATGCTGAACTATCAAGGGTGGGTCAGAAGTTGCTTCATTTTTACTTCAAATAAATTTAGCACTGGTTTTTAATTTCTGAGTTTATTGCTGGAATGTGGTTATGAATTTAGAAAAAAAATAGATTTCTAGATCAGGTTGGAGTTTGTGCAAGAAAATAAGAAATAGTGCTTGGGAAAGCTGAAAATTGAAGTGATTGGAAATGCCTAATACTACCCTAAATTTGAGAATGTTAAAATATTTCTTACATGCCGTGTATGTAAACAGATAACTGTCATGCTGAAAGTAGTCTGAAGGTAAGTGTTTATGTACCTTTTCTGAAGGTCTTTCCCAAGTGGGATATAAAGATGTGCTGTTACACAGAGCCTTGCCACTACAATGTACTGAATACTGCTGAGGTGGATCTCAGAAATTCAGCCTAATGAAATAGCTGTGGAGAGAATGTCTGCTTATAAGAGGATTAAAGGGATGGGACAGAGATAAGTATTGTTTTTCAGGTCTCCTCAGAAAAAAAAAGTCCATGCAATAAACACATTATTTATTTTGGCTTTTTTCACAGGCTGCATTTATTTTTTTGTATATATATGTTTGTATTTATATGCCTACATTGTTGTATTTACAGTTGGTTTCATTGTAGCAGGAAGCTAGGGGTAGCAGTGTCCCATTCTCAATAGTTTTATGAAGACAACTTTTTCTTATCTGAGAGTAATATTGTCTGTAAATGAGGACATGGAGAGAAACAGAATTTTTGCCTCCAGGAAATAAATCCATTTTAACTGTATTTTTTTCTGTATTTAGCCTATAATACACATATGTACGTATTTCCTTCAAGGATAACTTTTCATATTACTTTACTCTTTTTATGTGCTTTGGGCAGAAAGGAGAGGTTACCTTTTTTCCTCTCACTATCATAACAGTGAAGGTTCTTTTTACTTATGTAAATCATTAGCTGCTGCTCAAAATAATACCTTTTACTGGCATGGAGTCCACACATCAATCCCTTCAGTGGAAAGTGGGGTTTAAGTTTAAATTATGTGGAAATAATATTCATTATTCTTTAAAGTGTGAAAATAAAAGGACTGTGATAATAGTATGATATTGTCTCTGTTAAGATGTTACTTCCATGCTGTTAGTAACAATGGACATCTCTGAAAACCCCCAGAAGAACAGAAGGTAATTCTGGAGTATGTTTGGGAGAACTGTTGGTAGATGTTATGCAAAGGTATGTTATGCCTCGCCATAACTTGTCTGGGGTTACCACTTGTATTAATATTTGCAAGCTGTAGCTTAAAGCAGTCTTAAACTGGCTGAACAAATATTTCATGCTTCTCTCTGCTTTTACTGGGACTGAAATATTTTTAATGGCTTGTAGTTCAGTTTTAGTCCAGTGAAAAAGCAAAAGCAGTATTAAGTCAGTAGGGTGCAAAGGTTGTCTTTCTGCCATTGCTGTAAAGTGTAAGATAATTTCCAACCAGGTTTGACAAGCTGGGTTCCACTCTCAGTGGACAGAAGTTCTGGGACTTAGAAAACAAGTAGGAAAAAAGTTGACTGGGTGAGAACAGAAAGAATTTAACGCAGACCTAGAGGTTCAGGCAAATAAAAGTAAGTAATAGAAACACTAAATAAATAGGAGTGATTGAAATGCTTTAAAAAAGTTATGCCTGCATGTTAGGGCAGTATGTAACAATGCTGGTTGCTTGCAGCTGGAGAGGTCAATAGGATGTGTTTGCCAAGGAAGAAGAACACTTACGTACCATACAAAAGTTGGAATTGCATCCGCTAAGTGCTCAGAAATAGTACTTTAATCTTGGGCTCCTGAGCAGGGGAAAAGAATGGAAAGCTGCCATTGCATGTATTGTTAAGCTGGCTTTCAGGGAGTCTCTCGGGTTAGGCAGGGATGATGAAGGTACTCAGCAGTGCTGACTGACTGATCCCCAGACAGCTGTTGCTTTCTCACAGCTTTCTGTTGCTTTCTCACAGCAAGATGCTGGACGTAGGCAGTGCTCTCTTCAGGAAACTACAGATGGGTGCCAGAGGGGAGACCAAAAAAACCCAAGCTCACTGCAGTAGATTGTCACATAGTGATTATTTGTCAGCTTTGGCTAATTAGTTTTTCTTAATTCTTGTGGCAGAAGCTTTGTTCTGGTGCTATAGGCAGAATTCAGGTAGTACTGTGTGGAGTTTTTTTATTATCGTTTTGATCTGCTAAGTTATAAAATGAATCAGTGTTGTCAGTGATACAGTATGCTGAGTCAAAAGTAAGATTTTTGTTGATGATTGGTTACTTGCAAGGATCGAAAAAGGGTTTCCTTTTGTAAAGGGAAATGCAGAAGCCAAAAATAATTTCACTTTTCTGTGCATGAAGAATATATCTTATCAGAACACTGCTGCCCATTAGCTTTTTCCCTTGGAACATTCCTGTAAAGTTTGTAGATTCTTCACAGATGTCACCAAGTTTAACACTAACTTTTTTGTTGATTATCTTTGGAAGGATAATACTTACATTAGCCAGGTGGTACTGCACATATGCAAATTTATGTGTTCAGTTGCACACCTTGTGGTTTGCTCCTGTGTATGTGTTAATACTTGCCTGGAAATTAAGGGGATTTTTTTCAGACCTGAAGATCTGGTTTTTGTGCAGTGTTCAGTTCTAATAGATCACTGGTGGTCCTGTAAGCTTTTCTGTTGGGATGAAGAGAGTAAGTGTAGTTAGTGAAATGGTTGCACTTTGTAGCTGTTACTAGTTTCGTGCTTATTTATTGGCATGTATATCAGGATAGGGATATTGGAGTGTGAGGGAACTGGTTTGTCTTTTGTTGCCTACAGGTGTGGGGATTTTCTTAAGCATTTTGTATTTCACATTTTAAGTGTGCTGAAGAGTAAACATCTACCTCGTGTCAAAAGCCTTGTGGTGGAATACAAAGAATTAGCTTTAAATTCTGCTTCTCTCTAGAGTACCTTGTGAGCTTGGGCAGGTCACACTATCTTCATTCTACCTGTAAAATGGGTAGAAAAGTTTCTTCTATCAGTGGTCTGGTTTCTAACAGAGACTTGCCCCAACACTGAGAGGAGTATTCCTTCCAGTGTGTAGGAAAACAGGATACATTCATCTTTGTTTACAGTGAGAAGGTCAGCTATATGGACAGGCTTTCTAACTGAAAACTCAGCCAGAGTGATCTGCCCAGGGTTGTTTGATGGCATAATTATCTTAGGAGTGAAAATTGCAGCAGTGGTGGTGATAGTTCAAGGTGTAAATTGGCATCTTTGTGAGTTCTTGGGAGACTAGACTCAGTTCTTAAGCAGGTCTTGAAGTCCCCTAATGGGCCTGGCCTATTCAAGGTGTTTTTCGAGTGCAGAAAAGCCAGTTTCAAAGTATAACTCATGACCACCTGGGAGTTCTGAGCATTTTAACTGTAAATCATAGGAGGCCTGGGAACAAAGCTGGTTTAAGAGTCAAAGTGAAAATATCCTGCTATTCAGAAGACCTACTGTGTAGTCAAAAATGAAGTCTAGCTGAGTGGCATTTGGCAGCCTGCTCTCCCTGGAGAGCTGGGATGAGAGGGAAGGCACAGTCAGATGAGGACAAAATTCCCCTGACAGAGCTGTTCACTGACATTTACTTCTTGTCTCATTATTGCCTTGCTTTAACTAGATTATTTATTCCTTGTATGTGACAATTTGGGAATAAATTGTTTAGGAATTCCTAGCCCTTTACTTGAGCAGTTTTCTGACTGACAAACCGCATTAACCTCTCTCACTGTTTGTGTCTATAAATAGGGGTAGTATCTGTTTATGTTACAGTTATGTTGTGGGCAATAGTGGCTTAAAAACTTTAAAGATCAAGGAAGTCTTATTACTAACAGGTGTCTCTCTAACCCTGTAGGTTGGCAGAAAAAAGCTTCTAAGTGTTCAGACAAGAGGAGTTTTGGAATCCTGTCAAAGAAAGTTTCTGTAGCTCTGTGTATGTGGAAGGGAAATCCTGCAGGAGAAAAGAGTCAGGGTAAGAGCTATTGTGAAGTTCATATGAAAAGAAAGTTGTAGCTAATCAAGCAACTGGGAGAACAAGAAAAGAGGACAAGGGGACACAAATGTGGGAAAGGAAGTGGCATCTCCTCTCCTAATACAAGAAGAAATTCAAGATTTGTGTTTCTGTGGACCTAAGTGTCATTGGGACATATTTGCCTGTTACCTACAAAGCCTATAAAGGTGTTCCTCTCCGATCATAATAATCTGCTTTGTAAAAGTAGCTCTCTGATTCACTTAGCTCTCTGTCTTGAGCTGGAATGATTTGAGGGACCTCCAACTGAAATGCAAATTAGCCTTAGATGTCTCTCTTCAATTCACACTTCTTGGAAGAAGTGACACAATTCTTGAAAATATCATAATGATGTTTCTGTGACGTACAAGCTCTTTGTTACATACAGAGTGTAACTACTCTGAATCATATCAATACGCTTATGGTCTGCCTGAAAGTGTAATGTGTGAGAGTTGCACAGCATGTGATATTTGTTCTGAATGTGTGATCTTATGTAAAAGGAATTTTTTCAGAGAAGGGAGAGAAATAGGGATGGGGACATATGCCCTTTACCAAGAAGGGGCCAAGCAAACTGTAGCAGTCAGTGAACATTTGCACACCAGCTCCTTAAACGTCAAAATTTCTTTTCATTTTAATTTAAAAGCCTAATCCCTTTCTAAATATAAATTTATTAAAATAAGTTTAACAAAAGTGGTTTCTTTATGATGATTAGTTGCATAGTGAATAGATGTAGCTGACTCATTCTCAGTTATCTTCTGTAATAGTTGGGTTTTGCTTTCTGAATTTTTAAATTATAAATTTTTCTATTTAAAAATGCCTATTTTTAAATTCCTCATTTCAAACCCATGTTGCACTGAAGTCTTCTGACCCATCAAATTACAGAGTATCCATAAAAGTGAAATGCTTATTCTGTATAACAACTAGGAAGCTATTTTTTCTGATTTTAAAGATGCTGTTTTCCAAAATACGAATAATGAAAAAACCTTAATTTTGCAACCATAACCATCTTCTGCATCTATGAGAACTTGTAATCATGATCAGAGAGCATTGTAGTAGGTACATCAAAATATACCTCATAAGAGCTAATGTTTTTTGTATTAAAAGATCATCAGGTATGGGAGAAGAACTAAATGCTATTCTTGTTCTGCCATTGAGGGAACTGGAGGAGCAGTGAACATTAGTGGGTTACTCAGGGGCAGTGGCTGGTATGTGAAGGAGGTGAGCACTAGAGACTTAGCTTACCCCTCAGCTTCTGTACTGCAATGTCATGGAGCTCTGCTTGACAAAGTTATGTGTTATGTGGAGGAGAGTGGCTGCTTGGAACACATGTAAGCTGGACTAAAGTTTAAGTGTTAAATTAACATATCCTAAATAGTAAAAATGTAGGATATTGGGGCTGTAAGTCCATGCTGCTTTATCTTCATGTCTTGCTGATCTATGTGCCCCATGTTGCTGAGGTGCAGAAAACGAAGCCTTATGTTCACAAAGGAGATAAAAGTACTTCACCTTGAGGAAGTACTTTTTCCTGAAACTAAACCTTATTGTGTCCTTTTGTCAGGTGAATCCTAGAGCTTTCAGGAACAACACCAACCAACATGTATTTCTCTAATATGCAACCAAACTGTGAAGACCTACTACCTGCCAGGAGTTAAGCTAGCATCACTTGAATTGTTTGCACAAACCCTTTGAGCTGGTGTTCTTAGATTACTGACCTACCCTGTGTTACTGTAAAACACTCCTACATCACTGAGAGAGAACTCTCACCTCACACCTGATGGCAGGGGTAGGAGGTTATAATCTTTTATTACATGGAGAAACTTCTGTGCATAATGCAGATATACTGTGGTCCTGTCTCTTTTCTTTCTATCTTGTATGTTAATGAAAGTATAAACTAGAGGCACCTCTGACAGGGTGAGTGAAAATATTTGGATGATGAGACTGTAGCCATCTAGGTTGAACTGTTCATGTAGTCCCAATAATTAACTGTATTTGTTAGCAGTTTTCTGTTAATAAGATATTCTGTTGTAGGAGTCTCTGTGTTTGGGTTTTTATTCAAGCTGATAACGTTTGTTTCAGTAAAAGTGTGGTGTTTCAACCATATGCTCAAATGGTAACGTTTAATGCCAGCAGCAGAATATTTATATTAGAGGACATGGAGCCAAGTTAAACTCAATTGCAACTTTATTCACTGGATTACAGTGTTACCAGCAAAATACAGCTGTGAAAATCAATTGAGTGATACCTTGTGTTTTTCCCTCTAATTTTTCACATGGGCTGAGACAGATCTGCCCTTGTTGGAAGTTGTGCTCTAATTCGTCTTTTAAGCCCCATTTTGCAGCAGGGTAGAGGGGGAATGCCAAGAGGTATTCTGCTTGAACTTGAAACTCTTGAGAAGGAGGGATAGGAAGGTAAGTATATGCAGAATTTTTTCTATCCTCCCACCCTCTTGTCAGGGGATTAGAAAATGTTATGTGTCTTTCTCTTGACAATGCACAATTTAGCTATGTTAATTAAGCAGTAGTTCTGGAAGAGATATTTTATGGATAAGATGGAGGCAATAGAGTAGACTGTCCCCAGAAGGCTGTGGATGCACAATATCTAACTGTAGCAAATACCTCACGAGCTTTCCACCTCAGATCAGGCTTTCAAAGATTTGCAGTTTTGATTGTATAACTGAAGCAAAGGCATTTTGATAGAAAAGGCTAACAGAGGGATAACTAGGCTAAACAAGTGTCAGCAGATTTGAGGAAGTGGTAACTCTGAGCAAGGCCTGGCGTGAACAGTTAATGACGGACATCTCTTCTGTTGAAGCTGTGGGAAATGGTCTGTTGGTTGATAGCGCTGGAGCTGGAACTGCAGCGCAGGAATGAAATGTCTGTGCTTTGTTTTAAACATGAAGGAACAGGGTGTTACCGAGGGGAGTCACAGCTAGTGGTAAGATGAAGTGACCATGAAGCACAGAATTTGAATAACCATTCAGCCTTCAAAAAAACACCCAAACCCAACATGCTAACAACAGCCTCAAACCCTGGATGATCATCATGCCAGTTTGGAAAGAGGATCAGAAAAGTCTTTGTTTTTACAGTTCCCCTTTCCATCTGAAAAAGAGAACCATCTGAGGAGCACAGAAAGGAGAAGTTCAACGGAATTTTTATGGTTGGTTTATTGGCAAACACTGGGCCTTTTTTTTTTTCTTTCTTTTTTGCCCCCCCCTTCCCTTTGCCCTTTCCAAAGTTGTTAATTCTAGTTAGGCCGTTTCAGATGTTCTTGGAGAGGGCTGACAGGAACATCATAGTATAATGCAGCCACAAGTGATTTCTGCAGAAGATGGACCTTTGGTATCCCAGTGTATCTTCTATGAAATATGTCTGCCTTTAGTGGCACTCTGACTTTTTTTGTTGATACAAAAAGGCAGCAGAAGGGTTGCACAGTGGAGAATAAAAAGCTGAGGCATTCTCACAGGGGAAAATTTGATCTGCCAGATGGATTGGGCAGCAGC
This sequence comes from Poliocrania exsul, assembly GCA_035041345.1. NCBI lineage: Eukaryota > Metazoa > Chordata > Aves > Passeriformes > Thamnophilidae > Poliocrania > Poliocrania exsul. The sequence goes on along the minus strand of JAWWLZ010000139.1, from coordinate 24,018,466 downwards.
AGAGCTCTAGACCGTTTCCTCCTTGCTGAGCTGATGTTTCTGGGGATAGTGAGTGTTCAGGCAAGGTGAGGGCTTGTGCACTCATTTTTGGAAAGCACGGATTTGTAGAAAGAGTGGGAAGTGTGGGGGGTGCTCCAGGTGAGAGGAGGTGATATGCACTGTGGAGATAATATATATGAAAACGAGAGGGAGATTGGGGTTCTAAGAGGACTGTGGAGTTGAAAGACACAAGCAGACTTTTGTGAGGGATCTTTTCCCCCCTTGGGTGTTACTGCTCTGATTTTATATTTGTGAGCATGAGTGAATGAAAGAGGCCTCTCTTGCCCTGGTTTGTTTCTCAGAGCCCATCAGCTTTTCTGTATCATTTGCAAAACCGTGTGACATACACTGACCACAGCAGTTTGTTTGTCATTCTGAGAACATGGTCAGACTGTGGTGAGGGGTTAGAGCGGTGTTAGCCTCAACTTCCCCACTTACTTTAGGCCCCAACCACTTCTGAAAGGAAGATGATCTTAGGGGGAACAGTTAATTCGTTCACTGCTTAAAGCCATCCAGCTCTCAAGCCGTCTTGTGTTACCTTCCTAATTACAGTGTCTTCTCAAAAAAAGATCCTGTATGGTGCAAGCACTGAACCAAGAAGATAAACAGTAATTGGAAATGTCGAGAGGAACAGAAGTACTTCCATGTTTGCAGAAAATTTTGGTCATGTGTTTACCATGTTTTTTCAATTTTTTAAAAATGTTTTTTCCTCTTTGTATTCAGTGACTTTGCCCAGTTACTTGTATCAAGTTAGAATAGACAATGCTTTATTTTATTAAAGTGATTGCATATGTTAGTTTGTTGCAGAGACAGTTCAGTGATGCAGGCAAATGAAAAGAGGCTCAGGCCTTAAGGAAATGTGTTTGGAGGGAGGGGGATGCATAAAGATTAAGTTAAAATGAAAACATTATCCAAAACAAACAGTGCGATTAAGCCTGAGTTAATTTTCCCTCTTGAAGTAGTTGGAAAATTGTCTCTTGCATTCCAGATCCCAAATTTAAAGTGTGGTCCTGCTTTGTGAAACTCAAGATGTATTACAGATGTTGATTTCTATACGTGATTTAGTGGTTACAGCAAGTGGAAGATTTACAGCATCAGGACTTTCAAGTTTTATTACAAACTGAGTCATTCAGTGATGTTTGGGTGACTCTTGGTTTAACACCTACATATGGAGCTTCGTGAGAGCAGTGAGAAATGGCAGCCCCTTCCCAAGACCCGTGCGGAGGGCGGTGCCAGTGCCCCGCACTGCTGCCTGCCATCAGCAGGGGTAGCTAAGCCGCTGCTTCCCGAGCAGTCAGTCCTCTTCCCTCCCTTCCCTCGCTCCTGCTTGCCTGGCAGAAGAGGCCAAGACAGTAACCACAGAGGTTCTCCCCCTCGCTGCCTTTGCAGGGAAAGGGACAGGAAAGGGGAAGTGGTGCAGTGTGTCAGCTCAGGGCACTGCTCTCCTGGAAGCATGCTGCTTCCTATGGAGGTGTGCATGGAGATGGGAGTTACTGTAGTTGCTCTTTCTTCCCCACCATCCTCATGCAAGACTTGGTTGAATGTCCTGAAGTTTGCTTTCCATAATATTGAAATAAGATTGTGGCAAATGCTGCAATACCCTGAGTGTAAAAATGCCATATGAATCTCTAAGAGACTTCCATAAGGTATGGAAAGAAGAAAGCTAAGTGAGGGAAAATGACAGCTTCATCCAGATTAGCTTCCAAGTTAAAGCCACATGGCAGTCAGATGACAGCTCACAGCTGCAGGGCTGCATGATCACGTTATTCACATCCTCACAATGTAGTCTGTTGGTTACTTTAGGACAAGTCAGGGAAAGGGAAGGCAGAGAGACTGCTGGGACCCACTGTCAATGTGGCACAGGAAAGTCTAGTGCTGTACTTCATGCTGGGAAGTGAAAATGATGAATGGTGAAACGCAAATACCCTTGTGCAAAGAGCCTAGGCTTACAAGGCAAAGCAGCAAAAGAATTCTTGTGCAGATGAATAAATGCTTGAAGATTGCTAATTTCTACCTTCAGCTTGGACTTCTGTCACAAAAAGAGATGTGGTGGCAGGCCTGGGGCTGCTGACAGGCACAGGAGGAAGCCTTCAGCTGCATGGGCAGTGTTTACTGTCCCCATTTCCTCCAGAGAAACAACTGTGGGCGGGTCTGATTTTAGCACGTATCTGTTTGAACTGGCTTTGCACATTATGCATGGTGTGGAAACCACAGTTTGGGAAGTTCCTGACCTAGATGAGGGGAAGCCAGTGAAGTTACTGCTCTCAGCCTGTTTGAAACTTCAGCACCACAAGTGAATGCTGAACTCTACAGTGAGTTGTGACCAGTAAGGTGCAGCAAGCCTGTAGTTCCTTGTCTGATTAATAGCAGAACTGCTGAATCAGATGTGCTATTTGCATTCTGTAAACTCAGTTCAACACTCAAGGTGGAAATCGGGTAGAGGAGGGGAAAGCAGACGTTGTAATTAGTTTGCTTCATGGGACACATCAGAAAAGGATGGGAGAGGCACATTTGGCTGGATGTTGTGATGGAGAAAGTGTGTGAATTTGAAAGCCACAGAAGAGTTGAGACACCAACTTCACTTCCTGTAATTACAAGGAGAGAGGAAACTGGAATAGGGGGTTAGACTCTTGCTGAAGGCAAGTCCTCAAAGGGTGCTGCCCTATGGGTAGCCATGGCCACTTCTGTGGAAGGGCAGGAGTGAGAGGCTCTTCACTGTTGGCTGCATAATATTTCTCTGCCATTCTGGAGTGCTCCAAGACTTCAGTACCTCATGCTGAATGTATTTAAAACAGCCTTGGTTATTTCATGAGGCTGTTATGATATGCTATGCTGCTATTTTACATGAAAGACTGCTATGCTTTGGTAAAAGAGAACAGGGATTCTATGAAATTGAAAGATCTCAGGTTGGTTGTGAGCTCTGCATTTTTTAATTCCTTTTTGAAGAAACACCAAACCTCCCCAAAACCCAGAAAAAGCTCCCTAAAAACAACAACCCTAAAAACATTGGGGCATTTTGAAATGTTCAAACCAAGCAGCTGTTTTTTCAGCTGTTGCAGGTATTAAACAACAGGAAGAAAATCCTCTGCTATGACCTGTCAGTGGAAATAATCCTTTCTTGAGCGTGCTGAACAGCTGGGTTCATTGCTTCTTTAACTTCTGGACTTGTTACCTGCACAATGATTTGTCAAAATTTTAAGCTAATGGTATGAACTATGAAATAATGAAATTGCAGATGTTTAAGTGCATCCTTGGGAGTCATAAAATACGGTAACTACAGTGAATTGTTGTTAGGAATGCATTAGGTGTTTGTAAGTAACCTACTTTGGATGATACTTCTCCTTTTTTTCAAACTGCTAAAGGTTTTTGACCTTTCTCCCTGTTGCAATGCAAGTGACCACCTAATAACACCACTTCAACTTTGTTGCTTTTTTGTGATAATAAATAACATTTACTTTCAGTGATGATACTGTAATTATGCAAATCAAATTCTCTCTAATGGCTTTTTTCAGACCCCATAAATCTGCAGTGCAATTTGTTCTTCAGTAAATAGGTCAGGGGAAATGCAGCACTGACAACAGTGTGGGCAGGTGCATTTTGGATTTGGTTTAACTACATCTGTGCTGTGTACTCAAAAAAAAAAAAAAAAAAAAAAAAAAAAGGAAAAGCCCCCAGAACTGGGGGCCTTGTATAATTGTTTAGAAATGGAACTCAAGATTGGACTGACTGTGCTTTCTGGTTTTATTGTCAATAAAGGGACTATTGCCGATTTATTTCACTTAACAAATATCAGTGGAACCAATCCTGAAAAATTCTACTCTGAGAACATCCTGTAGGCTTCCTTTACTTGGAGACCAACATGTTTATTTCTGGCTTGAATCTGCTTATTGTTTAGATTAAAATCTGCTTTGCATGGTCAGCATAGTTAAAATTAAGTGAATTGCCTTATGACTCCTACATTATCAACATAGGAATAATTGCAATCACAAATAAAGGGGCAGGAAATGACATGCATTACTTGAAAAAGAACACGCAGCTTTCATGTTCATCGATTTTTAAAGGCAACAGTTACTTTCCCTTCTTTTCTCCTGTTTTCAAGTCAAAACAGAATCATATTCCTGAAAAGCACCAAAACCTCAGGAACAAGCAAACCACCCCAAAAGCTGAGAAGCAGGCAGCTGTGATTTGTAATTGCTAGGACAAATAAAAATGGACTTTCTTTCATTGTGTCATTTTTAAAATCATATTTGAGAATGGTACAGTGATTGAATTGTTTCTGGATTACAGAAGTAAAAGCACAGGGACATACTGAGGCGGAGGAGCCAGAGTCAGAGAGACCCAGAATGCAGTGCACTGCCGATATGCTTAAATTCAGTATTCAATGATACAAAGCAATTTCTTCATGATGTCTATCCATGTACATCAGCCAGCGCTACTTCAGCTGGATGGGAGTCTAGAAGATAATATGAGAAGTGCAGGGTTGTGAGAAGGGGACTTGGAAGGAGCATAGTGCTTAGCACCATCCTGTGTGTGTTGAGGGTCGTGTGACAGGCGTTGCCAAAAAGCATGTGTTTAAACAGAGAAGTTTAGATGTTCTCCATACTGTATTTGTACTTTACCATCTTTCTGGCATTCTAAGTTTTATAAAGAAAAGTAGGGTGTAAGAGCATAAGACACTTAAAGAATCAAAGCAGCAGTAGGTGAATACCAGTTCTTTGAAGATAAGCTTAGTCTGTCTCAGAGGACTTGTTGATTATCCAACAGCAACTTGATCCCATGGTCTGTTGGTTCCGTGATTTGACACACTATGTTGGCAGTGTTATTTAGGGTGTTTTATGTAAACCAGTGTGAGCTGGTTTATCCTGTTTAGAGTGTAAGCTAGTTCTCCTATTCCTGCAACTGAACCTAAGAATTGAGTTACAGTGAATGCTTTCCTTATTTGTCTCTGAACTCTTAACTGTGATCACAAACAAACGGCTGTGACCTCTGTCTTTGACACAAGGATGTCAGACTTTTCTTAATACCAGACAGGGGATACTGCCTTGCCTGGATTTGAATAGCTGTTTCCCATTACATTCAGAAATGAAATATTTTTTTTAGAAAAGGATAGAGTATCTGAAGAACCATCATTGTACCAGTGTTTCTCAGGCTGCAATCCTGGATTGCTGGTCAGCCATAAAACATAGGGCATAATCCCAGGAAGGATGGAAAGTAAGATGCTCAAACTGTACCATGTGTGTGCTCTTACATATTTCAGCAAATCAACAAAGTGGGAGGAAATGGGCAAATGAAAATAGCAGATATACAGAGTTTTAGCTTCAGTTTCGGTTGGGAAATTTTAGTAAGTAACAGGGAAGCAAGCATGGCCTTGGATATTGTTTGTTTAATGTTCTGAAGGGCCAGATAGTCCTAGGATTGATTTATTTATTGGTTGTTGGGAAGCACTGTGCTTGGGCTCTCTTCTGGTGGGTCTGATTCTTTATAGACAAGAGATGCCTCTTCTCTTGCCTCTGATTTGGACCATGGGAGTTGCAGGCACTGGTGTGCAGGAGGAACTAGTACAGCTCCTGTTGCAGCCAGCTGTGATCATCTAAACTTGGAAACTATATGATCCTAAGATTTTGAACGTAAATCCTCAGACCTGGACAGTCTTGCTATTGCCATTCTCAGAATAGTCTTTGTTTTCTTCAGGGTTAAGTGGTGTGGCACATCTGTCTCACCTGAGCCATGGACTGGCTGCTCTCCCTGCAGTGCTTAATCCAAGCAGCTTCCAGAGTGGTCTTTTTACAAAATGGCTCATGGTGTTCAGTTCTCCAATTTCTGAGGAAATTCAGCCCTTGCGAAACTGAACAGATGGATCTGAGTTCCAGCAAGCAGACACGGAACTATGTTTTATTCCCACATCCTGAACGAGTGCTTAAACCACTAAGGAAGGGCAAGGAAACTGCTGCTTCCTCTGGTCATGCTGTGTAGCAAAGTTGTTGCCCTTCCTCATGAGAGCAAAGAGGTAGGCAGGGCAGGGCTCAGTGTGCTGAACTGCAAAATGAGAGAAGGGCCTCCTGTTGCCCTGCTTGAAGAGCTTGAGCCTCCTGAAGACGTGAGTTGAAGGAGCTTCTCCCTCCTCAGTGCTCCCTGGTGCTGCGTGGATCGTGCTCTGTAGCATCAAGCCCTTTCCTACACACTGCATGGGGAACCTACAAGCTGAAATCACAACTGTTGCTTTTGCTGCAAAATAGAGACTACAGTAGTTTATGTCCTTTTGTGTAGCCCTGCTGTGCCAAAACCCTACATCCACAAGTAGATTAGTAGCTTGTTCCTTAGGGGGCAATATCACCACTATACTCTGGAAGTATGTGTTTGTACAGAGGAAGAGTGTCATTTGGCACTACTTTGTTCCCAAACCCACCTCCCAGCAGACTGTATATTAAATACACATTAACCCCCCCAATAACTACACAATTATGACAGCTGAAACAGAATTAGAGGAGCTAACGTAAAGCCAGACCCTGTGTCCCACCTGCACTGCAGGCTGCTGGCAGAGCACCTGTCAGTCGTGGTTTGCATCTGTGCGATGGTTTCTTTCCTGAAAGGAAAATAGAAAGCCAGCCTGCTGCCCTGAACAGCTTATCAGTCACAGCAACAGCAGAGGCATAGCGAGGGTCGCTTCCAACCTGTGCATCACTTTGCTCTCAGAAGCATCGATGACAGTGCTGACAGTCAGCTCCTTGCATTTCGTTGCACTTCTGCTGGTGGGACGTCTACCAGCTGTTACAAAAAAGAAATCCAGCTGTAGCATAAGCAAAGCCTGTGCTGGTATTTTTGTGGACCTAAGAATCAATTTCTTAGTCTTCCATTTGTATATAAAGTACATAATAAAATAGTTGCACAAGGTAAAAAACCAGTCCAGTTTCTCCAGAAAGCTCTAAGCTCTGGGATGGTCTAACACCTGGCATCCTGGTGAGCTATTTATTAGCATCATTCAAGAATTAATGGCATCTTTCTCTTGAACAAGCAGCGTGCTCAGCAGGAGAAATAAGGAAGAAGTACCTTTCCAAATTCCTGGTATAATGCATTGGCATTTTCACAGCTTAATCTGGACTTTCAGCATTTACTTTGGTAGCCCTAACTCTGAAAGTTTGGTATGTTGCATTTCTTGCTTTGGATAGATGCCTTCTTTCTTTCTAAGCTAAGAACAAGCACTGAACCAATTGTAGTTTAAAGATAATGATGTCTTTAGTTAAATAAACCTAAGACTGCCATTTTTTTACGTGTAGCTCTAACCCATTTGTTGCAGATTACGACTTTCTGTGTTTGCACTGCTGTGACTATGCCAGTTCCTGATGTGGGCTCATTAATGGATTATTTCCTTGTTAGCTGTAGGTAAAGCCTTGACCTAGAGCTGATTAGGGAAAAGAACCTCTGTATCTATTATCTTTTCTCTTTCATAATTAGTATAATTATGCTTCTGTGCCCCAGACAGCAGTCTCAGACAGACTGCTGTGGAGTCACAGAAACCGTCTGGACTCCCTGAATGGGAGTTTTCTGTTAAGCAAGGGATGGCCGGGTTCTGTAGTGTCAGGGAAAAGCTGAATTACAGCATTACACAGAAAGTAACCAAACCAGTGGAGGGAGATTTCTCTTCCTCCCCACCCAGTTAAATTCAATTAACTGGTAGGAATGCAAAAAGGTTCTGTCATTTCCACTTTTTTTAAGATAAATTGGCACACCTATGAGGCAGAACCAGTCAAGGGCACAGTATTTCAGTTTATAGGTGAAAATGACAGGCAGTGTTGCAGAGGAAAGCATCCAGCTGAAACCACTCTGGTTTTGATATAATACTATGGCTTTGTAATAATGTGTTCACCTGCTCTTCATTGGCTTGAGCTGATTGAGAGTGTTTGCAGCTGGGCAGAGTGGGTGTGGCTGGGACTAGTCCAACACTGGGGTGGGGGCTGCTTTCCACATGTGAGGGGAGTTTTCCCTTTCGAGGGTGCACTGTCTGCCTCTGAAGAGAGGTTACAAAACAAAAGCAAAGGAGAGGAGGACTATTTTCAAGGTAGATTATAGCAGCCTTTAAGGGAAAACAGGAAGGTGAGTTTGGTTTAGTAGGTGCTACTAGTGTATCTGGAAAGCATTGAGCAGTGTAACTGGCAAGAAATCCTGAAGCTTTACCTTTGAAGGAGTTTAAGTGTGTGTTGGAGAGCACTAAGAACTATGCTTTTTGTTGCCTCTTAGCCTTCCAGCCATGTTTTCACCTCGGATTGTGTGTTACTTTTCCTTGTAGTGCAAGTGAACCAGCAGGATTTAGCAGGACTATTGTTCTTTATAGCTATCTTGAGTATCATTGCTCTGGTACTGTAGCAGTGTAATTCCCTTCATGAAAGGGCAGCTTGGCTGAAATGCAAAGCTTAGTAGAAAGAGAAAGGAGGTTATGGTAGTAGGTAATTGTGAGGAGGCAGTAAGTGCAACTCTTTTTTTTGGGCTTAGGGCTTGAAGTGTCCACCTTGTGCCTCACAGTGGAGGCCTCCAGTGAGGTGGGAATGGATGGTTGTTCAGGGGGAGCAGCCTTCATCCAGAGTTTTGAATTAATCTTGCAACCTGAGAGACTTACTGTCTGAGTGCCTACATCTCAAATGGAGAGGGAGCCTCTAGTGTTTCATGCTCTTCTCCATATAATGATAAATGCATGAGCAGCTGCTGGAAACAAGGAGAAAGCTCAGACTCTGGGGTACTGTTAGCTTAAGTGTTAAGATGCTTTCTTGGGAACTACGAATTATAAATTTGGATCCCTTCCAGAACAGAGCTGGTTTAGGGCATAATCTCCTACATCTCAGCTATATACCAAACTGGTTGTGGTCTGAAGGCAATGACTCCTGCCCATCAAGTAGGACTAGAGAGGCTTTCTTTTAAGCAGAGGATGTGCATCATGGATTAGTGATGCTGCTTCTCAGTAAGTGCCTGAAGGTCCCAGGGAGGCTGTAGAAGCTTCTGCCAGGGATCCTGGGCTGTGCCACTTGTCTGCCCCTGCATCTCCTGAGGAATCTGATTGTCCTTGGACTTTGGGTGAGCTCAGTGATTCTGTAAACACAGTCCCAAGTTCCACTCAAGCAGTGTTACCTATGAAGTTGCTTGAGTGCCTCTGTGATCTGAATTCCTCGCTGTTAGCCCTCAGCACTGTCAGGAAAGAAAATACTGAAACATATGAAAGTACTTTGTAATAAAGTACCTGGCAACTGACAAGGTGTGGATGGATTTTTTTTCAACTTGATCGTTTTTAATATGACTTTTTAAAGTAAAAACATAACCCAGTTGGGAAATGATAAAACCACTCTGGGTTATGCTGCTGCATTGTGCTGTGGTGTAACTATGCACATTCTTTCTGTGTACCATATGTGATGAAATTACTTGGGGGAGGGGAAGGTGTCTGTGATACTATCCCAGGCTCCTTGCCTGGAGGTGTTCCATAAGCAAACCCCGGGATGGGCCATAGTGTGGGGTGTGTCATGTGTTGCATTGATGCGTCGAGGGAAGGAGCGTGAGGCAGTGATTAAGGTTATTGTGAAGTGCCGTGAGAAAGTGAAGTGCTTGTGTCCCTTGTCGGGTTGTCGGTGGAAAGAGAAAGGAAGTTTTGTGATGTTTGGACGAGTCTGGTCCTGCACTGAACCATTTTCAGGCCGTGATTAAAGGCTCTTAGAGCTAATGATTGTCTGAGTTTTTAATACAGCGTTAAGACTTTCCTTAGTGTAATAAGTAACACATTTTGGAAGTAAATATGTGACTCGGTGTAAGAGCTTGTATGTCTAAGTTGAGTTGGTGTCTTAGGGCCTAAGAAAACAAGCAAAACCTCCTGTCAAGAGAATTGATACCACCATTTAACCGTGGGTTACTAAACAGAAATTTGAGATAGTAACAAATGACACTGCCTGCATCTGTAAATGTTTCAGGCTTCAGCTAGATTTGTACTAACTTTGAGTTCCAGCTAAGAAGTGTGAATTGGTTTATTAACTGGCTGTTACTGACCTTCCTCTCTGTTTACTCACATTGTTAATGCTTTCTGTGCATTACAGAAGAAATCACGGCTTACACTTTCTTCCTGTGGAGCTTGCAAGCATTTACTTAACAGCATGAAACCCCTCCCTTCAGCTGATAAGGAGCAAACTGTTAGAAGTGTAATTATTCAAACGGAGACACAGCTCCCAGTTGTGCAGGGTGGAGGCTTTAGAGTGCTCATTAGCAAAGGTATGTCCTTGTTCCACTGGGGACAAGCCCAGTGGGAGCAAGGCTGGCACAGAGCAGGTGAAGGAACAAGATGATCTTAACCTGTTTACACAACTTACTGACTATTTACCAACCAAATAAATGAGCTTGTATGCTGACTGTATCCAGAATGAGTCAGGCCATTTTACGAGATGTCTGTTTTGGCTACAGAAGTGCAGGTGTTTTCTTCTTGTGAAAGACCTCGGAAAAGAGCGAGACTGACTTGCTTCTAATGTGGGTGGAAGTTCTGGCATTCACTCCCAGGCTTTCCTTACCTCCTGTTCGCTTGTTACATTACAGTGTATTACTTTGTTCCCAGACTTTCTGAATATAATTAATTAGTTACCCAGTCATCGTGCCGTCTTCCAACCTAAGAGAATTAGTCATCCCCAGTTTGATTTTTCCTTTCTTATTTTCAAGGTGCCTTAAAATCAAAAATAGCCCTTCAGTTTGGGTGTGGCTCCCATATGAGAATTCCTTTCAAAGTATCCAAAGTGAGGGACTTTAATTCATATTTTTTGCTTCTCTGAAAATGAAAGACGTGAAAGGGTCACAATGCATATCAGTGAATTTTGAGTCTTGCGTAGCATCTTGGTTTAGATCCTATTCTTTGCCACTTTGTAAGAAAAGCCTTTTATTAATGCTCTTGGAGGATACAACTATTTTTTTGTATAACACTGGTTTCTGTAGGCATGGTAAACAGATTATTAAGTTACTGTGGTGGGAGGTAGAAAGGTTTATAAAAAGAGAGAGGAGAGGAATAAAGAAAGTCCATAAGTATAATTTCTGATCTTCTGGAAACACTTTGAGTTACAAGCACCAAGATATAGGTATTTCAATGGCTGCAGAACCTGGTATGATGTTCCTTTCCAGAGTCCTGTGTGAACTCCTGTTGAAGTTTCTTGTTCATTTTTTGGAATTAGTATAGATGATCATAATAATAAATAAGACAAGAAAATATCCTGAAGGCATAACCAGTTTTTTTTTTTTTGTTTAGGTGGGGGTTTTTTGGTTGGGAGGGGTGGCTGGGTGGGGTTTCTTGTTTTGCTTTTTATAATTTATTTTATTTTGGGCTGATGAAGGGCAGTGCACAAACATACAATTTGTTAAAACAATCCTTTGTGAACAGAAATAGCATAATGGCAATTAGAATTCACCTAATAGATCTCGGAATGGCTTTTTATTTTTCATACTAACCAGCTGATACTTTGAGTCAGGGAGTGAGCCTGATAGAAGAGGGGAGAGCTCTGAAAGGGTGCTATGGCTCCTGCAAAGCTGCAGTCAGCATACAGTGAGGTTTAATGACCTGAGACTATTGAGGGATGAGGAAACCATGATTTCTTAGCAGATGAAAGATGTCTTATAACTGATGCATATCAGTAATGATGCTGACTGAAGACCCTGATTACCTTTCTGTTAGAAGAAATGTATTTCTAACATGTTGGGCAAATAAATCTCTTCAGTACCTGAAAAATGGATGCAGAAAAGTAAATCTTCAGATTCTTGGAGGAAGCTGGAAGCTGCAGAAACTCACAGGAACCTGAAGAGAATTGAGACTTTTTGCAGTCATTGTTGATATCTTGGTACTCTCATGCTGTGTATGATGCCAGCTCTGAAAACTCTCTTCTGGCTGCCTGGATTGATTTCTCTGCCATTGCTATGGAATGATTTTATACCTGACCTCTTCCTGCTCGGTGCCCAGGGGCATGCCCTGGAGGTGGTGGCACTGTCTGGTCATGGTTTGTGTTCAGGTCTCTGCTCATGGTGCCTGTCAGATGGAGGCCCATGGTATTGACAAACCAGACACCCATAGATGACCTTCGCCGCTTTGTCTCGGCCTGACTCCTGCATTGCAACAGGCAACTGTGAAGTCACATCTACAGCAAAAACCAGTTACAATTTCTTTCCTCAGTCTCTCTTCTCTTTTCTCTATTATGGCAGGATTATGCTGATTTTCACTGGTTTCGGGTTTTTTTTTTCTTTTTTTTTCTGTGAGGAGAAAATTGAAGGAGATGGAACATTTTCCTTTTTTTCTTTCTCAAGCCAGTCTTTCCTCTGTCCTATATGATCCATTCAGAAACCTCCAGTCCATGTCTTGCTTTTATTGGTAGCAGTTACCAGATGGTGCTTCTAGTTCAATACAGCTTGTGTGCATCTTGGAGTAAAAACTGTGGTGAGCCTGGCTGGAGTTCTGCAAAAATTGCCTGGTTCTTGTACTGCTGACAAATAGGCAAGGGAGAGTGCAGTTGCTTATGTGCCAGTTCTACCTTCATGGTTATTCTGTAGCAATCTGCAGAATGGCTGCATTGTCTTGCCTTGAACTTTCCCACAAGTCCTGTACCCACTGCGATCTTAGTGCTTTAAAACTTTATGAATTGCCTTTTGGGAAGGACCTCTGGAGAACTACGCTGTTGTAAGGGTTTCTTGGATCTTGAAAGGGCAAGAGGGTCAGGGCAGCTTGTCTTAAATAGTTCTCCCAGGCTGAGCTCAGCCTTGTAGCGAGGGTTCTGAGAAAACTGTGTATTTCATAAACCATTTCCCAGAATCTGTACTGCTTACATCCCAGGTTTTGCAGTGTACCTAGACTATTTTGTGAGCAATCAAAAATCATATAAACAAGGTCCACCATTGTAAATCTGTAATTGGGGAAGTAAAAAAAAATGTTTTAATAAGTATCGAAAGAGCTGTTACTGTAGTCTGGACCACAGTTAGTCTGCACTCAAATACTTTTCAAAGTGGGCAGCTGAGTGTTGGACAGTTAATCTGAGATGTTAAAGAGAAACTAAAGTGCCTGCTTATATTCAAAAAATCAGGTGGCTTTAAAAGGTTTCAAGCTGTGCATGCTGAAAACCTTGGAAGGCTCTAAGAGTTTGTGGTGTATTTGGCCACGTCCTTTCTATAGACTTAATTATTGGTTTCATTCTTTCAAGAAAAACCACAGAATATTCTGAGTTGGAAAGGACCCACAAGGATGATTGAGTGACTCAAGTGAATGGCCCTTCAACCACAGTGATAAATGAGGGAGTGGAGGTGTTTGCTTTCTGCATATGTGGACTTAAACTAAAGAAAGAGAATTTCAGTATCTTCACCTCCAATTGTTTTACTCTTAGTGGACTAGAGAATGCATTTGAGTAGAAAATTCCCTTTGCTCAGGGCCATTTGCAGTCCCCATCAGATCTTCAGAGGTCATTGCTGATGAGTTGGGATAGGGCCCAGCAGCAAGATGCACTTCTCAGCCTTGCATTTGGGGCGGTTCACTGAAAGTTGGTCAAGTTTGCTCAGTGGGCTGGGGTGTTTTAGTGTTTTATGCCATTATTCCAAACAAGGCAATACAGTGTACCTGTAATGCTGAGAGCTCATCCTTTTGCATTGCTCCTGCTGCCTGAGACAACTAGAAGAGTGGTTGTTGAATTGTGTGGCACTTCACTTAAAAGTTCATTCTAACTGTTGGGGTTTGGGTTTTTTCCCCTCTTGCAGTTAGCCAGTACTTGATGTGATTAGAATCAGAAAGGAAAGCATTTTGTATGGCTTTTTATAGGGAAAAATCAGTAAGCAGATCTGCGTCTCTGTTTTGGGGTTTTTTTAGTGTCTTGGGTTTTTTGGTTTTTTTTTTTGCCTCCGTACTTTACAGCACCCATCCCATCTTTTGATATTGCACATAGGATTTTATGTGTCATAACGAAATATTTTATTGATCATATTATGAAAAATCAATGAAAAAGTTGCTCTGGCTGTCAATTTTGTGCTGCCTACTATGTATGCACTGACAGGTTTGACTGCTCACCATTGTGAATGGGAAGAGAATACCTTGGGGTGCCCAATTATAGCAGCAGTGAGAGGAAATTCAGAAGAGTAATTTTGTCTTCCTTCGTTGCCTTTATGTTGGCCTCTGAATGAGTGGCCGTTCCACTCCTTTCAGATTTCACAGCGGTGAGAGCACTAATGGCAACTCTGTGCAATTTTGACTTCTCATGTCCATGAGATTGAATCAATGCTTCTCCTTCCACATTTAGTAAAACAATTTTACACGCATGCTGAGCAACTATTCTTGTCTGTACCTGCTTTGAGATGGGCTAGATGAACTGGAAGATTTTATAGAAAACAGTCTCTTTCGTTCTCCCTTGCCCCCTTTTTTTTTTCTTTTTTTTTCTGTCTTTTTGGTTTTTTAAGTAAACTGCAGATTGACAATGAAACAGTTCTCTAAAGGGAGAGATTTTTTTAAGCAAAGATGAGGAAAAGACAAATGTTTTAATAGGGCTTATAGCAGTTGAAGTTTAAAGCAGGAAAGAAGAAAGTTAACATAAATAGAAAAAAAAAAGTGGCTGAGCTCTCCCAGTTCAAGCATACGAAATTTGGATGCTGTTACCACAGTACCTGAACACTTAAATTGTTAATGTATTTATTGCTGTAACATTCCCCTGTGGTTTGGAGAAGACCCTTTTGGAAGGGAACTGTGAGCTAGAAACTGAGTTTAGGGGCTTGCATACCTAAAGTAGGTTCTAAGTAGAGTTAGATGCTGAAATCCATGACTGCAGTCTGTATATTCTCTCTTCAGTCACTATTTACCCCTGGAGGTGATGAATTTCCCTAACCTAAGAACAGCTGGATTCTGCTTTTGTACCCACCCAGTACTGCTCAGAATGGGAGTCCCACAGCACAGGTCACAGGGAAGCATGACCTGACCTTAGAATGAAGGGTTCCTCTGCCTACATTCTGATCAAAGCAGGCTCATTTCCCAGGGGAACTGAGCTCCCGACAAGCATCACACCTCTGTTTTGACCACTTTTAAATAGTAGCTGGGGAAGGAGAGAGTCTACTGGGGAAGGTGCTTGCCTGTGAAGAGGAAGGTAGGGGTCAAGTGCTATCTCTGAGCGCTGTCTTTTAATGTGCTGTTTAATATTAACATCACATCTATAAGCAGAAATAAGAACAGGCAGCAGAGCTCTTCATTCCTGTACTACAGAGTCATGCTTCCCCTTAGGCATGGTTCTCTCTGGCCCAGCACATGCATTATTGTAATTTGGGTTGAGTGGCAGGAGGAATCCCCTTCCTTGAGGAGGGACATGTTTTATACTAATGCTCCCATGCTCTCCCCTGCTCTGAAGGCTTGAATCTCTTTTGGCAGTCATTTAAAAATGGAGAACACGCTTCCTAACAGGAACCCAGGTGTGTTTTTTGGAAGATGCTTGTGTGTGGTAGGTGAGAGATCTCTTTCCAGCCTCTGTGGCAAGAGATTGTGTAATGTATAATTTCTCTTCTTAACTCTAATTGTTTGACCAGTGTTAACTGAACAAGCAAGAAGTTTGTTTGTTCTTTTCCAGGAGTTTGGGAATACTTGGTAGCAGCAGGGTACTCCACAGATCAAACAGTGTCTGTTCACTGCTTAGTCTATGCTCTAGAGCCAAGCAGGCAGGCATCACAGGGCAGCAAATCTTTAGTTTGTGTTTTATCAGCACAGATCTAACATGTAACCCTTCTGAAAGAGGGCACTGGCTTTCCTAGGGTGACAGTCCATGGCTTTCTCTGTAGGTAGATCTCCATGGCCATGTGTAACTTGGGACTATCCACTGGCAGCAAACTACTTTATTAGGAAGAGGAAGAAAATGGCTGCTGATGTTCCCAGCTAGTCAAATGTCAGCTGTACCTGACTGTATGCATGGGTAAGAATAACCCCCTGCACCAGCACAGGCTGGGGGCTGACCTGCTGGAGAGCAGCTCTGTGGAGAAGGACCTGGTGGTCCTGGTGGGCAGCAAGCTGTCCATGAGCCAGCTGTGTGCCCTTGTGACCAAGGTCAGTGGTATTGTGGGGTGCATTAGGAGGAGCACTGCCAGCAGGTGGAGGGAGGTGATCCTGCCCCTCTGCTTCACCATAGTGAGGCTGCATCTGGAGTGCTGTGTCCACTTCTAGGGTCCTCAGTACAGGAGAGACACAGAGCTTCTGCAGCAGGTCTGGTGAGTGGCTTTGAAGATGATGAGGAGACTGGAGCATCTCTCTCATGAGGAAAGGCTGGAGGAGCTGGGCCTGTTCAGCTGTGAGAAAAGACTGCCGAGAAGGGACCTCATAAATGTTTGTGGTATCTGAAGGGAGGGTGCCAGAATGGAGCCAGGCTCTTCTTGGAGGTGCCAAGCAATGGGACACAAGGCAATGGAAAGAAACTGATGCACAGAAAGTTCCACCTGAGCATGAGGAAGCACTTCTTTGCTGTGCAGATAACCGAGTACTCGAACAGACTGCCCAGAGATGACATGGAGTCTCCCTTGCTGGAGATATTAAAGATCTGTCTGGATGGAATCCTGTGTCATGTGCTCTGGGATGACCCTGCTTGGGCACAGAAGGTGAACCAGATGACCTGCTGTGGTCCCTTCCAAACTGACCCATTCTGTGATGTCTATCCTTAGCTGTGTATTTGGGTAGTTCTATAGCTCCTAACTAAATGCATGAAGAGAGCACATAGATTTTTTGATTCTTTCACTTGCATACAAAATATGTCTTTTTGGGGGGAGTCTTAAGAATGTGTAACAAAGCTGCTTGCCTGCCTTTCCCAAGGAAGCAGCTGCTGCTGTGCAGCAATAGAGAATGTGGTGGAGGAGGAGGCAGCACTGCTTTCTTCATGTAACAGGCACAGCTGCAGGAGATCTGAAACCTCGTGGCTACACTTGACCTGGTTTCCTTGTCAAAAGCACATCTGGTTCTCAATTTGATTTAACCTGGAAGCCATACTCTGCCTGTGCTGGGGCCAGAAGTCCTGAGATGATGCAAATTCTTCCGTAAAATGTCAGTATGTTGTACTGGGAAAATTATCAAGAGAGCAGATTTAAAACATTTCCCATGTTTTCTTGGTAGTCCTATGAGAGAGACTTACCTTTATCTTGTCATCTTACATGGCTGGGATTTGTGCCTGGCAATTTGAGTGCTCTAGGAACTGTCAGAGTCCCTTCTCCTCCTTCTACTGCTTTGGTTTGGCTGGTATCACCTGGAATCTCCTCACGGTGTCATTGTCTGGTACAGATGAGTTTACCTCTGTGCTTGTACTTATTATCTGGCCTTTTGGGCAAGAGGAGCCCAGAGTGTCCTCTGCAAAGCACATGTGCTGTGCCATGGATTTGGTCCCTGTCTTCCTTGGAGCAGCTCAGCTGAGGAGTTTGTGCAGGTTGCCTAAGGGTGCTGCAGGAGCTGGGTAAGGTGGAAACAGGCTGCTCTTGGTTGCATTCTGCACCAGAGATGTTGGAATACTTTAGTACAAATGAGCAATTGTTTTCATCTTAAGGATGGGAGAATAAATGCCTGCGAGCTGCAGCCCTCTGACGAAATGCCTGCTTGCTTCTGGTATGGTGAGTGTTAACAGCAGGGGGACAAAAGGGGAGATTTGCCAGGGGTACTGATTATGTGTGTATAATTCCTTGAAGAGCAGGCAAGCCTGAGGTTTTAAAATTCTGCCTTATATGGTCCCTTCTAGTATCCTATCCTGCCTTAGGAAGGCTGTGCGGATGCTGCAAAGGTTCAAATATATGGAGTCTGGATATTTTAAACCAAAGCCTAAACTGAAGAATTGTAACGCAAAACAAATGTACCAGGGCTGGTGGTGGAGGAGGGAACAGCTAATAGATGTTTTCCCCTTGCTTGACATCTGTCACCTCCCCCCATGCCAACCCTTCCTCTGTTTATAGCAAATCATTTGCTCCCGTTAATTAGAACTGGATTCCTGCCATCTGACCAGTTTTATGCCTGTACAAATATCAACAGAGCCAGGACTACACAGGTGGGGAGAAGGGCTAGTCAGAGGAGATCTGTTGCATCTGTTCGGGGAGGGATAGATGGGGGAAATGGTACTCCCCCTTTCCAAATCAGGCACATTAGCCTGTAACAATAATTGAGATGTGGACTGCAAGCCCCAGGATGCCACTTTGCCTATTCCTTTTCGGAGCAGACTGCACTTTAAGCCATCCCCTCCACTTAAATCTCTTTACCAAAGTGGTCTGTATGAAGGCTTACATACAAGAAGATAATGGTGCTATCATTTTTCCAAATAATCACAACAGGAGCAATAAAATAAAAGGATGATGATTATGCCTGAAAACCAGTGAAGTTCCAGTTGATAATGCAGTGGAAACGAAAAGGAAGTTGAACCACAATCCCAAGATGTTCCTGCCGGGCAGCAGGCTGGGTCTTCTGCCATGATTTAGGAGTGTACAGTTGTATTGCCATGCCTTTAGATGGAAGTGTACTTACCCCAAGATGGTTTTCCTTGTGTAAAATGCTACAAAGTACTTGGTGTGTTAGTTGAAGCAAATCTTGAGTGGGTTAACCTAGATCAGCTTGGCTAGGTTGTAAAAGAAAAAGTCTGCATATCCTCCCATGGCTGCCTCCAGCAGTAAGAGCTCTGGTTCTGCTGGGATTATGACTCAAGAGGGTGGCACTGGTTTTAACACTGAGGATTAAATTCCATCTCAAAGGAAGTGGAACAGTAGACTCTCCCTTCCCCCACCCCTTCATATAATGGGAAGCATTTCTTTATGTGACATGGGAAGGATGGGATGATGTGCCTCTGTGTACCCCAGAGTACTTTAAGCCTTTTACATATTGGAAGATGCTGCTCTGGATCTGTTCAGGCATGGAAGACCTGAATGCCAAGGTTGTGAGTACTTGAAACAACTGAACTAATGGCAAAATGATCTGAGGGAGAAAGAATGGTGCTTGTTCCTGCATCTGAAAGAAATAGGTGCAGAATCCAAACCTGGAAGGAAGGAGGCCGTTTGAAGGACATTTCTGAACAGAAACACTTTGAGGATGTTTTTGCACCATTTTGTAGGAAGTCTGTATTTCCCTTCTCCATGGCCTGGTATCTGGGGATCCCTCCTTTGTGTTCCCCTGGGCGGACGGGGGTCATTGGCCCCTGCTCTGCTGCAGAGGGGCTGCAGTGAGTGTGTTGTTCGTCTGGGGCTCTAGTGCCTCATGTTGCAATGTGCAGGTCAAGTAGGCAACTGAAAGCTTTAGTGTTCTCTGTTGATCAGAGAGAGCAGAAAGGACAGCAGTAGATCTGTAACAGACCTTTTCCTTCTTTCTCATGTTCTTACCCTAAGGCAAGGTTTTTCTTCCCTCTAAAAATAAGGTGGTTTTTTTATTTTCTGTTTTTTAAATCAGCAGCACTTTCTGTACTAATTTAGTGCATGTCAGATATTCCCTTTGCTGGTTAGAGGTGAGGCAAGTAAACCACAGAGCTGACTGGCTTATCTCTTAGGGTCGGCAGGAATCTCCCCTAGCACAACACTTGCCCTAATTAAACTAACTTAGGGAATCATCTGCAGGTCAAGTAAAGACACTTAATGCATAAACATAGCTGGAAAGTAAAATGTCTCAGAGTGATGGAGGGAAATCTGTCATGGTAGCTCATGGTGTGCTGGGGGTGAAATGGCCAATGCTCTGAGAGAAAATGGACGTTTTCCGAGTGCCTCAAAATTAGTATTTTGTCTGCATTAGGTAAATGTAGTTGAGTGTGACAGAAACTTGACAGATGCATGTTTCTCAAGAAAAAATATGTTAGTTGTGTCAGTTAAATAGCAGAGTATTAATTTACTACTGAGATGCTGATATGTGCCAGTTTTAGTACCAGTGCTGTTGGACTATCAGCAGCTTTGGTGAGTTTAATGACACATGTCGTGTAAGTATAGATGTGGCAGAGAGCTCTGCTGGAGGGCTGTCCTCTTGTGAACACTTCCTGGCAAGAGTGTGCAGTTTTAGAAGCTCTGTTTTGCAGCTAGATCTAAACCAATCCAATGTCTTGTTCCTCTGCTCTGAGTTTTACTTGAATGAAAAGGTTTGGGTTTTAAATATTTGCACCTTGACAGTGTGTTGAAAATGTGCCTGTGAAGAAACCACCATTACCCACCACTTAATCCCTGCCTTCTTCTGTAAAGTGTTTTGCTTCTTTGAGAGAAATGTGTTTGTTTATCCTTTTCCTCCTTCTACCATGTTGAAAACTCTTCTGTATCTCTGAGCATCATGACCTGTTGCTCTTAGTTTTTGCTTGGGATTTGTTTACCCTAGTTCGGTGTGTTACCACAGGCATTTCACTCATTCTCATAGAAAAAGCTGTATTGTCCTCTCTGTAAGATATCAAAAGGCAGAAAATAACAGAACAGGCTGGGAAGTGAAGAGTGAAGGTAAGGCAGAAGCTGCCTGGATGCTCAGCCAGGCATTCCAGTTGTTCTGGATGTACAGTGGTTGGGTAGTGACAGTGAGCAGTGCCTTGGTCACAGCCACCAGCGACACCCAAGCAAACTGCCTGTGTTTGGGGAGAGCCCGTGTTTGTGGGAGAAGTGCAGTGGGCAGGCTGGGTTTGATTTCACAGTGCTGTGCCTGTGTCAGCAGCACCTCTGAAACGAGATCTGTTGAAGTGCACTGAAGAAATGATGTTGAAAGGCAGCCGATGGGAATGTTCATTCCTGGCAGGGTTTTTTCCTGGGGAAGGCTAAAGGGGTGCACGACCTCTGCTAAAGCTCGTGCATCTGTCAGTTCCAGCTGTCTGATGCATGAAACTGCACCTGTGCACAGAGAGGAGCAGCACTTGGCGGCTGCAGCATGCTAGCCTGCTTCAAGGCATTCCATCTGGGAATATGCTGAGAGCCAGGGGTGAACATTACAGATTGCTGAGTTTTAAATCCCCACGTCCCCAAGACACTCAGCTATGTGAATGTGCATAGCAGGGGGGCTTTTCCCAAGGTGTGTGTCATTGATAGATGGCGTAACCAGGGCTGACAACAACCTTGGGCTCTTAAAAAAGAAGACTTGAGAAGCTTTTAAGTACCAATTGTCACAGAAACGTTTTGCTACTGTGGAGAGAGGAATTTCTGTCTATTCCCACAGAATAGGCTATTTCAGTATTCAGTCCTGATATCCCTTGAAGCTAAGCAGTGGGACAATGAAAACAAACTTTTGTTTGATGCCT